>OZ007583.1:8857923-9145423 GCA_963931925.1 Onchidella celtica | reverse complement strand
CCTTCCGTTGATCTATCTACTTGTCTATCTATCTGTAGATCTATCTATCTATAGACCTAGCTATCTAGCTATTTATTTGTCTGTCTGTCTACCCAGCTGTCCGTTTGTCTGCCTGTCTACCTATTTGTCTATCTATCTATCTATCTATCTATCTATCTATCTATCTATCTATCTATCTATCTATCTATCTATCTATCTATCTATTTAATTGTCTGTCTGTCTACCTAGCTGTCCGTTTGTCTGTCTGTTTACCTATTTGTCTATTTGTCTATCTATCTCTCTATCTATCTATCTATTGCTCACTCTTTACGATCCTTTTATTCATACCTGTTCACTCAGCATTCCTTCCCTTCCCTCCCATTGTCCCCACCACCCACCTACCCACTCCCCCCGTACCTCCTAGTTGTGTCATGAATAATTACGAACATGCAATCTGCGCTTCATTCATTAACCATCAAATGGACGCGAGCAAATGGATTGTTTACAGTAATTTGTGGGAAAGACATTAAAAACTGTCCCATTTTGTCTGTCTCACCGAGGGGGTGGGGAAACCACCGGTGTTGTTTGTGTACATAACTGTCAGTTTGTCAATCATCCAATTAGTCTGTCTAATGTTTGTCTGTCTATTGCGACACCGTTGATCGATGTGTTAAACGCATCACTATAGATTATGTAAGTGGTATTTCATCAGCACATATTCATCAGTTGTTAAAGAGCTTTCAAGATGATGTATTACCGTGTGAAAATTTCTTGCCAAATTGCCCAGCAAAAGGCCGGTTGGTTCCGTGGTTACGTCACGACACGACAATCAGTTTCAATGAGTCCTCGTCCACCAGCGAACTAACTGGATCTCACTGAAATATCTTGACGCTATCGCCCAACCAGTCGGCCGATTTGAAACGGAAAGTGCACGCCTAGGCTTATGGCGACTTAGGTTCCTGTTTGTTTAATCTCTGTTTTCGGAGAAACTGAAAATCTTCCGGTAAAAGAGGTGTAACAAATGCTAATTGACATTTATGTAAAATGCATTGTGGCACTTATCAAGCTGTTTCACTGTTCCCATTTATTCCAACTCCTTATCCTAATACTAAAGCCGGAAACGTTTAACGTCAAAGTTCTCAGTTGTGTAAAAAGTGGAGTTGGAACAAAGAGGAACTGAAGTCGCGTTGTTTTCGTGACGTAAACATTGCATAGAGCCACTCCCAGGAACGGTATGATGTTTTGGTACCAGTTTCTCGGTTTAAACCATTCGACGTGCTCGCAGCTAAAATTAAAACTAAATAAAATTCAGGACTCCTCCTGCTGCCTTACTATGATTTCTAATTGATTGTGACGGTGAAATTTTATAGCTTTTATTGTTAACTCTAATAAATTGTTTTTTATTTTTCCAAACTCTTGAGTTATATGGGCGGAGTGCGGCTTTTCAGCGTGTGTAAAAATAATGTTAATAATAATAAATAAGATAGAGAATGGCAGGGATGAAGGGTCAAATGAAAAGATATAATTTGAAGACAATTTTTAAAAAATGATAAACGACTAAATTGACTCAGTAAAATGTCAGACAGGGTAGGGATCCATAAATTAAAAGACGGAGAATCAGGCAATGGCCCAGGAACAACATTTTATCAACAAATTAGCAAAGTAAAACAGATGAAGTGCTTGGAGCCAGTGGGGCTATCATTTCAGCGGACATTAATCTTTCTCGTCTTCGGCTGGAATTAATCATTCCATTTCAGGAAATGCTTGAAGTTTCACTGGTGTTTGTTTGAAAAACAGTGTTGGAGCAATTGTCTGGGCAGGAATTAAGATTGTTAGCGGTGCTATTCAGTCTAAAGCAATAGAATGATTATCTGTCAGGGGAGAAAGGAAAGCAAATGACCCACGAGCTGGTGTTGCATTACGATAGGTCCATAATTGTGTATTATCGTAAATGTCTGTCTGTCTGCCTGTCTGCCCGTCTGTATGTCTGTCTGTCCGTCCGTCTGTCTGTCTATCTGCCTGCCTACCTGCCTGTCTACCTACCTACCTACCTGCCTGCCTGTCTGTCTGTCTGTCTGTCTGCCTGCCTGTTCGCTGGGAAGAGTGGAAAAATTGAACGTTGTGCTACATGTTTGTCAGTTTGGGGGCCGTCCACTTCGAGCGCTTCTCCGAGCTGAATAGGTTAGATAGGGTCCTGGGTTTATCTTCAACCTTTCTAATTCATTCCAGCCCCCCCCCCTCTTTTTTTTGGGGGGGGGGGGGTCCTTCTCTCATCCCACATTTTGTTTCATTCATTAATTTTCTTCTCTGGTTCATTTATTTACCTTTTTAACCATTTTCTATGTTTTCTCAATGTTGTTGTTGGTTGTGGTGGTAATGATGATGATGATTATAATGTCGATGGTGTATGTATTTCAGGGCCGCGGCATTCTTCTCTTTGCTTATCGCGGGTATAGAGCAAAATTGCTGTATCTCCAGGTTTATGAATTGGGGTTCATAATGGCAGTACTGTAATAATGACAAACTGCTTCTTGCAATTTTTTCGTTATTCCGCTATCTTTAACCATTCCAAGTTACAGAGAAGCAGTATTGTTGTATCTCCCTTAAAAATGAGATCATTGAGAGCAATATTGTGGTATTTCTGAGTAAGCTCCCATTATTCATGAACCTGGAGATACAACAATTCTGCTCTTTACCCGCGTTATGTGCTCTGATATTTTGTAGCCACCAAAGTTTTATAGGTAAGCTTTTCGCACCTGCCAGGTGACTTTTGCACTGCTGACGTCTACAGACTGCTTGGGGTCAAAGACCTAGGCACGCTGGGTTGCGATCAACGTACAGGAATTGTTGATAGTGTTGCCCCGGAGATACCTATAGCGAGTTCCACTGAAACCCCCACATGAAGGCACCATGCCTGGGCCATGGGAGTCCATGGAGGGAGACGTGGGTCCCCACAGTGCGTCCTGTCCTTTCTGAAATAGTCTTAAGATCGCCAACGATTTTGAAATGTTTATACACATTTCCAAAATATTATTTAAAAAAACAACACACACAGAGAAAAACTGTGGGGTCACACTTGCGCGAGGCTTTGCTACTTACAACTTTTTCTTTTCGCCTATTTTTGACTACACGTTTGCAAAACTCTTTTCGGATCTTTACAAAACGAGTTTTGATAATTTCACCAATGTAATAGAATTTATACGAAACTATTTAATGCCATGTGTGAAATTTAAATTAATGAAACTCTGAATACCAAACATTAAAGAAAGTACCCAAACAGACCGTGAAAGCCGCAAAGTGGTCGTTACCATGCCGACATGCCCTAAAACTCAAACTCAGACCAAAAATTCCATCAGCGATGTTCCGGGATTCAGCGAAGATTCAACAAAATTTGCTTTGCCAATGGAGGCATTTCTGAAAAGCCGGGAAATCGGGAGTTACCGGAGTCGCTTCTGGGACACCCTTGGAGGCGTGTTGCCGTCGGGTTCCGCCAAATTGCGACTTTGTCAGAAAGGTCGCGTGGCTCTACTCCCAAATCTTTGGGAAACACTGAATTTTAGCGTGACTAATGCGGCAGTGAGCAAGGTTTCTCCATGGAAACAATGATTGCTACAGTTAGAGGGCGCGCACGTACTCTCTCTCTCTCTCTCTCTCTCTCTCTCTCTCTCTCTCTGTGTGTCTCTCTCTCTCCCTCTCTCTCTCTCTCTCTTTCTCTCTTTCTCTCTCCATCTCTCCCTCTGTCTCTTTCTCTCTATATATATCTGTCTCTCTCTGTCTCTTGTTTTTTTTCCTTTCTCTCTCTGTCTCTCTCAGGTTGTCTCTCTTTGTGTCGGTGTGTGTGTGTCTCCATATCTTTCTGTGTCACTTTCGCTCTCTCTCTCTCTCCTTCTCTCTCTCTCTCTCTCTCTCTCTCTCTCTCTCTCTGTTTCTCTCCCCTTTCTCTTTCTCTGTCATTCTCTCTCTCTCTTTCTCTGAGATACAGGCCAAAGACCTTCAGACCTTTGTTTCTCGGGTCCCTGATCTAGGGACCAAAGTCGCTCAATCACGCACGATGACTTAATTAACCGAAAAAACTTTCACAGGGGACGAAACCCTCCCTAGAGCATTCGGAGTAATCTTTCTTAATTTTCACTAGTCTCGCTTCAGCATCGAGGACATGGGCGAATTTAAGACGTTATGGATGAATTTCCTTAGTAATATCAAACGATTTTACTTTTAGGTGCATGATTTCTGTCTTCTTTTTTTTTCAACCTGTCATTGTTGATACATGTATATGTTAAACGACATCAGATAGTGAGTTTGTGATCACTTTCACCAGCAGTTCATTGCGAGCACTTAGCGAAGAAAATCTGATGCCGGGTCACTTGTTGCTATAACCGTCAGCAACAGGAAATACCGCATTGTCTTAATTCAAGTTTAACGGGTCCACCTCACGCGCTGAACGCAATTTAGTTTCCCGGCCAGAGGAAGAGTTTTTGAAAAGTGGCCGGGTGGTGCGGGAAGGGGGAGAAAGAGAGTGTGATGGATGAGAAAGACAATCAAGATTCTATCTATCTATCTGTCTATCTAACTATCTATCTGTCTGTCTGTCTAACTATCTATCTCTCTGTCTGTCTAACTATCTATCTGTCTGTCTGTCTGTCTGTCTGTCTGTCTGTCTGTCTGTCTGCCTGCCTGTCCTTCAGTCCGTCCGTCCACGTGTCTACCCATTCATCCAGACATCCATCCATCCGTTCGTCCGTCCGTCTGTCTGTTTGTCTGTCTGTCTATCTATCTATCTATCTATCTATCTATCTATCTATCTATCTATCTATCTATCTATCTCTATCTACCTACCTACCTATCTACCTACGTACCTATCGATCCATCTATCTATCTATCTATCTATCTATCTATCTATCTATCTATCTACCTACCTACCGATCTACCTACCTACCTACCGATCTACCTATCTGTCTATCTATCTATCTATCTATCTGTGTATCTATGTATCTATCTATCTATCTATCTATCCATCTATCTATCTATCTATCTATCTATCTATCTATCTATCTATCTATCTATCTATCTATCTGTCTACCTACCGATCTACCTATCTATCTATCTATCTGTCTATCCATCTATCTATCTATCTATCTACCTATCTGTCTGTCTATCTATCTATCTATCTGTCTACCTACCTACCTATCTATCTGTCTATCTATCTATGTAGTTAGCTGTCTATCTATCTATCTATCTGTCTACCTACCTACCTATCTATCTGTCTATCTATCTATGTAGTTAGCTGTCTATCTATCTGTCTATCTATCTATGTAGTTAGCTGTCTATCTATCTATCTATCTACCTATCTATCTATGTAGTTAGCTATCTATGTATCTATGTAGTTATCTGTCTGATAGAATATTTAACACAAATTGAATTGCCAGCGTTTTCAGCCTCCGCCCACCAGGGTAATTGTGACAGAGGAGAGGTGGACACGCAATAATGGAACATGATAGATCGATCTCTCTGTGTGTCTGTGTGTCTTGTGTGGAGGAGGAAAGAGGGGTAGTAGATGGACACATAGTTGGACGAGTGGAGATTGGATGGCTGGACCTTTGGATGGATGGGTGGGTGGGTGGATGCATGGATGGATGGATGGAAACGATGGAGAGAATAAGGTTCTATTTATTAATTGTGGAAGAGTGATTGGATAAGGGGTGATGGTGGATAGACAGATAGATGTAGAGAAAGAGATGGTTGGACAAGTGGTTAGTGAATGGACAGATGGGTGGAGAGGAAAAGCGTGAAAGGACGGATGAAGAGAAGGAAGATGTGAACAGAATGGAGTATGGAAAGGAAGAAAATGATGAATAAAAAGATGAAAAATGAGAATTTAGAGAAATAAAGTGAAAAAAGAGGCAGATCAAGTGCACACTGTCCCAGTTACCCGAGCACTACGGTGAGGAAACTCCCACAATAGCCGTCAACTTTTGGCCTAAAAAGTCCTATCGGGTATGTCAATGTAGGCTGCCTATTCCCACAAGGTCAGTGGCGATGTGATGTGTGGCTAGTACACTGCCTGACCGAAAATGTGGCCAAAACCTTGGCCAAATGTCAGTCGAACTGTGCCATATTTGGGACAGGACTAGGTCAGAGTTGGCTTGTTGTTTTTTTCCTTTCGTGATGAGAGAGGCCATATGAACAACCACGGGTTGGGGGATGCATTGTGTCGATTCATTATAAGGCGAGAACGGGATATGGTGGTTTATGGATCCCCGGAGGATGGGTAGATCACGTGATCAAGCGGGGGGGGGGGGTGCGAATAGTTAACCTCACTTTGTTTGTTTGTTTGTTTGTTTTTGCGGAATCCGTATTATTAATTGTGTTCCTGGAGTTGTGACGCATTCCAGTAGGAAGTGAATACACAGTGTGATGGCGTGTTGCGGGGTGGACATTCGTGGCGTTTTGGGGTATAAATGGTGACGAATGTGGCTGGCGTTAGTTTTGGGGATCTGGATCAGAGAGCCCACAGAAATGCAGGAAGTTCGATTGTCACACCATACACTCCTTACATCATGCTGTGCCAAAAGGAACTGCCATCCCCGAGTGAGGCGCTGCTCCAGAACCATCGGAAGACAACTTCCTTCTTCTTCTTCTGCGTTTTTCGTGTCAGATTGTTTATATCAGGAGGCCGATAGCCTTTATGAAGGACGCCGTGCTTCTGAGTTCCTCTGCTGTCCCATAATTATAGCTTAGTGTTTTGTGCCGCACCTCGGGGCCAGCTATCTTCCCTCTGTTGTCTGTATAGGGGGCATTGTTGAAGGACATGGAAGACAGCCAGATGCGCTAAACCCAGTGGCCCTGCACAACTTAAGGATGCCTAAATCAGGGTTGGGATTGGGAGGGTTAGTACTAGGGTAAGTGTGTGGCTGAGCATGAGGTTAGAACACTTAACAAGGTAGATATGAAAAGAAGTGTTTTTACCGAAGGAATATCAACCTCCGTTTTTATGCAATATATATCTTCTCTCGCTTCTGATAGGGTTTCGTTCTGTCTTATCCTTCTGTTACATTCTGTCTATTGTCTTGCTTTTTTACCAGCACAGTGTGACCGTTAACCCTGTCACTGTCAGGAAAGAGTTTTTGTGTCCCACCAAGGGTGTTCAAACTGCAAGTCTTCATCATACAACTTTAGTATTTGAGTGAATTTTTTTTAGTTTAGTAACTCCAATAAAGTATGCATTTCTGTGGAGCTGATTTAGTTGGCCTTGGCAGTCAAGAGATGAACAAAACCGGCAATTTCATGGTCTATGACAGCAGTTGGGTTAAGGGGTGGGCGTGCTTTCTCCAAACTGTTGCTGTTGTTGTTGTTGTTGTTGTTGGTTGTTGTTGTTGTTGTTGTTGTTGTTGTTGTTGTTGTTGTTGTTGCAGCACAACTGTATGTGTTCCCGACGGCGTTTATCTCGTCCTTAGCATCATTCATTCTCTCCATCGTTTCCTCCACTTGTCACCGCGTTTCAGTTCTACCGTAATTTAAGTTTTCCCCATCCTCTTTTTGAAGCAGATCGATCCGCTGTTTTTGTTCATCGCCCTCTGTACTCAGTTCCGTCCATTTCCTTTTTTTTTGGCATTATTTTTTAATCTGTCTTTCTTTTGTCTGTCTCTATTCCTCTCGTGTTCTGCCTTTCTGTAGTCTGTCGCTGAACGCGCTTGTTTGCATGTAGCTGGTGGGGAACGGGCGGGTTGCCGGAGGGCGGATCATTAAAACTGAGACAATTTCAGTAAATGGTCTCATCAGCGGATGTGCCCACTCACACTGGCCCGCTCATCCATTAACGTGATGGATCGCAGCATGTGCGGGCCAATTCGATGACATTATGGGCCAGTCGGTACTGAGGTAGTCGACTACCTATATGTGGCTTTTGAACATGGCAATCAAAGTAGTAGGCTATTCTAGAGCTTTTTCAGGTGAGGAAAAAAAAAAGAAGAAAAAAGAAAGGAGATGGGCGATGTATTAAGAACAATATCCCAATTCGTGAGCCGTCCATGCCAAACGACCATGACCTGTGAAAACTTTCACTATCCTGCTAATACATTGCAAGAATATATGTTTTTATATTATTTTCTTTTCGGGAAGAAGAAATCGAATGGCCAATTGGACTTGTAGATATGCTGATCCGATTTGAATACGCCCAGTAAATGGAACAGGAGATGTTGATGAAGTGTGGACAGTGACGATTAGTGGGGTGGACAAATGTGGTTATCTCAGTTGCACGTGTATTCTCTTCCTCCTTCTTCCTCCTCCCGTCTTCTCCATCCACTTCCCACCATGAGGATTTTCTATTATTGCTATTGATGTGCTAGTGTGGCTTCCCAACAACCAGTGGCAGTGTTAGGGTGAGTGCAGACTTTCTTCTAGTAACTAATTGTGTTAATCGGGAACCATGTCCATCTGTGGCTTGTCTTCCATCATTTAACAGAGCTACGCCGCCATTATTTGTTTCTTGTTGTCATAGAAACCCAGACCCTGACCAATGAAAAGTCAACAATCAGATGTCCAGATAAAATCACATTATCGCCCACCAAAGCCCGGTAATTAGTATGTGAAGGCCTACTTGTGCGTCCTTAAATAAAAGATCCAAGTGTTGACCACTGCAAGGGTGCTAAAATCTATGGAGTGTTGGCTGTACGCATTACGCACTAGTTTGCCAAAGGATTAACGTCATGCTTTGTAGGCTGGAGAATGTGTACAGTGACATACAAATATAACAACAGCCAAGCTGGCAAATCCTATTTGAAATGTAACAATATAAGAATGGCCAGGTAAAAACTCATGTGACAGGTCAAATATAAAATGATGAGTCGTCCTTGAATGATGAGGCGGTGATAGGAGTCTGTAATTTGTTTTGTGCTGAAAGTGTGCAGTTAAGTTTGTTTTTATGGTTTGAACTAGCCTTTCATGTTGATGGCTTATCCCTGTACATTAGATATGTTCAGCAGAACGCTACCATGATTATATCCTTGGCATGGCCAGGCTTTTGATGAGAGATGTCCACAACTTTTGTTACCGCCCGCTCACACAATAGCCGGGATCCGGAAATCCATTTCCGGGGGCCATTTTGAACATGGCCAAATGAAACCACGTGACCTGAAGCGGATGCAGACCTGGTGGCTGGACATCAGAGAGGACAGGTAGAGAGAGCTGTTTGAGGCTTGATTACCTGTGCTAATAGTTACCTTGGGTTGTTGGTTAACTCTGTCAGCGTTTCAGCCTGTCTTCTAGAGCTGTGGCTTCCATCAGGCGTGTTGGAAATGATATTAAGAGGATGGGAAATAACAGTGTTGGGATGGGTGGGTCATTCAGCGTTGGGAAATAATATGGCAATAAATAGATATGCTGTGACTTTTTGTTTGTAACCCTGGATTGTTGGTTAACTCTTTCAGCTCTTCAACATGTCTTCTAGAGCTGTGGTCTCCGTCAGGCTTGTTGGAAATAATATCAAGGGGATTGGGAAATAACAGTGTCGGGGTGGGTGGGGTCACTCAGTGCTTGGAAGTAATATACTGAAATGAATAAATATTATGCTGTGCTTTTTTGTTTGTAATAATAATGGAGGGGGTGAATTTGCGGAGCTTTGCGAAAGTGAAAAACTATGGGAAGTCAACTTTACAAAGTGGACAGGTATAAAAGCTCAGTGACTGATCTTGTCCACAGCATCCGCCCCCCCCCCCCCCCGCTCCGTTATTTTGACGGAAAATGACGTTTGTAAAAGTAAAACACGCTTTGCCCCTGTATACTTGCCCACAGCATCCGTTCCGCTTCGTTTCTCACTACTATAGAGGCAAAGAGTGTTTTACGTTTTCATCTACGTCATTTTACGTAAAAAACAGCGAAGCGGCTGCTGTGGACAAGACCAGTCAGGCGGCTGGACGAAAACCCCAGCTCGCCTCTAAATGTGAAGTTTCATTACGTACCTTGCGGGAAAAGTCTAAATAAGGTTTGAATCTACACTTTGAACGAAAAAGAAAACGTTGTCATTCGTAATGTGCGCATTGCTTCTAGAATACTGGTGTTTGGTTGTTGTTTTTCTTCGGATGCAGCGTTCCCACATTTCTCTCTCCTAAGAATTCCAGTGAATTCTTCTATTGTGGGCGTTAGCATACAAAAACCGTCCATTTAATTTAATTGTAGGAACGAATCAAATATTCAGTCCCTGGCATCATTTACTACCGTTTTGTTGTAAGATGAAAGCAGAATTTATGTCTTATATTCATTAAGGATTCATTTTAAGTTCATTTATGAAACGAATAAGAAAAGGTCATGTATTAAATAATAACTGAGTATTAAGATATTAAATAATATCAAACCATTAAGTAATGAATAGACAATAGAAAATGGATTACGAAACACTGATAAAGACAACTTGGCTCTCACCGATTACGGCCTTCGATTATCTGGAATTGGCCGAACATTTAAGTTAATGAATGGCGCATTGCAAGCCAGTGTAGCGAAAGAAAACAAAAACTGCGATTTCATTAGCGTATCGAATATATATAAATGTTGTCGGTCGACATGACAATGGCTTTTATTAATGAGTCCGAGAGACGAAAGCTAATTGAAATGATTGTGTTTTCCCAACTTCAGTGTCAAGGATTATAAGTGTTTTAACTAGGCCAAGTGTGGGGAAAAGATTAATAATCCCATATGATAACTACGCCGGTTGTGACATGCTGGGGCTTTTCGGGTTTTATCTTTGTTGTTTATAATAATGTCTTCCGCACTTCTCCCGGGGAAACATTGCACTGTCAACAATGGATGTTTTCATAGTAAATAATATCGCCAAGTTCCACCAATCATTGCCATACCGCCATGCACAGACGTCGTGCGCCTCATTTGTTGTTATAGAAGGACAATTGTCGTGTTAAAACGATGTGCTAGGGAACAGAAGAAGTTGATGGAGAGGGACATCTGACGTTCTACAATCATGTTTTGTCACCACATTACGCAACTTACTTTTTTTTTTTCATGTTATTTTCTTGTTGTCTAATGGTCCTTCTGGTGTAGTGGTTAGAGTGTGTGGTCCGTGCGCGAAAGATCTCAGGTTTGGATCACACGGTAGGTGGGAGTTAGGATCCAGCTGCGCTTATCAAGAGCTCCATTTTTAGAACGCTGAATTCGATTAGTATGCATGTGGAATGGGGAGGGGGGGGGGGGGTAAGAGACATTGATCATTATACGGAGCTTTCATCCGGCCGGGACATTGAAAAAATTGGAGAGTTGGCGTGAGAGAGAGAGGAGGGGGGGGGACAATTGAATAGAGACATGGTAGAATGGAGAAAAGAAATTTAAAGTAGGAAGAGAACGGAGAAGTGAGAGAGAGGGAGGGGGGGGACAATTGAATAGAGACATGGTAGAATGGAGAAAAGAAATTTAAAGTAGGAAGAGAACGGAGAAGTGAGAGAGAGAGAGAGAGAGAGAGGAGGGGGAGGACAATTGAATGGAGACATGGTAGAATGGAGAAAAGAAATTTAAAGTAGGAAGAGAACGGAGAAGTGAGAGAGAGAGAGAGGAGGGGGGGGACAATTGAATGGAGACATGGTAGAATGGAGAAAAGAAATTTAAAGTAGGAAGAGAACGGAGAAGTGAGAGAGAGAGAGAGAGAGAGGAGGGGGAGGACAATTGAATGGAGACATGGTAGAATGGAGAAAAGAAATTTAAAGTAGGAAGAGAACGGAGAAGTGAGAGAGAGAGAGGGGGGGGGGACAATTGAATAGAGACATGGTAGAATGGAGAAAAGAAAATTAAAGTAGGAAGAGAAAGGAGAAGTGAGAGAGACGGGTGAGGGAGTGAGGTTGGGGGATAGCAAGAGGTGGAGGAAAGGAAAGGAGAGAGGACGGGGGAGGGGACAGAATAGAGAGATGGTAGAGGGGAGAACGGAAAATGAAGATTTGAAGAGCAAGAAGTGAGAGAGGCAGTTAAGGGAGTGAGGTTGGAGGATAGCAAGAGGGGTGTAGAAGAGGAAGAGGAGGGGGGGGGGTACCAGGACAGGGAAGAAAACGTTGAAAGAAAGAATGAGTGGCCTGGCAAGGAGATGGATAGAGCGGAGAAGGCTTGTGTGCCGATTGGAGTGGATGAGGGATTGAAGTCTATGTTGGCCGAGGGAGGGCTGATAGAAGCATCGACAGGATGGGTTTGATTGGCAGGGGTCATGAATGGCGGAGGGGGGGGGGTGGGCGGCACAGTCAATCAGTCAGTGACTCAGCCTATCTCCCCCCAGAATGAAAGGTTCTATCTCTACTCTTTGGCTGAACTGAGTTACACACTGCACACTAACTTCTGCAGGCCCTCTTCATCGTGTGTCCAAAAATCAAGCGGAGTTGTGTCATCTGTAAGTGTTACTAAAAAAAGACAAAAGGCCGTATCTCTAAAAAGTATGGGCATATGAAACTTCAGACGTCAGTTTCTCAAACGTTGGCGGAAGGGAGTTAGAATCTTGCCATTCTATGGGGACATAGTGGCGAGAGAGTCTTAGTTATCGTTTGAGAAAGGGGGTGTTGATAAGCTACGGGTGGGGGGGGGGGGGGGCGTGCCCAGTTATTTGTCAAGGGAAGCGCAGAGGAAAAGGAAAAAAAATGGTTAGGTGTGCGGCAGAAATAACTGCGACAAACAGACAGACAGATACATAGACAGGTGAATGGATGGATGGATAGATGGAGAGGCAAAGAAAGAGAAGAGAGTAGGGGAAAAACTGGTCTACCAATCCTGGAGATAGAGAGAAGGTCGAGGGAAACGTTTTTGTTTTTTGGACCCACTGCACTACCTCACCCAGCACTGCTGAAATTCCATCATGGGCATTGTGATAATGGACAGGAGTGATTCCATAGCAACCTGTCCCTCCCACACATAAACCTTCCTCTTTCCTTCCACATATATCTTCCTCACCTCAGTCTTCCATATGTCGTACAGGTCAAACATTATCAATAAAACCTGTCTGGGTGTTGTTGTTTTTCTTAGTCCGTGTCCTGCTAAATGCGCGGCCTTGCTTATTTGATATACCAGTTTGTCCATCTATCTGTCCGCCTGTTCGTCTCGCTATCTCTCTTGGTTCCAGCATAGGTCACAATCCAGCATGACTCATCCAGATCAATGCATCCTACATGTAAATGAAAAAACAAAACTGGGGGGAGATGGGGAGGGGTTGGAGCTGCGGGCGGGGGTGGGCAGGACGAGTGAGATCCAGTGGCGTTTCTGAGATGTGGCATGTAGGGCACCTGCCCTGAGCGTCACTTAAAGAAAGGGGAGGGGGCCACAACTGAACGTACAGAGAAGCCATGCTGGGAAAATGAAAACAGAATTGTCTTCAGATGTGCGAAATGTGCGGTTGTTATAATTTTCACATAGTGCCATATTTTCCTAATTAAAAGATTAATGACTTTGCGAGCTGATGTCATGGTGAAATTATCTCCAAGATAGTTGTTAGTTATTTGGACGGGGGCGCAATTTCAGCGCTTGCCACGGGCAATATTTTCCATGGATACGCCTCTGAAGAGGTCTTGGCTGTTGTTTGGTGTAAATAAAGCTAATTTCTCACACTTTATTTTGTTTCAGGAAATTGTCAAGCCCGACGGCACGCCGGTGGTGGAGAACTTTCGCATCCCGACCATTAGCAAGCCTTCTGTTTACCACGAGGTGAGGAAAGTTCAGCCTATTGATTAGTTGTCTAGCAGCGTCCAAGCCTTTTCCCCCTCCCTCCCTCCCCTTCTTCTTCCCCCTCCCTCCCTCCCCTTCTTCTTCCCCTCCACCCCCCCACACACACACACACACGCACAAAGCTCTCTTTCCGTCTGACCACCCATCGTTGTCCACACGTACACACTCACACATACACATCTCTCTGTACACGCGACTGTCTTTATGTCCTTTCATAGTAGCCCTGAAGCCGTGTTTTCATGTGTACGGAAACGGCAACGAAAGCGCCAAATATCCACCATCTTGTTCAAAGAAAGAGTGTTCCATGTGCATCTAGCAGTCACGGGGAAGATTGAAGGCAGGAAAAGCAGGGATGGACAGAGAGAAATCTTCACTGAAAGTCTTAATTCATGGACAACAAATAGGGCAACTGATGATGATGATGTTCAGTGTGCGTTTCGGTACACATGAAAACATTCTTTCTGTTTCACTACTTAAGCTGAGTACTCGTGTGTACGGAAACGGCAACGGAAATGTCAAAGAGACTTCAAGTAGTGAAATAGAAAGAATGTTTCCGCACGTCGTTTCCGTACACATGGAAACACTTCTTCATGTTACAACATGAGGGACTTTTTGCCGTTTCCGTACACATGAAGACCCAGCTTTAGCCTAGGCGCGCACCAGTGGGTTTCGATCGACCGATTAGTTGGATGATGACGTCACAACATAGTTTCATTGAGACCTTGCACACCAGCCAACTAGTTTGATCTCACTAAAACGTCATTGTCACGACCTCACCATCTAGCGAGTCGGCCGATCAAAATCGGCTAGTGCATGCCATTGGCTGTCTGTCCTGGCATTGTTGTCCACACACACACACACACTAACACATAACACACACACACACACTAACACACACACACACACACGATTATCTTTATGTCCTATCATCGTTGTCCTTATTATATTGTCCTCCCCTCCCCCCCCCCCCCTTTCTGCCCTTGTATGACCATACTTATTGATAATATTATATAATTGACCAAACCTGAGATAGTTGTGCCATAAGGTCCGTAATAATAATTATGTACCATAAATTATGAAACAAAACCCTCACATTTAGATGTATTTCCATTAATAAACTTCTAAGTCACAAAATCATGATTTTATAAGTTCGGGGGGGGGGGGGGTAGAAAGAGAGGGCACTCCCACACACTTGTTCATCGAAAATTGTTAGCACTGAGTTATCATTGATTTTCCGTAGAGTTCATCCTCTGTCCTTCCCTCGCCCCTTTTCATACTTGTGTCTTCCCTGTCCACAGTCCCGTATCCCCGGAGTGACAGAACCACTGACGGAGCATGCCCTACGCTCACTCAATATCTCACATTCCATATGGAGAAGTGGACCCTACCCACAGCATGAGCGATTCAATGCCCAGAACAGGTGAGTCAGTGTGAGCAAATAGACAGTTTCCAGTGCCTTTGCATACTTTGATTATACCGGCGGCGTTTTGAGAATAATAATGTAATTGCACCTTGATTTCGGTATGGTACTTCAGAAGGCTTAGGGAATGGTTCAAGCAAGTGAATATAATAGTATCTCTCCCAATACCATTATAAAGAAGCTTATTCTATTAGGAACTGGTAAAGATGCTCTATCAGGGATATTGTATCTTACGTGCCCAATCAGGGATATTGTATCATGATAAAGAAGCTTGTTCTATTAGGAATTGATAAAGAGGCCCTATTGGGGATATTGGGTCTTACGAATCAGGGATATTGCATTGAACTGCATAGTGACAGATCATTATTATGGTGCATCAAGAAGATAAACAGATAGGAATTTTTTTTCATGTATTACTATTACTGGGACATTTACGAATAAATATTTGATCATCCATCTCAAATACTGGTGTATCCACAGTTTTTCCCATTTTTCATGGGAGTGTTTTAAAGTTCTTGGTGAGAGTGGAATTTCTTATGTACAGACAGACCACGTGGGGCAGAAATGTTCATTCCAAAACTGTCAAAGATATCAGTTCTTCACTTTGTGAGAATAAAGATTTCACCATGAGCGGTAGCTGAAACTCATACGCATGAAAATCATTGATGTGCCAGTATGAGATGGGACAATGATTTATAGGTTATAACAAAGTGGAATTTCAAGAAATTCAATCCGTAATTCTAGCTAGATGTTCAGTAGAGAAGTATTGCAAGAATTGTCCTGATTTGAATGTTTTAAAGAACGTTTTTCTGTGTTTCCTGTGGTCGTAGGTTCAGTATCCTGTCCTATGTGATGCAGTGTTTTAACAACCGAATCGACAGTTTCCATTCTCATTCCCTGGAGGCTCTGTGCAAAGCTGCCATCAAGTAAGTAGTCGCAGACTTGGGTGGATTTCTGTTTAGTGCTCAAATCAAAGGCTGCACTGTAAACTGTCATAACTCGACTTTTTATTTCAAAAGCTGAGATGTTTGGCCTGCTTGTAGCCCATGATATCCAACAGCTTGTGCTGCAGGTTGGGAGTTAAAATCTGAAAATTTATGGCTGAATAACACTTTTTTTATCATAACTAGAAGTCCAAATTTCGCTCCAAGTCTTTTCTTGCGAAAACTTGGGTAGACAAAGAAAAACTTTCACTGTAAGTCTTAATTCATGGACAACAAATAAATATCACAACAACAACTCGTTCTTGAGGTTGGCTGATGACAGATTCAAGTGGAGAGCCATGATCGCCAATGTCTGTTCCAAACAGGGGCAGCTGATGATGATGATGAGCTGGAAGTCTGATGATGAAATTAATCAGCTTTTTCTTTTCCTGAAAAATTTGTAAAAAGCTGAATTGGGATAGTTCACCATGCAGCCATATGTAGGAATTGAATGTTTTCACAGGGCTGAAAATTGACTGAAACCACCCAACAGGCCTGAACCTAGCTGTGAACTTGCATATTTCATAAATTCTATGAATACATAAATGGTACATGAATATACACAGGCTGGGGGGGGGACCAAAATCTCTATGGGACTGTGGTCAGCCCTGGGGAGGTCAAATCCCACATATGAGCACCCAGTTTTTATGTTGTTGTTTTTTTTTTCAGGGGATACAAGGGTATAATAAATGGTTTTTACTTTACTGTGTTGTAGTAAGATGTGAATTGTGGTACACGTCTGGGTTTGGTACAAGGAAAATTTGCAAGATTTATATTGTGCAGATCAGCTAGTAGGAGTGATATACGTAATATATATATATTATATAGGGTTTTTGTTGTGCTATCATATAGCCATATCTCAGTTTTTGTAAAAACCTGCAGATGGAATAAAACAGTCTGTGATTCCGTAGTTGAAACCACATTAGAACTAAACTCAAAAGCTGTTGTTCAGGGACGGTAGCATTTTACATAGAAGACTAAAGCTGAACAGTGAATGCAACTCTGTATTTTCTCTGTTTGGCTTTGTAATTATATTATGCTCCCCCAACAACAACTTCAAGGGCCAGTTTTAACAAAGTTCCAACAGCACCTGATGATTACTGGGGGCGACAAATTGCTTTGGTTCCTGTCTTTGTTACTGTTTATGGAGCTAGGCCAGAACACTTTGGCCACGAATCTAGGTGTTTTCTTGCAGGCTTTCATATGTTGGAACTGGACACCTATCAGTTATTGAAGTTGAAAGTTAACCCTCAGAAGACGATAGGGCCAATATTCGGCCCAATTATTTTAGAGTGAAAAGACAATGTGGCCAATGTTATGGTCTTGCAGCGTCAGAATGCTTGTTTCATAAAATTTGTGGATCTGTACATATCAATGGCCAATCTTCTTGCTTTTGTAGACATATTATCATTTTTTGTCCTGTGAACACCCGTCTTTCTAGACATATACCATCCAAAATACCCCCCCCCCCCCCAAATCTCCAAAGGGTTAACAATCCCATGTTTGTTCCACAGGTTGTGTAATGCAGGTTTTGGCAAACCCCAGGACTCTCCCAATCACCCCCAGCCACGTAACTCTGTCTACCCGTCACTGCTGGTTGAGTACATGGTTGGTGTGTACTTTGCCATGTGAGTACTCTTGAATATTTCTGAATCATATTATAAAGGAAGTAAGGCCTCCATTGTAATGATGAAAGGCTTTTTAACTGTATACTGAGCCTTAAATTCTACAAAATATCATATTACACATAGAAAGACATAAAGGTGTACATGGGCATATTTTAAAAGGTCTTGTGAAGTTCACTGTATTTTGAGTATTTTCATTGATTTTGAGCACAACTGAGTTGAACAGCAGAAAAATAAAGGTTCCGAGATTTTGAGCCAGGAAAGAAAGACGCATTTTCTTCCAGCACAATTAAAAAGTATGAAAGGAAATTTCATTCTGCGCCTCAATTTACACATTGGCGATCAAAAGTCAACTTTAAAAATCACATCTGTGTATCCCATGAGTCAGCGGGCAAACTAGCCTGAGTAAAGAAAGTCACTGATTGACTGAATGATCCTGCATTTCACTGCCAGGGTACCCGCAGAGCCCTGAAATTCCAGGGATACCTGAAAAGCCCTGGAATTTGAAAATTTGAGGAAAGGCCAAGGCAAAGTGGATTAGCTCTGGAATGGCCCTGGAATTCACATGGGGTTTTAAAAACATTTTAAAAAGTGGGGGGGGGGGGGGGGGGGGGAATCTGGGGGTAAAAAATACATAAATAAGTAAGTTTTCTCTCATTTTCTTGATTTTAAGTAGCATTGAAGTTTAACATTCACCTGGAAAAGTCTACTCTGTGGCAAACTCTTTTGATGCATGATGAGAATAATAATTATGGGCAGTTAGATTTCATTACACTGGGAGTCTAGTCTGTATCAGTGTTCACTGAAATTGCCAAGACGTTATATTACCCATTCCTTCGTGCAAGCCATGATTTACAAGTCACAGAAATCATCTTTTGTGATTGTTGTTATTATTCCAGGTTCAAAGGTCATCACAAGATTGCAATGAAAGCAGTGGAGGCCACTCACCACCGAGCCAGCTATGAGCTTTACTCGGATGTTTTGCTGGTAAAATTTGACACTGTCTTTGTTTGTGTGTGTAGATGGTTGGTGCACTCTTCTGGTTGGGTCTCCATCTGTCCTATCATTCCGTTATATTCTGTCTATTGTCTTGATTCATACTAGCATAATGTGACTTATATCATGTCAATGTGCTTTCTCTAAATTCAGACTCCAGACTTTTGTTTTTTGTGTCATCCTTTGCGTAAGTGTACTGAGTTCAGGCAATAATGTTTGCACAGCTGCTCCTGATTCTTGAGACTGTTGCCTTAGTAGAGTCAAAATGTGCCAAAAAGAAACAGCTGTACATAGCAAAGCCTCGGGTACGAAGTAAGAGCAACAAATAACAAATAATGAAAGAAATATATAAATAACGAAAGATAAGCGATAGATTTTTTGAAAAAATAAGAAATTGAAGTTAATTTATACTGGTATAAACTAAGGTTTTCTTCCCACA
This sequence comes from Onchidella celtica, assembly GCA_963931925.1. NCBI lineage: Eukaryota > Metazoa > Mollusca > Gastropoda > Systellommatophora > Onchidiidae > Onchidella > Onchidella celtica. Next base: position 9,126,289 of record OZ007583.1, on the reverse strand, counting down.
ATTTTCATATGTTGAAATAGAAAACTTGAAAAACTTCATAACAAGCTGTTTGTTAATTTGAGGATGAAAAAGTTTTCCTTCCCTTTGAACTTTTCTGCTTTGTATCCAGCCCTACTGCGACCCCATAGTTTTTCTGGGTTTTGATGTTTTTGTGCTGTTATTTCACAATTCCACAGCTTTCTCAACTTTATTTTATATTTTCTTTGGTCTATTCTCAATAGGTTACCAATGCCATGCTCAACTCGCACCATCGGGGAAATTTCAGATACGAGAATTTCGAGGTCAACCTCAGCTCACAGAAAACCACTCAAGCCTTGAAAAACACCATCACCAATGCATCGTTCAAAGCCAAGAAACTACCAGGTAACACAAATTCACAAATCTCTTTCCCTGACACTCTTGCTCCCCACAGGGCAGATTATATTTCAGCCCATCATAAGTTGCAGAAGACTGTTGCATGGCCAACAGATCAACCTTGTTGTTTCACGCAAAAACTGTCATGAGACCAATATATTGGCTGGCATTTTTCCGGCACAATTTGCACTCCTAATTTTACTACGTTTTGCGATCTTTCTACCAGATAATACAATCATCATTATTCTGGTAGTCTAAAGGAAAGAAGGGCATTCGAGCTTGGCAGCAAAAGGGTTAAGGTCCTGTAGGATGAGTGGTAATCCATGCAGGTGGTCATGCATGAGTCACAAAGTTCCAGCATAGCCCGGGAAATCCAGGGATCGCCGTTGAAAAGCCCTGAAATTTAAAAATTTGACAAAAAAGCCCTGGAAACAGTGGATTAATCCTGAAATAGTCCTGGAGTACTCTTTGGGTTTTAAAAAAAAAAAAAATGATCCATACTAAAGAAGTGTGATTTGAGTTTGAATTTGGATTTTGCGGTGGATTGGCACAATAACGGCCACTTTGCAACTTTCACAGTCTATTTGGGTACTTGCTCTTTATTTATGTTTCCTATTCAGAACTTCCAAAATTCACAGTAGAATGAAATAGTTTTGTATAATTGTATCACATTGGTAAAGTTCTCAAAAGTTGTTTTGTATGGAGCTGAAAAGAGTTTTGTAAAAATGCATAAAACTATTAAAAGTTTTGTAAGTTAAATTGTAGATCTTAACCTCACTCAGAAAGGACAGGATATGCTGCGGGTCCACGTTAGAAAATAATTCTTTCATGGTTTTCAGTTCTGTTTTTCCTGCATTTAATTAGCCCTGGAATTTAACACTTTAGCCTTTGAATTGCCATGGGAAAAACATTCTCAGACAGTCAGAGAGGTGGAGGAACCCTGTAGTTCAGAATAGGCTGCCGTGGACCTGTCACATGAGCATAAGGCATGAACTTACTTATTATCTTGTCCGGTTCTCCACAGTGATATTTACTAATGTAAACCAGTCTCTACAGTTGCTTTGATACTCTATCTATATAAATGAAAGCAAGTTGAAAATCTTTCTTCAAGAACTCCGAGACAAGCACACATCATAACAAAATACAACTTTCACGTATATTACTTTAAAATAATGTACTTTGGTGTGGACGAAAGAAATTTATATTCGTATGCTGAGAGAGGACAACTTTTGAAGTTGAGCTGTAACTATTCCAGGTTGTGTTTTTTTTTCCTTAAACTTCCTAGCTTTTCCACGTTTTTTGTTTTTTTATCCAAACTTCCTAGCTTTTCCAGGCTGTCTTTTTTTTTGTGTGTATGTTGTGGTTTTTTTTTAACCTAATCTTCCATGCTTTTCCACATTTTTTTTTAAATCCAAACTTCCTACCTTTTCCAGGCTGTCCTTTTTTTTTCGTTGTTTTTTTTTACCTAATCTTCCTAGCTTTTCCAGACTTTTTTTTACCTAAAGCTTTTCAAAACTGTGTTTTTTACCTGACCTTCCTAACAATTCTAGGCTGCGTTTTTTTTTCTAACTAAGCTTCCTAGTTCTACCTGTCCTCCAAAAATGATTCATGATTTTCTATGGTATTTTAAATATTTTGTCAGCTGGAATTATCAGTGTGGTCAATTTCTGTTTTCAGATGACATTGACATTGTGGAAGAAGACGAGAGTCAGCGACTGCCGACAGTGGATGAAGATCAGGAGCACACGACAGCCAAGGGCATCAAAGCCAAACTATTGAACATTGGTGGCAAGTTCGGGGTGGACAAGAACAAGAACCGAGACAACATGAGACGGGACAGTGATACGCCCTCAGTCAAATCCAACAGCGGAGCGGACATGGCAGATAGTGTAGGGGTAGCTGTGAAATCCTCAGGAGGGAGTGGGGGCGGGAAGGTTGTGGTGGACATGCTAGAAATGCAGCCATTGAAATCTAAAGGTGCCAATGGCAAGGGGCATGAGGAAGATGGGAAAACCAGCGGTAAATCCACTTTTGATGAAAAATCCCCCAGGATACACACATCCCCGTTAGTGTTTTCAAAGAAATCCGGGATCCTTAAACAGCTATCAGGGTCATCGGCAGCACATTCAGACCCTTCCATTAAAACGTTGTCATACTCATCATCACCATCCGCAGCAGGCACCGCAGCATCTGCATCCACCCCCCAGGGCATTTCCCAAAATGGCAAAGCCATCTCTAGCAACAGCAGCAGTACTGTTACTAACACCAGTGTTAACGTTAAACAAAACCTCTCTGGTAAAACCATAACCTCAGACCTTACCCACAGTCCTCGGGCTCAGTCGGAAGGTCCGGCAGTTCTCGATGGAGTGAAACTAAGCTCAGTCAAAACATCACAGTTATCCTCACCGTCTTTACTATCATCCCCCACTCAGTCATATCCTAGCAGCAGTGGTTCAAATGTCACCGCCAATTCCTCTGAACCAGTGTTAGGACAGCATTCCTCACCCCGCCCTCAGCCCACCCCTTCCGTCAGCACCCATTCCATGCCTGCAGAAATCCTGGCCCAGAACAGTAGTAGCAAGGCAGCCCAGAGAGCCCAGATCAATCGAAATTCCTTCAGCACTGATTTGTGATGGCCATAAATCTGGTTTTTGGTGGGGTTTTTTGGCCTTTCAGTAGTGATAGATTTACTTAAAACAGTCTTTTTTCTAAACTTTATCTAGTCTTTTCAACCAGTTTTCTGAATGTTGCAGTTCTGTAGTCAGCTAGTGATAAATATATCATGAGACATAATTGTTTGACTGAACCCTTGTTGAACATGTAAATAGATATTGGGGAAAGTAATTTCCTCTATTATGATAGATAAATAAAGCTGTAGTGGGAATATTTCCCTGAGATATGCAGAATTACATGTTGATATCTTATGCCATTAGATAATTGTTCTTATTGTTTTTATAGATAACAGCAAAACCTTGAGATGACCAAAGGGAAAATAAATGTTATGTATTTCTTACTTCTTCTGTATTTCTAAATAAGTTATTCATTAAAACATTGTTTGTTTGTTATGAGAAGTCTTTATCTTTTATCATATATATATTATATTGGTGTTACTCATGCAGCATGAAAATCTTGACATTTTCTTATTAAAGAGAATGAATGGTGCTTGGTTTTTAATGTGATAATCCAGTTATGATTATGTGCAGAATGTGCCACTTTTCATAGCAAAGGGAGTGGACATTGCTCTGACTAAACCAACTGAGTGAGAAGAAGAGTGTGGCTTTTGCTGCTGAAGAACCAAACAAATATTTTGTGCCAGAGATGTAAATCACTTCATTGACTTCCTTAGAAACCAGAATAGTAATGATCAGTTAATTAGTAAAAGAATTTCCCCAGACTAGCAATGGTCATCTGGTCATTTAACAACAACTGCATTGCTGATTTGTGTTACACGTTAAATTGTTTGCTATTTCGGCAGCATTGACAGAGCCCGAAAACACTTCTATCAGAATATAAATACAAAGAAAATCATAAGTCTTAGATAGAGGCCCTTGTGAAACAAAGATAGATCATCAAAACTTACACAGAAAACCAAAGCTTTTCTATTCCTGTCACTGAAAGTGCAGGTTTTATAGGCAGTAGCTTAAGCTGAAGGAATCTAGCTCAGATGGCCACTGGTTCAGAAAAGTAAAGTAAAAGTAGAAACAGAATCTTTCCTTCTATTAACGAAAAAAATATCAAAACAGCCTTCCTTGCACTCCCATTTTTTTCGCAGTAAAATATATGGAAATCACACATCCTCTGAGATGAATAGAAAATGCAGTAAGCTGTGAAATCTCCAACTATTGAAGTCCCCACTTACCCCATTGTCATAGAGACTTTTCTATGACATGAATGATAAAAGAAGAAAAAACAGAAGAAATTGCAAAATGTTTATTTTGGTGTAGGAGCATAAAAGAGAAAAATACACTAATGTTAAAATACAAAATCAGGGGAAGGAAAACTTACTGTTATCCCCTTTACTGTAGTGTGGATGTGTACTGTACATTGTAGAGTCAATAGTGGGGGAACACTGTGGACATACACCATGTATACTAAATGAATAGGTAGAATTTGCTGTTCAGTTTGCAGTAGGGGTAAACATGTAGCAGTGAAGGGTTTAATACAAGAGAAGAACAGAATCCTGAAGTGTACGCACCTACATAATAATCAAATAACATTTATAACCAAGAAAAGGAAATGAGAAACCCAGCCAGGAACCATGTAGGACATTGACCAGTGTTAGCCCTGTAACTTTGAACTTCAGTTACATCCCAGCGCAAATCACGAACAGAAGCACTACAAAGCCCAGCCTTGATTTGTTTGTATTCATCAGTGGGAGAAGAAGGTGTAGGAAAGCCAGAAGTTTGTTCAGAATGAAGGGGAAAAAGTACCACAAATAATTTTTGAGCTGGCTGGAAAAACTTGTTAAAAATGTGTCACACTTGGATTTATTCATCACTCTTTGAGAGAATAATGACCCCATTTAAGAGAAAGCATTTATATACAACTGTATTTACTTTGTCCTGAAGTAAATGCCTTGAAAATTTTTTTTTTAATTCTGACAACAATTAAACCTCAAATTTTTTGCTGATAACAGTATTTTGTCCAATAAAAACAGCCTCAAAGATGCAATTCTGATTTAAGCTCTGATCAGTGAAGCCTTGGTGATGCACAAGAGGTAGATCACTAAAATGGAAAGCAAATGTAAATACTTGTGTTGGAATTCTGTTGCCACAATGGGATGGAATTTCTGAGGGGAAGGCATGAATCAGGAGAATCTGAGGTACAGCTGTACTTGTTCTTGGTTGTTTGTTTTTTGGGGGATTTTCTGTTTTCTGAAAATGAGAATATAACCACAAGAAGACTGAGGGATGAAGCCCCACATGTGGGTGTCAGAGTCAACAAATGATCTCTAGTGTGTATGTGAACATCGCACCAGTATGTGGTCACATGAAAATACAAGTCACTTGGGGTACAGCTGTACCAACTTGGCATTATGAATTCAGAATACTCTGGTCAAACTTAGAGAAAAAAATTATAAAACTCTGGTAATGTCACTGTCAGTAGCAATTTGTTTTACTGAGTGCGAAAAGAAAAGTATTTAGACATGAATGTCTAATTGAATTTATGCGTATTGAGTGTAACTTGACTTTGGGGGGGGGGGGGGGGGGGGGGGGATTCTGAAATACGATTTGGAATGTATTCATTCAGTGCATGGCTCAATGAGTACAGATATCTGAATAGATATATAAATACATTATTCAAAGAACAGAATAAAAAGTAGACAGATGTTTCTATGTGATTAAGTAAAAGGGTTTAATAAATAGATGGAAAAAAAAAGAAAAAAATATAGCAAAAGATCAAAGGGATAGATAGAGAAGAAAAATAGAAATATGTTTGTAGATAAACAAGTAAATGAATTCATAACTGTCAATGAGGACTATCCTGGGGATCAGACCCAAAATGCAAAATATGTAGTACAAGACCATTTTCAATGAAATAATTACAGGTCTAAATATGCATGATAGTTGAATATTGGGAAGGAAGCTTACTTTTTGCATCATTTTATGTGGTAGGCAATTATTAGAATAATATTATTCTTTACCATTATTGTTGCCTTTGGCAATATTGGGGCTGGTATTTAAAAATGAAAATTTAAGGTAGTCTTAATGTAGGATTTCTTATATTTTCGTAAGAAGTTTTATTTCAAAAATGTATGTTGATTAAAGCAAAGTGGTAAGAAACTCCTCAGGTGGAGCGAGGCAGATAACTATCTTCAGAGGAAGAGTGGATTCTTTTCATTAGATGTTTTGGCATGTCACTGCTTTGTGTCATCTAGGTTTGACACAACTTGCTTGGCTCTAGGGAATTTTAGATTATCAAGCTCAGTAGACTAGTGATTTTTTATTATTTCTTTTTTGTGGGGGGAAGGGGGGGGGCAGTTTTATAGCATAAGGAGGCTCACTTGTTGGTTTGCAGTACAAAAGTTTCATTTTGGTCACGGTGAAAATCTGTTCTTTGGTTGTGCTGCAGGGCAACTAGATTTGCTGTTGCGAATAGCAGCAGCATTAAATCTGAAAGCTAAATTCATTTCTGAACTAGTTTTGACATCATCCAAATCAGCTACTAAGACCTTGTTAAAAAATATCCATCAATCTCCCATCAACCATAAATGTTCATGAAACTCTGTTAACACTGTATCTGTTAATCAGTTTCCCATTGAATGATTTTTTAAAAATCTTCGCAATCATGTGTTTTTCCCTTGACACACCTCTACTTAGTAAACATTAGAATAAAAATAATAATGATACCTCCCCAACACAGGTCATCCCAGCTATTTATAGCCACAGCTGAACTGAATCATCCCATAATCCTCTTGGCCACCATCACTACATTTAGGGGTCATTAATTAATTTAGATACATGAGGTGTTGCCCTTTTTTTACTGCTCTCCCCTTGTATTGTTTTCATACACTTGGCCTTAATCCCTGCTCCTCCATGTGCAGTCCTAAGGCCATTATAATGGTGCATGTCCCTGATAAAGTTGGCGATGTTTCAAAACTTGATGTGGCATTTGGCATGGGCTGTTTGACTGCTTCACTAGGAACCTGATTTTTATTATGCAGGCCAAGAACTTAATTTGCAGTGAGAGATGTAAATAAAACCAGACATTTTAATTCATTACCACACCTGAGAAACATACATGCTCTCCCTAAATTCCACCTCACCCATTGTAAGCTTTTCATATGATGGATGGGGGGGTGGGGGGGCATACACCCCAATCACACACACACACCCATCCCCAGAGCATATATATATGTTATAGATGGTCCCATATAAGTCACTGAATCCCCTCATATCACTATCAGTAGTATAGTCACTTCCATGCTCAGACTTTTTGAGCACCAAATAGCTTTAATATTCCCCTCATTGTAATGGAACATTTTATATTTTTTTTAATGTGAACAAAGATAAATGGCTGAAACAGGTTGAATGTTTGATAACTATTTCATTGTTCTTGCTTGTTATTTTTTTGCTGGCACTGGAAATAACCTTGTGACAAATGGAAGTATATGAAATATGTAATTATGGACTGATACCTTCAGCTCATTCACTTTTACCTGTTGTTTATTAGCATCAAAGACTCTAGATACAATAAGACGGAACGGTCCCTTCATTGTGCCTCTATAAAAAGCAGGCACACAGTTTGTGCTGATCAGGGGTGGGCCTCTGGTCTATGCATGAAAAGAGTGTTTAATATAACGATAGATGAATAGTACAGTGAGATGGCAGTGTGAAATCTGTGGACGTGAAATGCGGCTCTTGCTCTGTCTCATCACATCTAGTATCTTTACTAGTATATCAAGTTACTTGCTTTAGATATGACTGAAACTATAGATCACATACATGTATTTATAAAATCTGTTTATAAAACTCTGTGAAACTCTATCTGGGTGCTGTTTGCTCATTGCTGTCAATACACTGTGTAAGAAATTCAGATGACAATTGATGTTTTTATCATGTCACTTCAAATATTTCTCATATTTTTCTGTGACATTTATCCTTCATAACTCAACTACAGTAATTTCCTCTTCAAAGTAATGATGCAAAGTAGTATAAAATTTGCATCTTTCTTGTGAATTTCATATTTTGATACATTTATCCATTTGCTTTGACCCTTGGAGATCCAATAACATACTACAGTGGAGCCCATCAAAAGTTCATTTCAAAACTTGGTTTGTGGAAAACACATGCATTGGTCCTGATTTGTTCCTCTTCAGCTATTAGTGGTAAATACTGGATCATTTGAACTAGTCGGAATTAATGTTCGCATAAAATGAACTTAACAACTGCAGAAGTTCACAATGTCAATTTTGTATGGACTTGATGGAAATCAGCACATGAGAGCAAGCACACTAAATTAAAATTAAACATATGCACACAGAAAACTTTGGTGCTCGTAAACGGCACTGAATGGAAGAATTCCGTTATGTTCTAAGACAATGAATAGGGGAAAATAAATTATTGACATGTGACACGGCTCCATCATGGTAACTAACATGCTTTCCCTGAAAATGCTTAAAGTGAACCTTTTTAAGTGAACAGAAACCACTGTTCTCTTGAACTTCGATGTAGGTGGACTCCACTGTACATACGTCACAGCATTCAATGCAAAGATGCCATCCTGAGATAAAGGCATCACATGCTATGTCACAGACTGTATTGTAGTTGGTGTTGTCAGAAACACTACAAAATACACGAATATTGGCTTCTCCGGGGTTAAGCTGTCTATGGTCAGTGTAATACAAAAAAAGAAATCTAACAAGTATACCTCACAAACGAGTTATACTAATACCTTTACTCGGAATTCCTCCTCGAATTGTTATGCCTGTTGAATATTTTATTTCTCCAGAAAGAAATAAGTGAAATGAGATGATAGTTCGAGATCTGTGATGCGAATGTTGATGTGTCTTGAATGAGAAGGCAGATAAATCTAATCTCTCTTTGCATAATGTTGACTCATATAACAGGGAATTTGACGACACTGTGAGATTTATTGATTTTTTAAATAATTTTGTATTATATGTAATAAATTCGTGCACATATATTTTTATGACAACATCCACTGCTCTCATTTTCAATGTTAAATCATGAGATGTTGTGCACACAATGGCATAATGTATGTGTGGTCAATCTTGTACAATGACATTTAAACTATGCATCAATCACAAAACTTTCTGACCCCAGTTCTGAGAAGGCAGGCAGTTGTGTGGGAAGCTTCTATGCGAATCCATTGGTAATGGTACAGTAGTTCAGATAGTAGCTTTGTACAAATAATGCAGTGTTGGTGTTTCTATCCTGTAGTCAAACCTTAAATCCTTGGACTCTGAGAATGTGAATTAAAACTGTTTAAGATTTTTCTTTTGTGTGTGTGGGATTATTTATTGGGATATAGTGTATTTTATATGTGATGCTGAAGCAGTTTGAAAATTACCATAAATATTTTGCCTTGAGCAGTGTAGAGGTATTTAGTTCATTTCTTTTCTTTCAAACAAATTTTCCAGTTTCAATTTCAATATCAAATAATTCACTATATTTCTGAGGCAGACTTAATTTGTTCAGGTGTGCAAAGAGAGCATGTTTACAGTAATAAGGGAATAAAGATGGTTGTCTTCATGTGGGCATTTCCACCCATTTCACCATCACTTGAAGGGGCTTGATTTATAAAACACATCCCCAGAAGGAATCTGTTTCTTCATGAATTTCTCATGCTTGGTTTTTCAATCAGTGATTTTTTATTTTTTTTGTGTGTGCAGTCCAAACTATGTGCATTTGGTGAGGTCAGAAGTTCATGGTATGTTTTCCTATTCTGGAATGGGAACATGGTATAGTTTGCAGCTTTTCTCAATCCATTCATTCAAGAAGCAGCTAGTAGTGCAACTGAAGGTGTTGTTTTTTTCGTATCAGCATAATGATCTAGTCATAATTGTGGTTGAAGCTTCAGGTTAGATAATTTAATATATTATAGAATTTAGGGCAGCTTGCCATGACAGTGTATAATAATTGATGTATTTTAGGGTATGTTAGAACATCAGGGACTGTACATTAGTATGGAGTTATCTAAAGTTAAATGTGTAGAGCAGATATGGGCAATGTATAGCCCCACCTAGCAATTTTGGCCAGCCCTTGGGATTGAAAATTACCTGACACACCAGTCACCTGTAACAGAAAATATAAAAGAGTAATAAGACACAAAGAAAGGTTCTGTCATTGACCCGTCCCCCCGCCCCTTCCTCCAACCTCACTCCAGATTAAGCAAGAAATTTTTCTTTAAATATCACATCCATTTTATCACCTATAGAAAGGCTTTCATGTATTATCACAGTTCCCTATGACTTTAGTAATTCAAAATTTCAAAAAGTGGATTTTTATATATATTCAACTACATGTACATTCAAAGCCATATCGAATGATCTTGGTTATAGACTCTCAAGCTGAAAAATAATCAAATGACAAACTTTCAAAAATTCATCGTAATTAGACCAGCTATGCTGAAATGAACTAGATTTTGCTTTCCCTGAAAAATACTCAAAACCAGTTACTATAGTCTTTAGAAATTCACGAAATATCATAAAAACCACAGAAAAACTGTGGGGTCGCAGCAGGGCTATAAGCAAAGTCAAAATTGGGCAAAAAGTATTTTCTGTCTTCTCTTTACTTTGCTTTGTATTGTTTGGGTTTTATTTCTCACGCGGGGTTTTGCAACATACAACCTTTTCTTTTTGCCCAATTTTGACTTTGATATAGTCTTTAGAGTTTTAATTTTTAGAAAGGTGACGATATTTAGTCACATGTTTATAACTGAAGTTCAGGGCAGCAAACAGCTGATATCATGTTCCATGTTCTTGTTTTGACCCCATCCAGTAGAGGAAAGACAAAGAATGAATTACCCTGAGTTACTCCACAGTGTCAAATAGAGAGAGAGCTGTCAGTGGCTCACTGATGGTGTGGCAAGCCAGTGTTACAGATTGACTTGTTGTGCCTTTCATAGCTGTTTTTGGTTGTTACATCTGTAAATGAAATGCTGGAACCGTGACTGGTGTTTCTATATATTCAAAGTGCAAACCACTTACGTCTTCAGATATACCAAAGATGCTAGATACAAAAAGATGAGACACTCCCTTCTTCATGCCTCTAAAAAATTCGTGCACACAGTTTGCACGCTGATTGGGGGCGGGACCCATGGCGCTTTGCATTTAAAGAATGCTTGATATAAGGATAAATTAATGATAAAGAATGCTTGATATAAGGATAAATTAATGATAAAGAATGCTTGATATAAGGATAAATTAATGATAAAGAATGCTTGATATAAGGATAAATTAATGATGCGGATTTGTTACAGTGCTACTGCAACTAAGAAAAAAAATATCCAGAATTTTCCCTACAGTGATTGAAGTTATTTCAATCAAGGCCGACAGCAAAAGCTGAACAGTGAACAAAATTCAATATTTTCCCCATATTGGACATGTAAAACACAACAGTGTTCATGACTTCTGCGGAATTGCTGCTAGGAGGTTGCGAAATCTGTGGACACTAAAATGCTAGCTGTCTCGTCTTTGTATCTAGTATCCTTGGATAAACCTTCTGACACAGGCGCGGGGTATTGTGGAGGGGGACTTGTGGGGAATGGAATTTTTTTCTTTTACATGTACAAACAAATAGTTAACCTTAAATTTTGCTGGGATTTTATGAAAATTGAATGAAAATGAACAGAGATATGAGTAAATTGTAACCAAGGTAAATTGCACTGATGCTGGTAGTGGCATGAACTCATTTTTCCTGTTTATACTTCAAGGTTCTATCAGGATCCACCTCAGGCCTCTATCTGAAAGCTCAGGTTCTAGAATATTTCACTGTTTCAGTAACCTATTGGTTTCTTGTACAAGTGTGAACTGTACTGACTTTCATACATATTAGGTTTACATATGATGTGAATGGGATTAGTTTGAATATTATAGCTTTTCTTTAGTCCACCAGGTAGCAGAGAAACAGATTCTGGTTAGTGATCTACTGAAGCTGATTTAGGGTGAGATGTTATCTAAATGTTGTAGTATTGATGATTGTCTGGAGTGTAAGAACATTGTGGAGATGTACGTTCTTTTTCCCAGATTTGTGAAAACTATACATGTAAATAGAAAACTGATAGTAATAGAGGGGCAAACTGTATGGCATTAAATTGGTTTGTTTTGTTTTTTTTCAGTTATGCTTCTATTTGCATTCCCATAGTGGATGGCTAGCTGTCTCAGAGAGTAAGGCATTATATTATCATAACACAATAAGTCACACAATGATTTCATATTACAAGAATTTTGTCTGTCGATAGACAGAATCTGAGTAGAGTTTTTATTTGGATGATTGTTAGCTGACTTCAGTGTGACTGGCATTTGTAGAGTATTACAATGCTAGATAAGTGAATGAAGTTGTAAGATAGATTCCTGGAATCATTATTAAAATTTTAACATGTTCCCATCTTGAAGAGAGATTTGCAGCATCTGTAAGATAAAGTGGTTAATTTTTTTCTCAGCAAGCAGAAGACAATCTGTTTTTCAATGCTCATCACCTGACGTATTTTACTTATCTTTTTTCCGTGCAGACTTTGCAGTCATTAATGTTGTTCTCTTTCTTTTGTTTTGTGTTCTTTTTTTCTATTACTTTTTCATTTGAAATGCTCAACAATATATCAGTTTTCACTCTTGAATATTATGTAGAATCCTACCAAGGCACAGTAGTTGTTATATTATCATATCATTCAGTTCAGTGTTAATTGTCTACTGAGAAAGCATGTTTTCTGAGTTGGTTCGATAATTTAGCATATATATACATTCACTTTTGTTCAGTCAGACAGTGAAATATTATATGAAATCTGTGTGGGGTTCTTCTTAGCCTCAGTCAGTCAGTGTTTATCCAAAGTATATTAGTTTAACCATTGTTTGGAACACCATAAGCCTTAGGATCAAACCCTAACAGCCAGGGCATTGGTTTAGTGGCTAGAGTGTTTGACTCCTTCATGAAAAGTCCCAGGTTTGAGTCCCCGTCTGGGTAGGATCTAAGCCAACTATTTCTGGCACTGCTTTCTTAGGCATACACTTTGTGACAACCTAAGGAGCCTTCTCTTTGATATGGGGCCATGTTTAAAGTATGTACGCTTGGGGGGAAGGAGGTTGTCCATAGCCTATGAAAAACCTACGTGGAGGTCTCGGAGGAGGGGGAAGGATATGTATACACGCTTTATGTACATGTAGTTCTTGTTTTTTACAAGAAAATGAGCTGTAGGGTTACAAAAACTCGAATGCAGTCTTTGTGTTTACCAGTGAAACCATTATATGCAAAATGCCCTTCTTAGAACGTCACGGCTGTGTAGTTAACATTCTGTGTTCCACAGATCGTGGGCTTCTACAAAGGGAAAGTGGGTTGAAGTCAAGCGTGTGAAATGCATATATGTAAGGAGGGATGGTCAAAATATGCCAGAGATCAAGCGCACCTACTTTGTTTGGATGGCTCCCATATAATATACCCATTCTGCTGAAAACTAACCCAAAAAAAGAAAAAATGAAAATATCCTAACAGAATCTGTATGTTATTGCAGAAACTGGGATTTGTGTGCTTTTGAAGAAGGCAGTGACACTGTACAGTGGTTTTTATTTGTTTTTGACTTTCTCATTCTTCATATCAATTGTTTTAAGTTATTTTACTTGCCTGGGGTGAACACTCGTGTAAGCTCCAGTCAGAACTTTATATATGTAGTTGTGTTTTTCATTGGGGATGACAATTAGACCTTGGCCTGGAATGTTTTCAGTTAAGCTGATTCTGAGATTTTGGTGCTAGATTGCAAATGGACAAGTTACTGAAATTTACTAAAAATCGCAAAAAATGGTTTAATTCCAGTGACCAACTGGAACAGTCATTCAGGGCAGCAGTTTATAATATTATTATAGTCGAGGGTAAGAGTGGTTTAGTGTAGGGCTCGGACTTGCTTAGACGCCACCTTACGTCAGGCAAACTTCATAGGATCAATTTCAAGTTTACTCAAAGAAATGACATGGTACCCACATAGGCCCGCATTGTCCCGCTGTCAGTTTGTTTGGAGGCCCACCCCATTCTATGGACATCCAATATAAAATCTACATCATACTGATGTAGGGGTGCTGGTCATTGGCAGAGGCCTCCAAAAAATAAAGGGACCTCATCGCCTAGGAATGTTGGCTGGGCTAGTTTCCAAACTTCATTTCATTTTTTTCTGATTTGGGAATAACTGACTGCATGGCATGGCTTGGATAGACAAATATGTCTTTACAGATATTACCATGATATAGCCTTTACCCACCCACCTTTAAAAGTATGCAAATTAATACCCGTGACTTTAGAAACCTGCATTGGCAATGTTGATATGTAATAGTACGTAGGCTTCCGTAATTGACATGTCAGAATGATAGGTTCATTCAGTGTTATCCATTTTGTCAAATTGCTGTGATGTTACCAAAAATAATACCAATAAATCTTTTAGATGATAAAAAATATATCATTGGTCTTGAAATCTGTCCTTCGTTTTGTTTGTTTGTCATGTGTGCAGATGTATTGTAAGCGTGGTGTCTGTCTGTCTATTTATCTTTCAATCTATAGTTCTGTCTATCTAGATCCATCTATTTGTGCATTTGCCCATTAACCTTTTAATGTCTGTCAGTTAGTTTGTCTACCAGTCTCATATTCAACCCATATGTGTCCCATCTATTCGTCAGTACACCACCCCGTCGGTTCATGTTTCCCGTAAGCTGCTGTCCACATGAACTACACGGTCACTTTGGCCCAGGGCGAATTCAAACGGCGCATTTTAAGCCCTGTTTAATTCTTATTATAAAGGAATTTATTTGGCCCATGTTTTGCATCCCGGATCAAGTACCCAACCGAAGATGCATCATGAAATACTCATATCCGAAAAAACATGAAGTGAGCTGAGGAGAGGTGGACAGTGCACATATTTCAGTTGTGATTGGGCGCACTGAGGGGGAGGGGGGGTGTCCAAATTTGTGAAAATTTGTCATTGTCAAAGGTTACCATAATTATGAACTTAATTTGTTGTGGAACCAAAACTCACCCAGAAAACTACCGCTGTGGCGTCTGGCCACATTAGGTACAGAACATGGAACCACGATACTGCTCGAGCTAAAAAATGCCATGTAAGATCTGGGAAAGGTTACTTGTAGGGGAAGTCGGAACAAAGTGCAAGAAATCAAATCATAGTGTGTGGTGCACGTTGCGGGAAACTGCGTCAGTTCACACCATGAAAGAGACAGAGAGAGAGAGCGTGGCTTAATTCCTGAGTAATTCATTTTTTTCTCATCATTGACATAAAATTAAATTATAGTTGGGAACTGAAAACTTGTAATTCCGGACAGAGTTTTGAACTTTAAACAGATTTCGGTTGTTAAACACCTCTCAATTTTTTTTTCTTTAGGACCGTCGAAGGTCGTCAGTGATGGAAAGCTATAGCCCAGCTTGTTTTATTTTACTGTTTTTAAAATGTTCTCTCTCTCTCTCTCTCTCTTTGTTTTTTTTTTAGTGGCACTTTTTCTCTTTCCTGAGAATTACAATTTTTTAAATCGCATTTGACATGTGCTTACACAGTTGTTGTGCAAACCTATTACACAAACAGTTAAATAGATGAAAAAAAAAATGTTCATAGAAATGGCCTGCTGGTTGTAGACGAACTCAGAAGAGTATAGAACACAGATGGCGTCAATTCAAGGAAATCTGATGAAGCGACATCGAATGCTTTTAAATTCCAATACATGTATCTGTCTCTACTTCAGTTGTAAGACGAACAATTTTATGTATCCCCTGCCTTCCGGTAGATGCATCATACGCCAAGATACTACATGTAGTATTTCCGAGGTGATTTGGCCAACATCATGTAGGGCCTATTAATCCCCGTGTTTTGCTGCATAGTGAAATGCTTTAGGGTTTGGACTCGACCGAGGATAGTATACCGTGGCTACTTGGCCGCAGATAATTATGATTTCTTCGAAAGAAAGGTTTACAGAAAATAGCTATAAAATGTCTCTAAAATTTAATATCAATTTATTTTGTGGGTACTTAGGCTGCTAGGCTTCTCATAGCCCCCACTACCTCAGCGTATTTTACTGGGCTGAATCAAAAATAGTAGGGCCTAGTCACCCTACTATCTTTGGCTGAATTTCGCTGTGTCAGAAGAAGATTGACGCACATCATTGCTGCAGGACTTATTCATGCAAGGAAAGCGCGTGTTTACAAAGGCCTAATGTATTATGTGCGACAATGCACGCCATCACCCCTCAACCCCACCCACCCACCCCCGGCTCTTTTCTCAAATGTCAGACGGGGATAATTAATTAAATCGGTAGGCTATTCAAATCATTTTGACAAGGTTAAATTATGCGAAATCGAACCATGTAGCCGGAATCGCTCCAGCAAAACTATTACCATGGATAAGGATATTTTTTGGTAACATTTCGTGCCCCACAGTAAACAAGTAGCATAATATCTCACACCTTCACCTTGCTTAGCTTATTAAAATGGTTTGTTGTTTTTTTTAACTTTGCAGTGTCGTAGAAATGGCACTCCATGAGGGAGAATAATGGGGCCTTTTCAAGAAACACTTAATGTCCCAGCATTTTTAAAGATGATGCATTTCATTAATTTTTATCGGAGGAACGCTGGATGTGTTAGTGTGGCTTGTGCTCATCGGCGAATCAAATATACCAGCTGACAAAAGTTCTTCGAGTCGATTGATTTTGTTGTTGCTGATCATAGCGTTGCTACGTGGAGAGACTATCCTGGACGATACCAGCTTTTCAGAGATTCAATTTTTTAATTTTTTTGTACAGTATTTTTTTTTTCAGTTGAGCAGATCTAGGAAGGAATGTAAATACATGTAATGACTAAATTGAATACAATTATCCAGTTTCATGAGTAATTGAGTTTCTCCATACCATCTAGATCTATGTAGAGGAATATTTTTTTACCATTTAATCCGGGATAAAAAATTCCAACATAAGGGTATTTCTGTATCTTGTAATGCAATACAAATGGCCAAATCAACAGTTTTATGATCAGACTGAAGTTACATTAAAGGTAGTGATGTGAAACTCAGAGTGCCGGTCAAGGATAATTAAACACCTGTTGAAAATTTCAGTGAGTTTCATCAATCTGATTCAAAACAAGACTTTACTTTATGGTACCGAGATTGAGCTTTCCAAACAATGGATGATCTTTTAGGAAAATTATTATCTCAAAAAAATGTGTTTAAAAATTTAGAGCTCCAAAAGTAATGGTCTGGTTTTAAAACTTCAAAGCATAAAACTTTCTTTCACTTAATACTAACTGAAAGTAAACAACAAATCATCTTATTCATGAAATACTTTTTCATGGTTATTGCCACTGGAATATTATTAAACTATTGTAAAATAAGGATAAGGATAAGGCCCACTATTACCACACCTGTATAATCTGTTACTGCAGTGTTGGAAAGAAGGCGTGATACCACATGATATGAGAGACGCCAAAATTGTCACACTTTACAAGAACAAAGGAGACAAAGGCGACTGCAACAACTATCGAGGCATATCCCTCCTCAGCATTACTGGAAAGGCTTTTGCTCGCGTCATCCTCTGCCGCCTTCAACAACTGGCGGAAAAAGTCTTACCAGAAACACAATGTGGCTTTCGAAGCAAACGATCAACTATTGACATGATATTTGCACTTCGGCAAATCCAAGAAAAATGTAAAGAACAAAACAGGCCGCTTATAACATGCTTTGTGGACCTAACAAAGGCTTTCGACACCGTAAGCCGATCTGGCCTGTATGCAGTCCTTAAATCCATAGGCTGTCCACCAACATTGCTAAAACTTATTGCATCCTTCCACACTGACATGAGGGCATGTGTCAACTTTGAGGGCTGCACATCCAATTCATTTGCTGTAAACAGCGGTGTGAAGCAGGGATGTGTTCTTGCTCCTACCTTATTTGGTATATATTTTGCAGCTCTACTCAAGAATGCCTTTGGTCAATGTTCAGGTGGAGTACTTATTAACACCAGAGTGGACGGCTCCATTTTTAATGTTGCCAGACTAAAAGCAAAATCTCGTACAGAGCATATTATGTTACAAGAGCTCCTCTTCGCAGATGATGCTGCAATCGTGGCCCACGATGAAACCACGCTCCAGGCTCTCATCAATAGCCTTGCCAAAGCCTGTGACAAATTCATGCTAAAGATCAGTGTCTCAAAAACTGTAGTTTTGACACAAGGCTTGAGAAACTCCAACCCAATCATGCTGAATGGCTCTCCTCTGGAGCAAGTGGGAAAATTCTGCTACCTAGGCTCAACCATCAGTGGTAGCACAGACATAACAACTGAAATAAATGCCAGAATAGGAAAGGCGGCCACAGCTTTTGGCAAACTCTCAAAAAGGGTGTGGAACAATAGCAAGCTGACCATCAAAACAAAGGTACTCGTGTACCAAACTTGCGTCCTAAGCACCCTGCTGTATGGCTCAGAGACATGGACCACCTACTCCAAACATGAAAGATCCCTCAACTCCTTCCACCTGCGCTGCCTACGCAAAATTCTCAAGATCAAGTGGCAAGACAGGATCTCAAATATCGAAGTTCTGAGCCGAGCCAACATTCCATCAACTCAGGCTCTCCTAGGCAAAAAAAGACTGCGGTGGCTTGGACATCTCCACCGTATGGAAAATGATCGCATCCCCAGACAAATTCTCTACGGGGAACTTGCTACTGGCAACCGACCCAGAGGTAGGCCACATCTGCGATTCAAAGACACTTGCAAGGTCACGATGAAAGCATTCAACATCGACCCCAATGAATGGGAGAACCTTGCAAGTGATCGAAGCAGATGGAGACAAAAATTGCGCAGTGGCACGCTCGCAATAGACTTCAAGGCAAAAGAAACATACCTGACAAAACGACAGAGGCGGAATGAAAACACTCGCCAAAGTGAACCCAAAAGACTGACCTGCAATCACTGCCATCGCACTCTCGGGTCAAACATTGGTAGAATAAGCCACGAGAGAAGCTGTCAGTCAAAGTGAAAGTGAATATTCTAGCTGCTAAGACCGTCTGTAAAGACGCTAAAGGCCATATACATATATATTGTAAAATAAATATAAAATATTATTAAATATGTTGTGGTAGGCCTACTAGTGTGGAGGATTTAAATGAGCACATATTTAGATGGTTTCATGATCTAATCTATTATTCACTGAAACCATGAAGCGTTTGTAGTACCATTGCGTAGCCAGTGAGCGTCATGTTTAGCTTGTGCATGTGCCATTGTTCAGATTTCATGTCACATTACTTGCAACATTACAAATATTGTCAAATCCTTAGCCAGTAATACTAGGTGACTGAAGACATGCACTCATTAGGATCTGGAGTGAAAGTAATGACATTGGTAGCTTACTGAACTAAGATCTGTATCACACTTACTGGCTTCCAGATTTTTCATCGTAAAAATCCGAGGCATTTTTAGAGTTTAATTTTTAAGTGCCTGAAAACATTAATTATCATCAGTATATATAGTATATAGATGTAATTTAAAGTTGTTGCCCAACTTTTGATAATGAACTACTTTTTTTTCATTGTTAGATTATTCAAATGTCCAGACAAAATTGGGTGACTTTTAGTGTCCTGAGAAGATATTTTCTCTTTTTTTTTCCACGTTATAAATATCATATTCACTATCATGGAATCTCTTTTGTTCTGTGTCTCATTAAAATTATATAGGATTTTGACTACATTATAGTTATCTTAAACATTTTGAATTACATCCCATTAAATGCTGCCATACAAACTGTTCAATGGGAGCTAGTGATTTCACATCTCAAGTAACCAGTGAGAAAAGTAAACGGATCATAGTACCTTTACAGGTTTTTAAGCCTTTAAAATTATTTTGATGTATGCATTCCATTTCTACATGCACTGAAACATAAAAATTAAAATATGTGAACAGGTCTTTGAGTGGAATTTTCAGGACAGAAAGGAGAGGGAATCACACAAAGTAGTTCTGTTATAAATGTAACATCAGTGCTGAATCAAAATGAGTGAATTAGATACACTGTAGGTTGTTTTAGTTACACAAATATATATCTGTGGATATTTTTTTATGTCATTTGTTACAGTTAAAACATGTGAGAATGAATTATGTGCATTTTCTATGATGAAACAGGAAAATTATAATACACAAGTACATGGACTGTGCTCCCGGGAAAATGAAAGTGGCAAAATAATGGAACTTGACTGCTCTGGTAAACGATTATACAAATAACGCACCTTGATCACATGTGTGTGTTTGTTATTTTTTATTTTTGTTTAAAAATATGATTTGTCCTGAGTCTGAGAGAAGGCAGCATATCTGTTGTTTGGTTGATAAATGTGCATAGGGTGAGCAGTGTACAGCAAATGTTACACTACCTCTAAGTCTAACTTTATTATGTATTTGAAAACAGTATGCCTGTTTGCCTAAAAAGTGTTAAATTAAATATATAAATATAAGGTTAGGAAAGGGAGAAAAGTAAGTATGCACTTCTTTTGTAAAACCCTAGAAATTGTTTTAGTTATAGAGTTGCCACACCAGATGATGCTCACGGAGGCATTGATTATGTTTGTAACAGGTTTATGACTTTTCTTTTGCCGTTCATGCGTTGCAGTTATTACTATGAAATGTGTGGACTTGGAAAATTTTTCTTCCAACATTGACATTGTTTTGGTTTTGACATGAAAAAATGAAGAATAAGATATTTTTAATACTTACAAGAAAAAGAAAGGCTTCTTGTTATGAAATTCTGATAATAATAATAATAATAATAGTTCGTCCATCAGGTATGATGATGACCTTAACAACGCCAGAGGAATAAAGAACAGAAATTGTTGAGAATTTCAACACATGGACAATAAAGAGAACTAAAGGACACAGAGGACAGAATGGAAAGACTGTTCTTTCATGACTTATGGCTTCTCATGTGACTGATAAGTCCTATTTTTGCCCTGCAGACCCTTCCGCATAAATGACAAGAGTGCTCCGTTGGTTCAGTACCACTGGGCCTTTTCTTGCGCCGTTCTCTTTTTTTGATAGCCTGCTGGACTCTGTCAGCTTCCCATGCTTTGCTGCCTCTGGTAAGGGCCGCCCTCCAATTTGCACGATCAAGCGAGAGCTTTTCCCACTCACTCACATCAATGGCAAAGGCCTTCAGTGATTGCTTGAGAGTGTCTTTGTAACGTCTCTTTGGGGCCCCAACATTCCTCGTTCCATTGGAGAGCTCAGAGAAGAAGATTTGCTTAGGGAGTCTGGAGTCGGGCATTCTGACAACATGTCCTGCCCAACGTAGCTGAATTTTTTTCAGGTGGCAGAAGATGCTCAATTCCTTGGCACGATTGAGGACCTCAGTGTCTGGAATTTTATCCTGCCATTTGATCCTTAGGATCTTTCTGAAATTCTGATAAGCTTTAACAATTAACATATGAAATTAAACATCCTACAATTTATTTTTTGCAAACTTGCAGTAATTGTCCACAGATTATTAGCACATCTGGTAGCCAGCCAATGACTGCCTGCAGATTGGTAACACAGTTTATGAACTTTATGGAAGAATATTATATTGGACAAAAATTTAGTGATAGATATTAGATTAATAACATTTCAACCTGCAGTGAATTGCAATGTGCTCAGTCACTGTCTTCCGACACAAAATATAAATTTTATCTATATTAATTCGTATTATGTGTCGGACATGTATTTTGAATTTCTATTCTATGCTGCATTGCAAGCATCTCAATTTCATCATTGCCTGACCAAACTGGCATTAATTCTTACATCAATTACAATTAAATCAACAAGAATGTTTTGAAATTACCTCAAATGTAATAAAGAGTCTTTACATGAGAAGAAATAGGTGCGTAGAAATACTAAAAACAGCCTTTTATTCACAGATCAGCTTTCTTTTATCTTGCAAGGTTTTCCTTTACTTCTTTTTCAGTAAATCATTCCTTATTTGCTCACCCTTTGTGTAGTGTTTGTACAATGTATTTCTATAATAACAGCACACAACTTGGTATGGGCTGGTACACTTTTTTATTATTCTGATTGCTGTGGAGATAAACTTCTCAAAACCTTAGACTTTTGGGTGTGTTTTGCTGCATTTCAAGTTTACACATTTCATTGTAGGCTAACAGTTACAGTCAAATCTGTATACACAATAATTATATCATCAGCTCTGGGAACAATCAGTTCTGACATTGTGGAAGAGATGCGGTGTCATACAGTTTATCTTAGGAGGAATATTGTTTGATCAAACCACTTGATACATGTTTACACTGCCAACCATTTTGTGCGTGAGTACACAAATTAATATTATGTACATCTACAAGTGCATGGATTATACAGTACACTATGTAGTTTCTTTCTCAAAACAACAAACAGTTCATGTATCAGAGACTACTTAATAATATGTGTGCATCACCTCCTTGCTATGTGCTGGAGTAATAATTAGTAATACACTATAATAATAACATATCATTAACAACATTCACATCTGGAAAGTCAGGCGCTTTAAAGTATATTAACTTGTCGTTAAAAAGAATTTGACAACTTGACTTATATACACATACTAGGAAAGTATTAGAAAGACAGTAATATTTTTGATATTGGAAGGCACAAGATTTATTCAACATACACTGCAATTACAAAAATGCAATCTCTGGAATGCCCAAGCAGCTGTTGTACTTTTAAAATTTATACATAAATTAATCTTGGTATGTGTTTTTTTCTTTATACAATACAGTGCAATCATTGTCATGGAATTATTGGAATAAGTTATGGCTTTGGTGATCATGATCTTTCTACTGCAAAGACTGTAACTGTGAAAATCTAGGAAACCACAGAAATAAAATCAGACATTGAAAATGATATCTAAACAATGTTGTGGCTGATTAATATAGATACCATGTAAAGATCAAACAAGATCTCTCTGAACTCTGCCTCTCTCTCTCTCTCCTACACATGCACACTGGATTATTAGACTGGGGGGTACATGACACCCCCCCTCCCCCCCCAACACTACTGCTATGGTAGCATCAAATAACAGGAGAATGCAGGATATACCTAGGAAAGAAAAAATATTGTGCAAAAAAGAAATTAAATTCAAATTTTTGCTAACCAACAGAGAAAGATGTGCATGAAGGCCTGAATATTTTTACATGCTGGTGCTGATAAGATATCTCTAGGAGGGCTCAAACTCTTTTCAAACAGTTCACTGAACAAAATAACATTACTGTTAGTGTTAATTCAAGTCAAATATTTATGTCAAACAAAAGTAAGTACAGTGGACCATCATGTTTAACGACACTGCTAATAACGAGACCTTTGCCAACAGCGAGAACTTTTTAAATCCCAATTTTTCTGCTATATGAGCTACATCATAAAATTCTTGAAAAATGGCAATCAATAATCAAAGCACCTGCTATAGTGAGAGGATTAATTTAGAATGCATACGGCAAATGGCGGCAGTGGCTGCCAGATCAACGTGTTGGGAGTCAGACAATAACAACATGTGTTATTCTTTGTTTGTTACTACCTGCCCACCACGCCCATCTTGCGAGTTGGGGCCCCACCTGGTCATCTTTCACTTAGACCTAGTATGTTTCTCTCCCTATTGACCACATGCTGTGACACTGGTATCTCTTTAATATTTGGCTGGGTACAACTTTATTACTGTCCTTTTGTCTGAAAAGAGCGCTAATCTGTAATGTCACGTAGGGGGTGTTTTTGATGAATTTCTTAGCATTGCCACCCTTGCACTACATGCGGTCAGGTCAAAGGGATGACTCATCACTCACTGAGGCAAAAGGGGCAGGCCATGTAGGCTACAACCGTGTAGCTTTGTCAGACACATGCACTGTCTGGTCACTACCTGTGATGTGAGATAATTATTACGTGTAGCATGGTCATGGATCATCACTAATCGCCGCGTGACATATGCTCTTTGTCTACACCGGGCCACGTAACCACATGCCTACACTCCCTGTGTCACAAACACGTGGCCAGTCTGTAGCCATACTTTGAATGACGCAGCACGAGAAACCACCGGAAACAAATGCATTCGTCTGCCTGTAACTTTTGTATCTGACCCTCTCGTAATTTGATCGAAACATGGCTACTGTCAGCACAAAAAAAAAAAGTACCAATATGAAGGCCAACATCTGCCGTCAATTTGATATTATAATATGTACAATGGTGTACAGGACATGCTAACAAGGGAGGTAACCATAAAAAATAGTGGTGTATTTTAATCCCTTGCCTTGCTTTTTGTACTTTCCTGTAATAGCGAGACCTCGGGTATAACGAGACATTTTTGGTGGAACATGACCTCTCGTTATAACCAAGTTCCACCACACCATAAGTGGCCTGAGGTAGTGGTGGGATTTTTTGTTCTACTGAGCTTGATAAAACAATACGCAATAGCTCAAGTAGGTCTAGGATGGAGTAAGCAGTGTTTGTGGTACACCAATGAAGCTACGCGTAGATTGGTGCTATGTACTGTGCACTTTAATGTCTGCAAAGATTCACGCTCTCTTTTAATTTTTAAGCATGCTGCACAGGCGCTCTTTCTTTGTGAAATGAAATTTAATGCAGTAACAGTGTTTATGAGTTTCATAACTTGTTTTCTTGCACACGTTATTTTAAAAGCATTACCATAACTCTTATTAGATGAAAGCTGAATTCTGCTGCACTCCTGCAATCTCCTTAATGATTGGTGGACAAAAGTGGAACAACTCGCACAACTGGACAGTGTTAGGCGTCCTGCCAGAACAAAATGATGCAAACTTGCAAAATCTGACCCAGTTAGACGTGATGATGTCACAGAGGCCAAGTTGAGCATCCAGGCCGAATTATGCTTCTTACATTATTTAACATGCTTTGCACACTTGAATAAAAGTAAGCACATGTGGCCATGTTGCAATCTCCATAAAAGCTGGTTTAATTGCGAAGACATCAAACTCTCAATTACTTTCAGTAAAGTTTGACGAACAATATATAGACAGAAAGACTGGTCAGTGTAATAACCTAGTCATAGAACATATTGAAATATTATCATTTTCAATGACAAAATATATATACTGAAACATTAGGTACTTTCTTTGATTTCATGCACCATTATTACAAAATGTACAATCTCTTCGATCAACTATTTCAGAGCATAAAGTGGTCATCATCCACTTTAGCTGGATGGAACAATGGAATGAGGCAGAAAGTGATTTCTAGGTGTTTGATGTCCAGGCAGCCGTTGGAATTCCTCATTATTTGGCAGTTTTAAATAAAGCTCAAAGCAGAACCTTACAGACTGAGGTCAAAATCACAATTAGATTGTTTGAAAAAAACCTTTTCATGTGTTGCAAGTGAATGTCTTCAAATTAAAATGACTGAAATATAAAAGGCACGATTTAAAAAATATGCCAATTCCTGTAGACATTTATCAGATGTGTGAGATGCTTAAATAAGCAGAGACTGTGGCTCATTATCTAAGCTGTATCACACCAATGATCAGCCTTTTGTTATATTGGTACGGCATGGGAAGATACCCAGTCTCTGATGAAGATTTTCAGGAGCTGCTCTCTTAAATTTGTGTCATTAGACAGGCCAGAAGATGGCTGCTCTAGGATGAATCCTACTCCGCCGGTACTTTTGAAGTAATCACCTGACCAGTTGGATGTACCTGAGATTTGAGAAACAAAAATGGTCAAAGTGGTTCTACAGATCTTATTTTTTTGTATCATGAAAGGGGTCCTTTAACTAGATCATGACAGATGCATTGTTTTACATACATGTGTATTATATTTGTGTGTGTATATATATATATATATATATATTTAACAAATGTATCATTTGGGTGTTTTTTGGTTGCCTTATAGATACAAAAACACTGGCACTTGAGATTAGGGCAACCGATATTTGATTGTCCTAACGTTTTGCCTTCTCACAGCCATACTGTCAAGATTTTCCCATTAATTTTCCGACCAAACTGACAACCTGCCGTTTTGGCTTAAAAAATATGGCAACAGAAAACCAAGCCAGCATGCAGATATATGCCACTTTGTAATGCATTGGTTAAGCAATTATTACAGTGTACTGCAACATTTGGGTGGGGACCATTTTTTAGCTGAAACTTAATGAATATTGAACTTTTAAGACAACTGGTTAATTTCCTATATCTTATGTTTAACTATGGATCAATATGAGTTTCTGTCATGGAGATAGTTTGAGCTAAAGATGTATGAAAAAATAAAGACGTTGGCTTAGGCTAAAATGACAAATACAGGTGGGTGTCCCTAAAGGTGCATTTTCAGGCGGAGTTCCTAATAGTGTGTTTGGGCTTTTATATCTATATAAAAAAACAGCAAGGAAAAAAAATCACTGCTGCGAGGAAGAAATGCCCAGACCTGAAAAAATTACATGTGAAAGATAGTTCTTTTTGCTACTATGTCTATTCCTTTGACATGAAAGCGAAGTATCGTAATTTTGTAATAAATGAAAATAGGCCTAAAAATATCGAACAATGCTTTCTCCTCAACAATGATGGCCTCCCTCCTGCCTTTGTTTTGTTTTGACTTTAAACTTCCGGTTGCGTTTCAAAGTTTGAAGGCATGAGTTTCTGTGCCGTCTGCCTTATGCAGGGGCCATGCGGGTGTTACTGTGCCAGTTGTGAGTTGTTTTCTACCTAGATCTACATAAACTGTGTGCCGATTGTGCTTGTTGTTTTCTACCTTGATCTAACCCGTTCGTTGAACGGGCCCTTACACATATATAAAATGCTCTACAGTTAGCTCGACAGTGCAACCCAACATGACAAAAATAAATGGTCACACTAACTGGATGCCGAGCTAAATGGATCAAGGGAAGTAACTAATACATTTCTACTTGATGAATCTCACCTATGTAAGCATGCTGATCTGTTACCATGTACTTATTGTGATTAACTCTAGCATATGGGAGCTTCTTTTGGGCTGGTGTATAGGATGGCACATAAAACAATTTCTGAAAAGAGATAAAAAATTTGTGGTTTACAAAAAACCCACAGAAAAAATTAAAATTAAAATTTTTTCAAATTCTACAATATTACACAATTAAACATTATGCTACATAATACTAATAGCTCATTTGCAAACAATTTGAGCATGCACAATATTTTTAACTGACAAAAGATAATACACGTTCAGTCCAGAACCCTGGAGAACACTTCACTTGTGTTAGCTAATGCGAAAATACTGCCATGAAAGTTAAAATGAAAACATCACATTTCTAGGGGCGATATCTCTTATTCGTGTTCATGAAAACCAATCCAATGATGCATTAACACTGATATCAGCTTTGCAAGAGTCCTTATGACTTGAAAACAAAACAAACAAAACAAAAAAATTAAGAATCACCACATAAAAGTGGTGAAAGTTTGAAATCTCTTGTCGATGATAGGGATCTCATGCGATGAAAAAAAAGTGGAAATAATTTGAAAACTTTCAACATGTCACAGGACTAAATCCCCATGTTAACCCTCATCTCGCTTTGAGCGAACTCATCCACATAATGCCCTGTGCGAGGAAAGCCAGTGCCCAGTCAGCCAATCGTTCATGCGTTGTCGTCAGGTCAATTGGGTCCTTTTGAACACATGTATCGTGTTTCCTTTAGGACCCAATAACTTTGGATAAAGTACATGTGAGGTTGCAATTAGTTATTGTTAAATAGAAGGCCCATAATCAAGAATTTTCTGCATTTACATGCCGTTTAGCACACCTTTTATCCTTTTCCCAAGAGCTCTATGCTTTTTTGTCCCGAAGTCAGGCCATTCAGGTGGACAAATTATTTTTTAAGCCAGGCACTTAATGTACTAGCCACATGTATCATGACATTGCCTTCTCCCTCCTCAACAATGTAACATACTATGATGTTAGCTTTCTTAGCACACCTTTAACAAGAGATTAGATTTTCAGCTCGTAGAGTACATATGTTTACTGAAAAGCGGTTTAATCAAAGCAAAACAATATCTCTCTAATTACCACATCAAATAAAGACAACAACAACAAAGTTTTCTTCCAGTCTTCCCTGATGAAAAACCTACCGACAGATGCCCTTACGCAGCATGCCCTAGTATTACATTGGAATTAATTGTTACAGACATAGAACGGTTTCTCAATATGCAGATGGCCCCTTTCTTCTCATATCACATGCAGACAACAACCAGCATCAAAGTCAAGTTTCCCTAAGATTTCCCCCAGTCCCAATTTCAGACTGTCAGTACTATTACATGAGTATGATAAATAGTTACAAACGGCTGCATCGTAATAAATGTAATCGGACGATACCATTTTGTTAGACATTGCAGGGGTGACAGGATAGATAAACAAGCGAAACTAATGTGAAAAAAAAAACATGAAAAAAAACAAGCCGCAGCAACCGAATAATCGAATCATGAGGAGCAGCGTTACTATACCATACATTGGCCTCCGGCAAGACCCGGTTTGCAAACAGGGGATATTTAAAATATCACAGAAACAGTCAAAGCCCTATTGGTAAATATCCTCCCAACCAGGAAAAGAGAAAAAAAACAAACAAACAAAGTTCTTCTTCTTCTTCTTCTTCTTCTTCTTCCCATGTAGTTGACTCGTCTATTTAATCTGACGATTCCTCAACTGGACTATGTGCGACTCGACGCCCCTGCTCTGAGGCTAAAACAGACAGTTCTGATTCACTGGCTCACTTCCTGACCACAAAAATCATTTCATTTCTTTGAATTATAAATAATTATTTTAATGAAGCATATGGAATGATCTCTGGGGATCCTATTCAAATACTCTCTGTTAATTATCCTACCTGAGTCACTCTAAAAGATTCGCAATTAATTATCCCAACTAGGTCACATTCAGAGATTCTCAGTTAATTATCCCACCTAGGTCACATTCAGAGATCATCAGATAATTATCACAGTTAATTATGACACCTATGTCACATTCAAAGATTCTCAATTAATTATCCCACCTAGGTTACTTTAAGAGATTCTCAGTTAATTTTCCCACCTGTGTCACATTCAAAGATTCTCAGCTGATTATCCCACCTGTACCACATTCAAAGATTCTCACTTTCCCACCTGTGTCACAATCAAAGATTCTCAGTTAATTATCCCACCTAGGTCACATTCAGACATCTCAGTTAATTGTCCCACCTAGGTAACATTCCGATCCTCAGTTAATCGACCCACCTAGGTCACATTCAGAGATTCTCAGTTAATTATCCCATCTGGGTGTCATTTACAGATTCTCAGTTTACTATCCCAACTAACATTTCGTTATCTCATTAATACAGGGCATGCCTTCTTTTTTCTAAGACACCAAATCAAGAGAGGTTTTGAAATGACAATCCCTAAACCAATATAATTATTTTTCCATCTATTGCATTGAATGAAAAATTAGTAATAAAATTAGATTTAATTATTTCTAATACTTTCATAGGTACCATGAAATAATTTATCTGGAATACTGCAATTTGTAACTAACAGATTTCAATCAGCAAAGAGCTAACTGCCCACCGCATTTTGATCAAAGCTTATGATTGTTGATTGTCTTAATGCATAACTGTGTTTACAGCATAATAATAAATATAAGCAACTCACCACTTGTATACAAATTCTTTGACATGGTATGTCACGTAAATCATCAAGGGACTTGGCGAAAGAGAGCATATTGCGCGGTGAGTGACTCCACAGAGACGGCATCAAGCGTACAGACACATTGCGATCAATGGCTGCCCGGCGCAATTCATCATCAATAATTGGCCAAAATCTGTGACACAATTTTTTTTAAACTCATCATTTTACCATCATTTTATGATACAACCATAAACATTACTTGTAGTTTAATTGTGCTTTCTTGGCAGCTGTCATAACCACAAAAACATTTCTTGGATACCAGATCTTGTATCTTAAATCAAGCTGTAAATTTCATTTCATTTATGTTACACCCGTTCTTATTTTCAATGACACATCTCTTTTTCATTTGAATATTCAGGCTAGGCATTTGAATAATGATTTAGCATGGCTTTCAGCATATATCACTGAACAGATTTCATAGATTAGCCTAAAAAAAAGAAGGCAACCATTTCTTGGAGGGGAGATCCGTGAACTCGATAATAATAAATCATCTCAACACCTAAGTCATATAATGAAAGAAAACAATAGGAGAAGGTTAAATTAAATCCATGGCAGTCTGTGTCAACAGATTGTTAGAAGTCAAATTAGTGACTGCATCAACAGGTGGGTTGAAACATGTTATGTTTTTTTTTTGTAAATACAAGTATATTGACCTGAATGCCTGATGTTTAGGGTAATTATTTCTAAAATATTAATCGCAGTTTGTGAGTCGACTGTGTCTGCCGTTTTTGTCATTTTCATCAAGTTTGTACCGGATTATATAAATTGCCTCATTGAATTCAGATTTTGGGGAGGCTCAGGTTTTCTTTCCCCCTAATCTACAGCCTCTAAAAGTTCAGATGGCCAAAAATATAGACATGACACCTGTTTTTCAAACTACTAAGAATTCTTGTGGTAAAAACTTGGTTGTAAATAGAAAGTTTGCTTCATGGTCTTCACTGGTTCTTGTTTTACTCTTGTAAAGTACAATCACTGTAAATTTTATGCATTTTCAATGCTACTCAAAAATAATAAACGTCCTTTCATCCTCAGAGCTTATTCAAACTATGAGTGTCAATGCTAAAGTTTAACAAGTTCACTTACATTCCAGGACCAGTGTATATCACCATTGGAATGTAATCCATTACAGAGATGTAAATAAATTTCTGTGCCTTCCGGATTACATCCAGTACAGCATCAATGTCAGGTGTTCTGCCAGCAGGGCAGATCTGTGGTGGGGAGCTCTAAGGATAGGATAAATGCATTTGATTATACTTTGGTATATTCATAAGTGATTTCAAATATTAAAAAATTCTGACAGAAACTACCATAACCTTTTAATTTATTTAATTGTTTTCCCACTGGCATTTATATTACGGATATTTCTACATCTATGCTGCTCAAGGTGTTAAACCATTTCACTAAAAAAAAGTTCACAATAATGAATTCTAAGAATGCTGCTTCCTTTCATGGACATGAATTTAAGCCATTCCAAAACTCTCCAAAATCAAATTCAATGCCAATTAAATGAAATGCGATGTATTCATTATCAGAAATGCAAGATGTACTCTCATATTGAGATATACCAGTCTTTTCCTCCTTGCCTGTAATCTGATTTGATTGGTAAGCTATTCTCATCTTAATTAAAAATAAAAACTGTCTACATTCAAAAGAAAGAAAGAAACAGCTTTTTGCAAATTTTCTACAAGACTCAAAAGCAGGACAAGGAGTTTGTGAATCTTCCTCTAAGAATACTGTCACAATTTATAATCCCCCCTTCTCTATCATTATCAAATGTTTGTTGAATATCTCACTATGGTAAGAGAAAACTAACACAACATACTGTCAAGAACTGAAATACAACAAAAAAATGTTTAAACTTAACCTCTGTGAGGAATGCAGTGCCCAGGAAAAACAACTACTTCCTACCCACTAGACATCATATACATAAGTCAAAAAAATATTTCCATTTTGTTTAAAATTAGTCTGAAATTTAACAAAAATTGGTTCAGAACAAATTCACGCGAAATGAAGACTGGTTTCAGTGCTTCAAATTTGACAGATACTACCTAACATATTTTTTTCTTTTGTATGGCTTATGCCAAAGGTCATCTTAGTTCTGCAGTCTTACTTCCCAAAAAAGTACAATACATGCTTTCATCATCTACTTTAGTGTTTTTGTTCAGTCTAAATCCCCTGGGAATAACCAAATAAAGAACTGCTTAATTTGAATCCCTTGTGAACCTAAACAAATACAGTGGAATTGTTTAAACTGAAATTCAGGGGACCAACACTTGTTTTCATATTCAAAGTATTTCGCATAAAGAGTAATTGGTTTAAAATCACAATTTTCAGTCCCATAAAAGTAATCAAAACAAGACACTTTGGTACTTTTACTTTATCACCTCCCTTGATTTACTGTATCTAACAATGAAAGTCCACTTTTCTTCCCGTTTGTTTGGACATTCAGTCTGACCCAGAGATGAGCAGCGAATTTTTTTTTTAAAAAGTACTGGAGTACGTTTCAGAAACAACCTTGTGTGGGAGAAGGAAACACTGTTGTAAGCGTTTATGTACGGTAGTAGTCTAAAAGAACCATCAAAGCAGTGGGTGGTGATCGACAAGTTGTATGTTAACTTGACAAGTACTGTTAGTGAATGTACTGTAGTTGATGTATGACCATTTCGCAACAGCCTACAGAAAGATGTAATGACGAGAGGGTGACGGGTGGTTAGCTGCTCGCCACTCACTTGTCTTTGATCTTTGTGGCACACTATGCTGTATCCCCTCCTTCCCTCGCAACCCCATTTAGTACGCCCGCATTGTTGACGTGAAACGAACAAGGTCAGAATGTTCTCTTTCACATCAAAGGCAATACAATTTTGAGGTGTTTCTTGTTTGTTTTGTTTATTGCACCCTTTGTCAACCAAGAGAATCTTTCGGTTAAAAGGTATGCATATGCTTTTCTTTGCATATAAAGAGTTGCAAATGTACAAGAAATAAAGAAGGATTACGCTGGCCCCAAGAAACTCTTTCAGTTAAAAAGGATTTTCTTATTATCCTCTTTTGGTTTCAGCAGGTTCCACTGTATGATGATTTAAATTCAATATCTTTCTCTTTACACCAAAAAAGATAATTTGAAGTGATTACACTGAGCTTCACATAATTCACACAATTGGTGTGGTAAAGACCACAACTATATCAGTGGATCTCAATCAATGAATCATAAATGATCAAATTTTTCCTTGCTCTCAGAGGTTTTGCACCAGTTCTCTTTATTAACAT
Source organism: Onchidella celtica (assembly GCA_963931925.1). Lineage (NCBI taxonomy): Eukaryota > Metazoa > Mollusca > Gastropoda > Systellommatophora > Onchidiidae > Onchidella > Onchidella celtica. The sequence goes on along the minus strand of OZ007583.1, from coordinate 9,093,326 downwards.
TCCTCTACTCTTACAGTGAGACATTGATCTTACAGACAGGTAAACATTGGCCTGAGTATCATTATAGTGGACCAGTGCTGGTGAAGTGGCATTCATATCTGTGTTGTAAGCTGATGGCCACGGTTTGGGTATGGAAGCATTAGGGGCACCCAGGTACCAGTAGACCTGTGAGTAAAGCAAGCAATGTTAAAATGACATGAGACCAGTACAACAGTACTGTAAATTCACAGCATGAAACTATTCCAAGATGAAAATACTGCTACAGCTTGTTGGTGTCATGGCTGAACTGTCAATCTCAGAAAAATTTCAACTTTCCCTTTCTTGGTTCCTTCATGCCAGAATGTGGAAAAACATTGACCATTGCAATATCAGATCTTCACAAAATAAAATTTTGAGACAGGACACAATCTTTAATGCCCATTCCGCACCTGACATGCCTGTCCGTTTCTGTCGTGCATAAACTGCCCAAGACCAGGCATTTAACACCATTATCCAAAGACCAACTGATTCCATCCTACACTAAACAAGCATCCTATCAGCAAACTATGCACAATCCATCTATTTCCTACTGCTAAACTGTTATGCCACTGTCACGATCACGTGCGTGAAGATGGTCACGACCACGTGTGTGATGAGTACCTAACTTATTTACCTTTCAAACCCAGCTAACAAGCCAAGCAAGCAGACCAGCAATCAACGGACACATGGAGTGAGATTTAAATTAAACGATATTTAATTATAAATGCATGACAAAACTTATGTCAAAACATTCAACTCATGATAATCACATACATAATCACAAAAACAGAGATACTTCAAATTTACTCTTGGGGATCATGGCTATTATCTGTTCCCCGTTTCACATCTAGATCTAATCCCTCTGTCTCTAAACTTAACTACGTATACTTAATAGTCTCTGTCAACAGCTGCCCTCCTCGTTGATGCAGTTTTACGTCTCCAGAGTTCACACGATCCTTTCTAGATCTTTAACTTCGACGATAAAAGGGGAAACAGACGTCCCTGGCTTCACACAAATAAGAACACACAGTTCACACCCGCCACCGTAGATTACTAGCTCCTTGAGGGGTTATCATCCTGTCCTCAAAGACTCTTCTTCTGCAAACACACAGCACATCGACGGTTCACACCCGCCATCGCAAATCACGAGCTTCTGATGGGTTCCCATCCTATCATCAGAACTCCTCAACTTCTGGTCCCCATGGCACGACCTTCCACTTGTCGCCCGGACCGATTAAATTCTTCTTATTGGAAAATACATGCGAACATCATAGATCCCTCACACACCTAACACTTCTGGTCCCCACTGGCACGACCTTCCACTTGTCGCCCGGACCGATAAATTCTGCGTCTTCCTTTTAGGAATGAATAACTTGGGGAACCACGTGTGTCGAGCTTCTCCTCTACTTATACTCCCGAGGTTTTTGCACACGCGACTAGTTTAAAGCGAGTCGTGTGTATCTATCCACGCTCGTCAACAATATTAAAAACCGTGTTTTCCCCTGCTAAGCTCACCCCCCTAGACTCGTGGCGCACAAGGCCACCGACCTTCCTCGTGATAGTAATCTTTCATGCTAGTCAACAACTTAAAAAAAACTCCCCTTCTCCCCTACTAAGTTTACCCCCTCTATACTCGTGGCGTACAAGGTCATCAACCTTAATCGTGACACCACCAACACACCAGCTATCAAGGCGCATGAAAAGAACTATAGTTCCCCAAAGGGCAGCGTTGAAAACAAGTCTCACTGTTAATTAGTTTGTACTAATAGAACAGTTTCTTCCTTTTCTTATAAAATTTTGTCTCTGGGAGATAGGCAGTTTGGCCATGACACCGAAGATATATGATAATACAGAAAAAAAAAGAGAAAAGAAAACTTGGTGATCAGGATGCAGGCAGAGTTAACTATTCAAATTTCCCATTGTTTTGTTGTTGCTGTGAGTACAAAAACAATGTTTGCTATTTATTGCCCCATTTTAAGTTTGGAAAACACTCAATCAAATTGTTTATGAAGAATACTCGTGAGCTACTCAGGTTAACTTTCTCATTCGCTGAAATCTATCATGGGAAATAATGTGTGACCATCATGATCTATATAAATAAAGTGGCAGAACTACTTGCCTCAAACAATTTTGCAGCATCAGTGCCTAGGCATGGGCAATTCTCAATCAACACTCCAGTTTCTTTAGTCTGCGTTTGGATAACAAAGAACATAAGTTAACAATTTGTATAGCATGATAAAAATGAGATACTGCAATAGATAAACCTTTATCAAACTTTACTGTCTCACAAGAAATTTGGAATATAAGATGTTAATGCTGAAGGAGCACGCATGCATCTAAAATAGGTTTCAAGGTACAGATGATGCCCTGCCCCCCTCTTCTTAATGATCCTTTTTATTTTTCCACTGGAGTTGACATGAAATTTCAAATCATTCATATCTGAGTTTATCACTGCATCTGGAAAAGCAAACAGCAAAAGAGCATGGTGCATTTCTTTAAACATTCAAGTAATATAGGACTGTCCTGGTAAAGTCAGTATCACTGACATTTTCCTCTCTGTAATTTTCACAAATGACTGTAAAAAAACTTGGGGTATTTTACAACTGACCGTGACGTTAAGCACTACAGTTGACTGACTCTGAGTTTACTAATTTTCAGATTACACACTGCACAGCTGTGTACAAAACATAATGTACATGTCTTTCTCTCTTAACCAAAAAAATTGTAACTTCTGCCACCTTGTAGGTTAATTAGAAGATTTTTTTTTTTGATTTCCAAACTTATTCCAAAATTATGCTCCTACAAGGAAAAGTTACAATTACATAGAAATTCAGGGACAAGGTGAAATGCATGCACCACGCCACATGAAAAGGTTACTGAAATATAATTAAAAACCTAAAGTTGCCCTGCTACCTCACGATTAAAATGAAAATCTACCTTTACATTAAATATCTACAATCTTCATACATATGACAATCTACAACATTGACAGTGTGAACACTGACAGTAAAAGAATAAGTTGAGGCTAACCCCCTCCTTGAAACATTTTATCTTTATTTGATTAAATTATTCACTAAAATGAAAACATGAAAACAGAAGTTCTAAGCTGTACATATCCTCTAAAGTAAATGACGGAGTAAACTTTCACCTCATTTCTATAATTTGATTATGTCACGAGAAATTTTGGTGAAGTTGATTATTACATCAATCCTGAATGAACCTGATAAACTGAAATTAATACTGATACCAGACTCCCTTTAGCCCCTGAGCTGCATCAACATGTCAAGTAAAATAGACACAGTTAAGCCTTACAATTGACCACCTGATTGCTATCTCATCACACTTCATGTCTACCTGTGTATATGATCTCCAGTCAAAGTTCCCACTGCCAATGTACAAATGCTGGTTATCCACGATCCACATTTTGGTATGCATTACACCAGCACCAACCAAACTGGTAAAATTTAGAGTTCGCACTTCAGCACCCACTAGACGTAAAGAATTAAGCAGAAAAGAATATGAATTGACAACCACAGAAGCAAAATAAAAAGTAAACAATGTTTGGAAACAATCAATTCAATAAAGTTTTTTCCTTCTATTATGAAATGAGGCAATGGCAAGCTGAACACTTAATAAGTAACAGAGGAGACTGAGATAAATTTTTGACATTTTATCAATATTTGGTGACTTACCAATAAATGACTCACAATATCTGATGAAAATTACTTAAATTTACTTTTAAAAATGCTGGCCTGCACAAAGTATCCACGTAAACATGAAAAACTGGTTTCTTACATTGAGCAAGTATCTCGGTGTCATTTGCGGTGATGTTCTGTGCTATTTTCACTTCAATTTTCCCATCTTTCACAATACCAAGAAGAGTATTGAAGATGTCTTCTCCCTAATAAATGCAGAAAAATAAAATTTATACAATTATGATACAATCATGGTTTGGTTTTCTGAGAAAGACATGCAATTAAATGTACTTAATCTTATACAACATTACAATTCAATGAGCATACAGAAACCGATGTATTCTCATCCAACACGGAGGACCTGGTGACATTTTAACCACCAAGTTGTGCGCTATCAGTAACGCCCACTGACTGGGTCAGTGACCTTACTCACTTACGCACTGACCCTTGCCAATATGGGATGACCACACTACCGTTGTCCACATGGTTTAGTTTGAATTTGATTGGTATAAAAAAATTCGCTGCTATGCCTTATCACGCTTGACAATGAATTAACCAGTGAAACCTTTGCCTCTAAGTCTCTAAGGAATGATGTGACTTATGATACCAAACTGACAGATGTAATTCTCGTAAGAACAAAGCATGATAACTAGCCTCATCCCCCAAACCCTAAACAAATGGTTTCATCCAAATTGGCACATACTAACTACTAAGGAAACAATGTCCGCAGTTAGGGCAAAGGTAATTTCAGAGCATGTTTCTGACTGGTTCTTACATACAGATAACTCTTGGGAGAAAATGAGATAATATTGCAATTTTGTTGAGCATCAGGTCGCATGTTGATGTTACACCTTTTGATAGTGTGGGGAGAGCCTTTGAGAGCTTAGTCTTTGCGATTTCGACCTGTGGCTCATTGGTTAACACGTTCTTGTCATATAATGCAGGCTTTTCAATTAGAAGAGATATAGTGAGGATTAAGACGATAATTACGTCTCAAAGAGGTCAGTGACCAGGAACATGAAAAGACGCCTTCCGCATGGCAAGGTCAGCTTGACCCACCTGTGTCCATGTGCCTGTGGCCACAAATATTTGGGAATGGACACCTATAAATATATCTGCCCGGCACAGCGTAAGGGTTAATGTGTGCATGCAGGTGTGGATGAAGAAAATAAATCTTCTGTGTCACAGTCATTTGCTCTGGCAGAAACTCTTCACTGTCACAAGTTTGGATTTTCAGTTTTAAATTGTCTTGGTTATTCAACTGTGTATGTAAAAAAAAAAAAATCACATTAGTTTTCAAAAGTTTTGTTTGAATCACCATACCAAGACACTGACAATGCATTAATGTTTGAAAGTTTCTCAAGGGTCTTCTAGTTCTACACTCAAAGCTGCATCTGTTTACTATACTGGTAAGAATGTTCTTGAAACATCTGGAAAGATTATTTAAATCAAACATATCTGACATCATTCTGCATGTTTACATCCACTTGAAATATCAATTGGGTATTTTACATCTTTAAAAAAAATGATAAAAAAGTTTCCTCCCTCAAGTGAAGTTATACAGATTTACATCTATTATACTCAAGAGTAATTTACCTGAGCTGAACTATTGTCCTCACAAGGCAAATCAAAATTCCAGTAAAAACTGGCCAGATGTATTGTGTTCTTCGCTTTTTCAAGAAGTATTTTATGAGCCGTGTGTGTTGGCATCATTATTGGAGCATCGACTGGATAAGTCAGATTGTCTGGGACACTCTCAACAAGGGTAAATCTGGAGGGAATATCAGATTTGTGCAAATCAATGTTATCTTGATCAGTTTACTGTCAATTCTCTTTATGTCAAAAATACATCAATTGTCACCTTATGAATTTCATGTAAAAATACATGTAGCTGTACTTTTACATTATTTTCTGTCTTAGAACCTGTCTTTTCCATCATACAAAACTACGGGAGGAAATCATCCATGGGCTGATAACACAAATGGGACATCAAACTATATTTCAAGCTGAAAGAAAAACATTTCCATCATATTAATTTTGCATTATAAGAGTCTTGGCTTGAATACATGAAATGAATATAAATCAGTTTGCACTGAAATCTGATTTGATATCTAGAACATGTTTTCCCCCTGTTCTTATTTCTTGAATCTTTGATTGGCAACTCTTCACTTCTAAGATGAAAATCCTACTCATTTCCTTCTCTTCATTAGGAAAAATATATCGCGATCAAAGGAAGCACCATTTGACACCAGCTATGCAGCTATGTATAAAAAAATCTTTTTTTTAATTTTGTCATGAATGATTTTTTACAAATGCTCTGATAGATAAAAAAAAAAATTGCTATATCCCTGCATTGCATCAGATTTAGTAATGTGTGCTTCAGTTCCTCAGAATGCGAGTTATAACATTAACTATGTATTCAGCTGTCTTCTGAGGAGTAAAAATTCCATCTCTTGCTGAGCTTAGAATTACTAGAAATGCCACTTTTATCACAGATCTCAAACTTTCCAAAATCCTTGTTCTCCACTTATCTAACGATAAAGAAGTTGACAGCTGTGATGTCCGCAGAAAAATTATGTTCTTGAGTTATCCTATTACTTAAGAAAGTGCATGTGTATTGTAGTATAACAGTTGACTTTATGCAGTTGTCACCCCATTTATCTTACCGCAAAGCACTGGTAAGGGCAAAATATATATATGTACTGCAGTTTCTTTATTTGTTTCAGGTTAAATTCATAAAAATGGCTAACAAAGAATGATTGTAGAACTACTAGTGCCACAAATCCCGGACTGGGAGATGTAATAATTATGACAGGACAACAATCACGAACGAACAAGTATAACACTTAACAGAACAACCAAACAGACTCACACATTTATTATATATAAATATAAGATATCTATGCAATTACACACATTACATTAACTCAATTCAAATACCATTCAATGGTCAGTATTCCCAACATTCATTCTTCTCCGGGTCCACAACCCGATAGTTACTTCCTAACTATGCTCTGGCCTCAGCCTCACATCCATATATATACTACTTGCTGGCCTCTCTTATTGGCTCCTGCTCAACCTAATCTCCGTATCTCAATCTCCCCTCGATGTCTTAATAGCACATTAATATTTCAATAGCACATTAGTATCTCAATAGCACATTAACATTTTAATAGCACAAGGACAATAACAACGTCCCTGTCTGTGGCCAGACTGCCACGACTCATGTGCTCCCGCTGTCCTGCGCGACAGCTTCACTCAGGCAGGCCTGTGGGTAGCCTTCTGCCCAACCCCGGCACAAGTCCGCTCACCGCGGGTGGCTTCTCTGCCCGACCCCGGCACCTACAAGAATAACATTACATTTCTATAACACCATACAATTACTATCCACTTCACCACTCATTACGAACTATCAAGCGTACACACAATAGTCCACCTTTCACTCACCACACCTCTTACGGTAACACACCTCTACCGTACCACACAGCACTCAGACTCGCTACGAATCCATGATCCGAACTTACATCTATCGCTCATTGCGCACATCTCTATACACAGTAATCAATGACTTTCACATTCCTCACATATAACTTATTTACATCATGCTCATAGGAGAATATAGTACATCAATCATCATCGTTATCAATCATAGTTCAACCTACCAGTCATCACTGGAAAACACACAATCTCCCGACTGCTTTCCCACGTCTGTCCCCTTGGACCTATTAACTTGCAGTGACTTTTCACTACACAAGATTTACCTCATCGCCTTCACTTTACTCACGTCTTGCACGCTTCCACGTTAACTAACAGAAGTCAATATAGGTGAGCAGCCTCACTATCCCGTGAGTCAATCCTACACTTCCATGCCCCCGTAATCCTTGAATCTCGCTCACTCCACTCGTGACAACTAGTACCAAGGATCAATATGTTTTGGTCTATGCCGTTTTCCGCATATTTCAACTGCCTTTCATGGTTTCAGGAAACAACCCCATCAATTTTCTAGATCCTATTAGAATGGGTGATTGGTCCAATAACTATTTCACCCCAACAATAACATTTTTAAAAACAAGAAAAGTAGCAATTAAAGTCTACAGGCTTTATAAATGAGTTTATCTTGCAAGAATAAAAAAATATTTTAAAAAAAACTTACATGCAACTGTCATGACATCCTGTCAAGGAAAATGGCTGGCTGGGAATATTAATTGTGTGAAACTGCATGTTCACACCATCAAGAATAAAGATACCGAAGGCTATGACAAACATACCCTTCACAGAAGCACGTGTAAAACCTCTCCTTTCCATTGTTATCCTGCAAGTCAGATTAAAGAGAACACACATTATAAAAAATGCAAAAAAATATTTAATTTAATGTCAATTTCAAAACCTTAACAAACGAAACAAAAATTTAAAATTTAAACAACATTTCCCTCAGCACATAAATTATCTTCAAGTGAGCAAATTCTAACAATGTACCTTGAAAACAGACTGACTTGAATCAGCTGACTGGCAGTCAGCCCTTGCAAATGACGAGTGCCTTTTTTTTAATAAAGTTCTTAAATAATGATTACATACAATAATTAAATAATGCGTTCCTTCTTAACTGATCCACACCAAAACGGGCACTCAGGCTTGGTCAGCAGCTTATTTATGCCATTCCTCCTCATCACAGAACAGGACCTTCAAAAAAACCATAGGAAGAAATACCTTTAAAATTTCATCATTATAGTTTGACTTCCTATTTGAATTGCAGTCACCAATGAGGAAATAATAAATCCAACAAGTAAAATGGAAAATTTTTTAAAGACATCTCTGTCACACTTAATTTTGTAATGCAGTTATCAAGATGAATGAAATTTAGATAATGACTAAATTGAATAAAATCATACAGTTTTATGAGTATTTGAGTTCCTCCATACCATCTATGTAGAGGTATATGATTTTTTACTATTTAATCTCCCCAACTTTGCTTCAGGCTCAAAATTGCCAGGGTCCTCTTTTCTTTGCACCATGTGAGCTTACTTGTTTCACACCCATACTCCTAAAACCTATCAAACTGTCATCAGCTTAAAAATACTAAGAACCGTATGGGGACTGAATGTGGTGGGGCAAAACCAATTAAGGTATCACATAATTATTTCTTGTGATGGCAATTCACATTGGTCTGTCAACTTTCCCACTACAATTATAATCCAATTTTTATACTTACAACAAAATAACTGATAGATAGAATATAACATGGAAAAAATTCAACCAATCAGCCCTGCTGTAATTTTTGTCCTGGCACAGTTTAAATTAATTACGTATCAACCCATGTTGAAATTCAGATCATATAGTTTTTTTGATTGCATTAATGTATTCTCACACAATAAACATAAATTTATGACTCTATTCATTACACCTTAAATCTAACATTCACTGTTTAATTGTTTTTTTCATGTTTCATTATGTTACATTTTTTTTTTTTTAAGCAGATAATAATATATATAATATGTCATATACAGTATCATCTAATAATGATTTTCAAAACAAAAGGTAGAATCTAGATGATGATGACACAAATAAATTGAACAACTTATATAACTAACTGTCTGCAGTGTTCTGATCATTCTGAATTCTAACACTAGCCTACCGGTACTTTCTTCGCGTCTCCAAATCTAAAACATTTTTTTTTTAAAAAAAGGTTTACATTTTAAACTACAATTGTGACAAATGTTATAAATTATATATCAAGATAACAAAACATTATCACAGATAAAAGTAAAACCTTAATTGTTATTACCAAGAAAACTATAAGACCTAGTTCATACTTCTATGGCAAACATCTTGTCTCAACGAGGAAGTATGAAAGGGTGTATTTAGGTCAACACAATCTTAACTAATTTTTGGCCACACCATGTTGAGATGAGTCACACCTAAGAGCTATAATAACGGTCACACCAAGCCATTGTGGTCAGGAACAGATCCTACAAATGACTGAAATTTCCCAGGGGAGGTAAAAGAACAATTCTGCTGTCAAAATAGATTCATACATTAGATTTAATCTAGATCTAGGCTTTGTGGAATTTCTGGTTCATGAAATTCATGGTGGCAGGTCCCCAGTGCGGCCAGGTCATGAGCGCGGCCAAAAATTGAAATCGTCTCTAACTTCCTAATTATTGTAGTCTTTGACTTGCACTCATCCTATTTTGTTGCACAATTTCGTTAGAAAAGGCGCTGTTTATGAGAGTGGCAGATCCTTATTTATTTTCTGGCCACTGTGCGTGACTGAAGACTTTCCCTGTGGAAACAATTTTCTTACGATCTCAACGTAAGTCTACCGGAAATGATCTTATCGCCTTCTCGTGAATTGACAACGCCTATTCTGGTAGCTAGGGAGGCCTAAAGAGGTCTGTCAGTTGTTTGAAGTTTGCAGAAGTAGAAAAAACAGTTTTCTAAAGAAATTATGTAGGTGGCCGCGCTCAGGAGCAGCAATTTTTATACTCGTCCACAAGGTTGCCAGACTGAAATTTTAAGTTTAAGCCAAACAATGCTAGAAAAAAACCAGAAACAAACCAAACAAATTTTAGTATAAGTTTCATACTAACATTTCACGAAAAGCTACAGAAACAGGTTAATATCATCCTCTCCACTAGAATGAGTGGAACATTTGGCCCGAATCTTGTCAGGTGTGATTTTTTTTTTTTTCAAACGCATTTGTAGTGATGTTGTGAAAGCCTTTGCAACATTTTTTCTTTGAAAGCAATAGTTCTGCCCCGATTCTCACAACAGCATCAAGACGATTCAGCTGCACTCTGTTTTTTAGTCTTAGTTTTAACGGGGGGTGGGGGGGGGGTTGTATTCAAAAGAGATGTTGAGTTAACTATGATGAAGAGATAACTTAGTTAACAACCTCCAAAAGTAAAACAAAGCATTGATATTGCTTCGGACATAGTATTTGTGAAAAGTCGAATGCTGGACTCTTTTAATACCCCTGTTTAAGTTACCGTACTTCATGTAATTGTTACCTTGACTTTCACCGTTCATCATGGGTGTAATGGGCCTAGAAGCAATTCCAAAGTTCTGTAATTATCTTATTTCTGGGAATTTTTTTCTTGGAATTCCACATATTCCTCAGTGACATCATTGCCCATCTTCTTATTGTTTTAAAATTTTGAAATATGCACGTGCGTGCTCACCAGCGCACAGGCATTTTTACCATTCCTAACTATATATGTCTTGGGGTTTTGCAGGCACTATACTTTTAAAGAGGATTTTATTGTCATACCCTTAGTCATTCGTCCTGGAACTAGTACATTCTGAGATCTGACAGACACGATACTTTTATAGTTTATAGAGGATATATCCTAGTAAATTATTTTTTAGGAGTGCAATGTTGATAAGACACCATGACGCACACCATGCAGAGTTTTTAACAAGGTATGGCAGAGGTTAAGATTATTACTTTAATAGTTTTATTTAGTGCCTTGCAGCTCCAACACTGTCCTTATGTTCACATGTAATTTACATATGTAATTATTTATGTCTGTATGTTTATCTTTGGCAGGAAATGCAGATATTGTTGAATTATTACTGAGGTCTGGTGCACAAGTCAATGTACAGGATCACCGTGGGGAGACAGCTCTGATATTAGGGACTGCAGATGGAAAGCTGACCATAGTCAAAGATAGTTTGTCTACCATCTTGCCATAGTAGAGCCCCTTCTAGCTCATGATGCAGACCTGAATCTGGCAGACAGAAGGGCAGTAACTCCATTAATTGCAGAAGTGAAGAAAGGGCATAATAAATTCAAGGGGATCATCAGATGTCTCATCCAGGCTGGTGCTGATATAAACTTGACTGATGACTTAAATTTGACTGCTGTGTCACATGCTATTAGTCAAAATGATGTTGAGATATTGGAGATGTTACTACAGGCAGGGGGAGATCCAAATTCTTCTGACACTGTGACAGGTATTATTTTTTAAGAAATGGTTACGGTAAGGGGAGAAACAGAGACAAAGATAAATAAAAAGGGAGAGAGACAGAAGGATGAGGACATCGAGAGAGGGAGAGAGAAAGATAAAGAAGAGAGAGAGGGAGAGAGAAAGATAAAGAAGAGAGAGAGGGAGACTTAATGGTGTATCTTTTGTCGAATAAATTACATGTAGGCTAATACTCTGTGTTTATTAAATGCGAAGTGTGAATATTACTAATATTAGGACATACGCAAGTGACTTCATTTCGTAATTTGTTACAATAATATACAGGAAAATAAATGTTTTGTTTCAGGCTAGAGAGTACATCATTCATTTATATTACATTCATTGGAACGTTGATGGTGCGATCATACATAGGAAATAGGGCCTACATTTCTTGGTTTCGAGCGAGGGTAAATTCTAAACAAAACTAAAACGGCACAGACGACAACAAATGTCGCCAAGGCACTTTTAAACATTATATTTTTACTATGCCCAAAGAAAGGTAGCGAGGTTATACGATCAGCCAAGCGGCGCGCTGTGTGCCCTTGAACCTCGTTAAGCTTTAGCGAGGTTCCAATAGCCGACTTCAGCATGTTATAACCTCGTAAACTCTGGATCTCTAATTACAGTGGGGTTGTTGTCAAAATGCAATACACGGTACAACTACTAGTCAAGAACATAAGCTAGGCACTAAGTTACAGCTCCCAATAATGAAAACTATTAAAATAATCAGTTTCTCCTTCTCCGGAAAAATTTTGAATTTTGACTTAACGAGGTTCCAACAGCCGACCGACGATGTTACTGTGATAAAAGCTGCATTTCATACTTCTGTGAAATGTCAACTACTGTGTGTTAAAATGCGAGATTGTAATTCACCGTTTTATTTATTTTATTATGCATAAAGTCAATGGAATGCTTGCTCACTCATATTCCTCTCCCTCTCTCCAGTAAAAGTGTTGTTTTAATATTCGTTAAATTCGACTGCCTATTTCCAGTGGTTTTGGTGTACACATACATTTCTAAGTCTTCCATAGTTTGTGATACAGTTGTTGAGTTTTTCAATATTTGTCAAGTAATAGAACTTCTCAAAGTCTTGAGGAACGACTGACTGCAATTGATGCATTTCAAAGAACCTACACAAAAGAAATCTGTATCAGTGAACTTTACACAAAGTTGGAATGACCCACAAGAAAATTGTGGTGTTTTCTATTATCATTACATGACATCATCAGGATAGATTAATTTTCCAGTGGTTTATAAAGCTGGTGGTTACCAAAGCTATAGGATGATATCCTGAATACAATTATTTGAATCGGTAAAAATATGAACCGGTATGTAATTTGAAGGTTGTTTTATACAAGTGTAACTGTTATTAACGTGAAGAGTAAGGAAAGGGATGTTGCAATGTCGTAAATTTTCCGTGCTGTTGATGCACATGTGATCAAGGCAAATCTACATGATGGGACTGGTGTAGGGGTGGTGGCCATTTGGCTGGGACCCCCAAAAAATAAAAGACCTCATCCGTCAGGAGCGAGCTTGATCATGGTGTCAACATGATAATGGTCACATTAAAAAGCAAGACGGTGGATAGAATGTAGCAAAATGATAGGACAGAAGGAGGCTGGGCTAGTTCCCAGATTTTGTCACCTAAAGACTCACTCTGTTATCATTTGGGGATAGCATGCATAACGGCATGGCTTGGACAGACAAAGGTCAAATTTTGTCATTTAAAGATTCACTTTGCTATGATCTGGGGATAACATCATAATAGCATTGCTTGAATAGACAAATATTTATGTAACTTTAAATAGATATATTATAATATGTCTTTCACCCCATTCATCATTAAATGTATGCAGATTAATGCCTGTGACTTTAGAACCTTGTGTTCACAATGTTGACATGTAATTGTATGTAGGCCTCTGTAATTGACAGTTCAGAATGATTGGCTAATTCAATGCTATCCATTTTGTCAAATTGCTATGATGTTACCAAAATACCAATAAATCTTCTAGGTGATAAAAAATGCTATTTTGGTGTTGAAAATCTTTCCTTCATTCTTTTTGTCTGTGTGGAGATATAAGCATTGTGTTTGAGTATTTTCTATCTATCTATCTATCTATCTATCTATCTATCTATCTATCTATCTATCTATCTATCTATCTATCTATCTGTTTATCTATCTATCTATCTATATCTATCTATCTATCTATCTATCTATCTATCTATCTATCTATCTGTCTGTCTGTCTGTCTCTCTGTCTGTCTGTCTGTCTGTCTGTCTATCTATCTATCTATCTATCTATCTATCTATCTATCTATCTATCTATCTATCTGGATTTATTTGTCATTGTGTCTGTCTGCCTGTCTATCGTCCATGTTTTCTGCCCACTAACCTTTCTAGGTCCTCCAGTCAGAGTGTCCATCAGTCTCATATTCAACCACAAACAGTTTACATACATATACAGTACATAACCATCCACATGTCAGGCCACCACTCCATTGGTACATGTGTACATTTTTCCTATCAGCACCTACCCACTTTAACTATAATTATGTTCACCTCAGCCAATTCACTAATTTTCAAGCCTCTAGCTAGGGTTGATGCTAGAGCCCGGGCAAATCTAAAAGAAAGAAAAAAGCGGGGGGGGGGGGGGGGAGGCACTTTAAACCCTGCTTAATTCTTATTAATATATAGATACATAAAAGAATATTAGGCCCAAGTGCCCAACTAAAGCTACATCACCTTTTCGCTGAAACAAATCAGTATATCCGAAAAAAACTGAGGATGTGAGAGGAGAGATGAACAGTACATTATTTCAGTTGTGACTGGGCGCACATAGGGCGACCATTTCCAAATTCCTGGTTATACGTTACCATAATTTGTTGTGGAACCAAAAAATCACCCACAAAAATATCTATTTATGAAATAATATGCCTCCTTTTTTTTTTTCTTCTTTTTCACATGGACATAATTACTTCTGGTTCTCAAACAGCAATATATACACTAGCCTATATATATATAATGCGAATCAAAAAGTGTTTTTTGTTTGTTTTTGGTTGTTGTTGTTGCTGTTCTTGTTGTTTAATTAGACTATACATTGCCAAAGCAACAAATGGAAACAAAACAGACGAAAATTCTAACATAAATTAGTACAGGATAATTTTTTGTTGTTGTTTTTGTCCATAAAAATCTAGCTAAAAACTAAAAACGTGATTATTGCAGCGTGAATTGGTGATTTTCTGCCCTATTCAATGATTTATCATCATATACATAATACATACAGTACTATTAGAAAAAGTAAAAAAAGCATAGGCAGAGAATCTAAGATTTGCAGAAAGGCTTGAAGCAAAGTCAAAATGTAGCAAAAAGAAAAAGCTAATGTACGTTGCAAAACCTTGGAAGACGCCACAATAAAACACAAAGGACAAGGAAGGACAAATCAAGCAACGGCAACCATATTTCCATTGTTATAAACAAAAAAAGTACATTAATAGCTGTATAAGATAGATTTCAGTATTATATGTCTGGGATAATTTACATCGCTTTGTAGTCAGGCCCCCACTCCCACTCCCATCCCCACCCCCCTCCGTCCTTACGTTAATCCAATTCTTATGTATGGTGTCGTTTATACATTATAGGAATGATCTCATTTCTCCTTAGATTACAACATCATTCTGACGCCGGTTTGATGTAGGGAATCCGTGGCTAGTTGGCCGAAAATATGTTTTCATAAAGTAGCCATAAATTGGTTAAATAAATTTAAGATTATTTTGTGAGTATTTTGGTCGCTCTCAAAGCCCCCCCCCCCCCTCCCCATTTGAGCGTATATTTTTTACTAGCCTAATTTTAATTTCGCTGTGACAGAAGAACAGTGATGCACATTATTTCATTATAAATTTATGCAAGGAAGGTGCTTGTTCATAGCGACCTATTGTATTCTGTACAAGTCAAGCTATTACCCCCCCCCCACACACACACACACACACACGGGCGGGGGGGGGGGGGGATACTTGTAAATATGTAGACTACATAACTAATGATTCAAGTCACTAAAAAAAGGAATCGAACCATGTAGTCGGAATCGCTGTAGCAAAACTATTACGACGGATACGGATATTTTATTGTAACGTTTCGTGGAATAAACAAGCATCGATGTTGTACAGTAGCCAAATCTCTCCTGCTCGGAACTTCGCAGTGTCACAGAGAAGGCACCCTATGAGAGAGAATACTGTGGCCTTTTCAAGAGCATCTTTTAAAGATGATGCATTTCATTAATTTCCATTGGAGGAATGCTTAATCCGTTGGTATAGCTAGTGCTTGTTTGCGAATCATACCAGCAAATTAGAGTTGATTGATTTTGTTGTTGTTATGGCTGTTGATTAGCCTAGGGTTAAATCTAAAGCTTTGCTGGATAGTGGATGGAGAGTCTACCCTGGATGATACCACTTTTACCAGTTTTTCCAGAGATCCGAGTTTTTTGCTTTTTTGCTTTTTTTTCTGTTTTAGTAGGAAGACATAGAATCGAGTAGGCCTATATATATCTAGATCTAGATCTAGACTCTAGATCTGTGTGCTTGTTACAGGAAAGGGGCCTAATAGTTTCGAAGATTAGATAGGTCTAGATCTAGATCTAGATCTAGATTCTGATAGATCTACTAGATTTAGACCAACAGGTTTATTAAAATTAAGGCTGCCCTTATCCGTCAACATTATCGGTGGATACTGCCCAGGTTTATCCGCCGATAATGTTGGCATGTACTGCCCAGCTTTATCCCCCAACATTATCGGCAGATACTTGGGTTTATCCGACAACACTATTGGCAGATCTTGGGCCGCCAACAGTATCGGCGGATAAAGCTCGGGTTTATCCGCAGGTATTGGTGTTGTCTAATGACAATACAAACAAACAAGCAAACTGGATTTATTCCTAATGATGTTGGATTTTTAAAAAATTACCAAACAGATTGATTACTGATAAAAAGACTTTTATAAGAAAAGAAGAAAAAAAACAAACTACCCTGCTGAGAATCGAACCACTGTCCCCCAATTGACAGGTGTAGATACAAAAAAACACCAAAAAAACTGGATTTCGTCCGTTCTTGTTCTTGGATTAAAAAAAAAAAAAAGATTGATGCCTAATAAAAAGACTTACGAAAAAAAAATCTGCCGTGCTGAGAATTGAACCACGCCCCGCTGACTGATGGGCAGAGATGCTAACAACTACGTACGCTACTGAGAACCCTGAGTAATTGTGAGGAAAGTCTTACTAAATAAGCATGACCAAACCAAGAAACCCGTATCAACAGATTAGACCTGAACCTTCCTATTATGACCTATAATATCCATTAAATCAATAAAATTCCAAGTCTCTCCAATTTCAATATCGTTTTCAACACTCACCCAATACGAACGCTGATCATGTCAGGATGAACGGAACAAGGGACAAAGGGGGAGATGACTCGCAAATACAGAATTTATGTTGACGGATAAAAAAATCCTAGGGGAAATTTTTTTCGACAATATTGACATATAAACACTTCGTAAAATTAAAGTATCCTAAGTATTAGGAGCCAGGTAGGGCCTAATTAGATAGATCTATGTTGGACTTCATTAATAATGTCAAAACCTAGCTACATATGTATGATTATCCGAGACACCACCAGGAGTATTGATCACTTAACCTTGTTGCCACATTTAGACTGCATAAATTAATATGTGAGGCAACACCACACACTGCAACTCAAGTTGAAAAAATCACCTAAAATCATGGTTAGGTACAGAGTTTTTTGTTTTTTATTTGAGCCCGTCTATTATTATTTACTCTCAGTAGAATGACAGACTTTTATCCTAGACATCAGTTTGCTCGATCTTGCCAACTTAATTGGCTGCAAGTTATATACAGACTCTGTGGGGTTGCCTCACATATGTTGGGAATTCATCAAGAATTATAGATGTATCTAATCAAATTTGAAACTTGTGGAATTACATGTAGGCCTATCATCAGACCCATGGTATAATACTAGGCAAGATAATAAGATACATTTTGACTAGGTCTAGTCATGTTTTACAGTAGTCATGTTTTCCTGAAAACTATGTAAGGAAATTACTTCAGGAGCAAAATGACTTCTGATTACCGTCCATGTAATCAGTTCAACAAAATTAATCTTTCACTCCTCATATACCTGTGTATTTGTCTTCTTCCTCAAGGGCACTGAGAACCAAGACTATTGACTGCTCATAAAAATGTAGGTGAATGGTAGCAAACTATCAGCAGATATCATGAAGAAAGTGTATGTGTGTACTTACAGTAGTGTCATCAACATAGGTAAGGTAGGCTTAGTTTAATTGTACATTTAAAAACAAGCTGAAAAATAAATAATAATATGCTCATATGTGTGATATTGGACACATTTTGAAAATATACATTTATTCAGGAGAATTTGTTTGAAATGCAAATCAGTGTTGGTGTAGGGAAAAGATCAACAATGGTAATTTAACCAGAAGTAAACATAAGTTTATTGAAGTGGTGTATAGTGAATATTATATAATCGTTGATTTTATGAACTCACCTGGAGGATAGAAATTGTGGACCATGTGCAGATTATTTTAATGAAACAGTCTTTATCATTGTGCAGTCACCTAAATGACAGAGCACTTCAAAAATGTATAGGTTGTGATAAAATGATAAATATTATTACAGTGTAAAATTTGATAACGTCATGGAAGACGTGACATATGGTACTGTTGTCTTATCATGATTTGTTGTTGATTTGTATGTAGACATTTATGATAATAAAGATGTAAATTTGAGCTTGTACTTTTTGTGATTTGTGAGCGTTGTTTTTTAATATTATTGGGTCATCATAGATGACAGGTGCTCCGAATTGGTGAGTGCTGTTCTGTCACACCCTGAAGACGTTCAGCGTCTGCTGGAGAATGGAGAGGATTTTGACATGACTGATGACAGTGGTGAGACACTTCTTATGCTTGCTGTCAGAACAGGTAATCTGACATTGACTGGACAGACAATAGATCCATGATAGCAGTTGTAATTTAGAGATCTCGTCACATGACTGGTTGTCTTATACTTTCACCCAACTATCATTAGCAAAAGTGGCCTAAGTAAAGGAACAGTACCACCACCGGTCACTGCTAACTGCCCTGATGAAAGATTTAGATTAGATTTCAACATCTTGTTGAGACTAAGTTATTTCACACACAGCACTGTGCTCACCTGATTACTCTTTGATCATTTCCATCGTGAAATCATTCTGTGACTTTTTGAAAAGGTCTTCTTTCAGTCCCCAGAACCCTTAATTGTTTTACCAGAGAGTATAGATGTATAGAGAGGTTTCACTATTGGTCGATTTGCACTGCGAGACACAGGAGGCGCCGCGAAATCATTGTTAGCATGGAGTGGAAAGTAGGTCAATGCAGTCAACAATTCCGATTTGTGCATTTCCATGGGACATAAAAGCTTACAAATGGCTTTAAATAGTTTCAGTCAGCCCAAAAATATAACAAACCACAGTAATCAGATATGCCCACTA
Organism: Onchidella celtica; assembly: GCA_963931925.1. NCBI lineage: Eukaryota > Metazoa > Mollusca > Gastropoda > Systellommatophora > Onchidiidae > Onchidella > Onchidella celtica. The sequence continues at coordinate 9,074,099 of OZ007583.1, read as the reverse complement.
TCTTTGATTAAGGCGATCTCTTTCAATTCTTCAATTTCTTGTTTACCACAGCAACCTAGTTTCTCGATTTGGCGGAAGTGAGATCTCTTTATAAATCTATACTCTCTGGGTTTACTTATTTTAGAATTGTTACATGCATTAAGGTTACTATTTTCATAACTTTATTTAGTACTCGGCAGCTTCGTTACTGTCTTTTTGCACACATGTAATTTAATTTCTTTAACTCTTTACACTTACATGTATGTATATTCGTATATAATTATCTTTGGCAGGAAATGCAGATGTTGTTGAATTATTACTGAAGTATGGTGCACAAGTCAATGTACAGAATCACCATGAGGAGACAGCTCTGATATTAGGGGCTGCAGATGGAAAGCTGACCATAGCAGAGCCCCTTCTAGCACATGGTGCAGACCCAAATCTGGCAGACAGATGTTCAGTAACTCCGTTAATTGCAGCGGTGAAGAAAGGGCATAAGGAGATGGTCAGATGCCTCGTCAAGGCTGGAGCTGATATAAACTTGACAGATGACTTAAATTTGGCTGCTGTGTCACATGCTGTTAGTCAAAATGATGTTGAAATATTGGAGATGTTACTACAGGCAGGTGGAGATCCAAATTCTTCTGACAGGTATTATTTTTTAAGAAGTGGCTCTGGCATTCTGCCTGGGTGGCCATTCAATGTCCAAAGAGTTTTCTGGCCGCAAATACATGAATCACCCCCTGATAGTGTTCATTCTATTTAAATTAATCAGCACAAAGAAATTTCCAGTGGTGCAAAGCTGGAATCCTAACACTAGCACATATTGTTCACTACTAAAAGACTTTGCTGATTGGTAGAAAACAATTAAATTCCAGCCCTGCCGTTAAAATCACTCATATTTTATAATGCCTGATGAATGGACCCATATATTTGGGTTCTAAAAAGTACAATTTCTCTCTCTAAGATTGGGAAGGATCTATTTTCTAAGGTGAAAGTCATTAGGAAAATATAATTGTCACACATAACACATTAAATACAGTCTTCAGCCTAGTCACCTCTGTGGAAATTATGTCTACTGGCGACTGTATTCTGTGGCCATCAGTCTCCGTCCCTCATTTTGTTCTTGTTAATTGATTTATTTTTTTTCACTTTGAAGAGTAGTTTTTTGGGAGTAAAATTTTTACATGTTGAAGAAAGACAGAGAATCCTTACCTGACCAAAAACTGCAAAGAGATTATTGGGAGTTGTTGCCCTTTAGGAAATTTGTACTGGGTACAGTGTTCCTAATGGGTTTAAAGTTTTACATACTGACACTGATATTGGTCATGCTTTTTTCAGTAAGATTTTCAGTAACAAATACAACAATTTGTATTGAAAAGTAGCAGATTAAAAAAATTTTTTTTTACTGGTATTAAAACCATAAAATCATTCTTTAGTATAAATCTTTACCTACTGATAATGCATTTCTGAAAACATCAGTTGTGATAATCCTTTCAACCTGAATAATTTTGTCTTTATCATAATGCAGAGCATTTTTGCACTACATATTAGCCTCTGCAGACCTATATGCACTTTTAAACTTGCAGTTCACATACCCATTTTAAAGCAAGGGACCTTTTCCTTAGTTTGTATAGTTCTTTGTAAAAAAAAAAAAAAAAGAAATGTTGCACTTTTTTTTTTCAGATATCGATGTAATGCTTTGATCCGCGCCGCCGATGGAGGTAGAGATGCTATTGTTCAGTGTCTTTTACGTTACGGTGCAGATGTTCATGCACCGTCCAACTATGGAGATACACCTCTGATTTTTGCTAGTCAGTTTTGTCAGGCCAGCACAGTACAATCACTGATAGAACATAGAGCCAAAGTAGATCATGTCAATGATCGAGGAGAAACAGCTTTGTACCTTGCCGCAGATCGAGGAAAGGTAGAGGTTATTGCACTTCTTGTTCGAGTTGGTGCTAACGTGAACCACCGCAAGAACGATGGAAATACACCACTCATGTGTGCTGCAAGAAGGGGTTGTGATGTCATCAGGGAGATCATCCATGCAGGGGCAAAGTTGAACTTAAGAAATTGTTCCGGGAATACGGCTTTGATTATTGCTACTATCTTGGGATCCTTTCATTCTGTTGTGTGTTTGGTGCAAGCTGGTGCAGATATTGAAATCACCAACAATGAGGGAGAATCGGCCATCATGTGTGCTGCAAGATGTAACAGAAATAAAGCGTTCATCTACCTGTTAAAATGTGGAGCCAGGGTGGATCTTGTGCACAAAAATTCAACATTCAACACCGTTCTTATGTATGCGTGCTCTTGTCTTTTAGATACAATACTGTTCCTGATTCATTCAAGACCCAGCCATGAGCTTCTCATCAATTATGTTAATTGGGATGGCCATACAGCTTTAAGCTATGCAGCTTTGGCAGGGCACCTGGAAGTGGTGACATTTTTGCTTGAAGCTGGGGCTGAGGTGAATGTAGTGACAAAGTCAGGCGAGTCTCCTCTGACTTTAGCAGCAAAATATGCCAATCTAGAGGTTATGCAGTGTTTGATCAAACATGGAGCTGATGTGAATATGCGTAACAAAATTGGTGTGACAGCCCTACACCAGTCAGTGCGCCGAAACTTACCCGATGTTATGAAATATATATTATGGAAAGGAGTACATGTGACGTCTGAAATACATTTAGCAACAGCACTCGGTCGCCGTGAATTGGTCCAGATTTTAATTCAAAATGGAGCCTCTCCATCAGTACAAAGCATGCAGAACTTATTTGCAAAAACTGTTTTACCAACTTCTCCCATTTCTTTGGAATCAGTGGAGGAGTTTCCTATTGCGAATTCCTCAAATGTGCCAATATTGGACACAGATCTCTCTCCTTTAGCTGTTGCACTATTATGGGGACACGCTGACCTGGTAAAATTCTTCATCAGCAACTGGTTCTTTAGTTGGTTTGATGTGTCTCACCTGTGTCATATGACTGAAATTAGGCATTACCTGCAGATGAAAGATCAGCAGGATTGTTTAGGCATTTTAGATCTACTTTCTTCTCAGCCATGGAGTCTTCAGACCATGAGTTTTGTATCAGCATCCTCTGCCATGAGCCACTCACCAGATCGGGCAGAAAATATCCAAAAAGCAAAGTTACCAGAAATCTTTCAGAGAAGGTTGCAGTTCAGGGATAAATCTGCATTTGTGGCAATGGAGGAGTGGAACAGCTTATTGCTTCATATTTAAGGATATCAGCAAGAGGAAGGTGATGTATTGAGGTGTAAATGCTAAGAGTAGTGCTCTTCCTAAAACAAAGCCCTCACATCCAAAGTTGATACATGTATGCTCGTATTTGTCGCGCAGCCAGTCAAAATGAGTCACTTGTCGCTTTTTATCATAATAGAGTTATTAGTATCATGTAAAAGCTTATTTCATGCACTTTCATGTGGTGAAAACATTTTTGAGCTAGCTTAATTTTAGCCTGACATATTGCAGTTTAAAGAGGTGGGGGGTGAGCCCTGAACAATGGCGGAAATCCCGAGAAAATCGCGATTAAAGATCGGGCTGAACACAAAACAGTTAGATACCTACCTCAGAAAATCCTGATTTTAATCATTTTATACTTAAAATCTGCTAATTTCATTAACATTTTCTAGTTCAGAAATGCATAAACTTTCCATTTCCGCAATAAAAAAAAAAATTGATATCCGACCCCCCAAACAAGTTCAACTCCCGATTTCTCTGGTTCAAGCCCAGCGACAAGTGTCTCATTTTGAATGGCCGCTAGACATTTGAACTTAATTTTACTCATTTGTCAGCTGTACACCTCATTTCTAAGAGCTGCAGACAGTGCAAGAAATCAGTGATGTTTTACCACAAAAAATCACTGTATATCAGCCCAGGTAAACAGCCTTTGGAATGAAAGGGCAGCTATTGTACGATCTGCTGTAAGAAAGCTCAGGGATGGGAATTCCCCAGAAATTTCTTGAATTCAGGATTTTAAAAGTTTTTAGTTGTTTGTTTTTTGGGTGTTTTTTTGCCAAAGTGGAAAATGTGTGGGCCCATAATTGTGTACCTATTGTGGTTTTCATTGACTTCTTATGTCAAATGTTCTGAAACTTTTTGTAGTTTCCATCCCAGAAAGCTGTAAGTCCATCAGACATGATTTTGAGAAAAACATAATAGATTTTCAAATGTTAGCTTTCAAAATCATTTGAATCATGAAGGAACACAGAAGTACTTTTCTTGACAACTGAAGGGTCTTAAAAGTTTATCTTTACACCAAAGAAAGAATTACCTTTGAGATTTGCAAAATAAGACATCATTTTTTCTTTTGGTAATTTAGACTTACCGCTCTTTTATATACACGTAGGGCCTACATGTAGTTGCACAGCTACACATTTCCAAAATGCCTTATATATAATTATATAACATGTTACTTTGTGATAAAATCTGTTTTGCATGACTGTATTACCACAAGAATTTCAAACTTCTGTGAAATGTGAACCAATTTGTGTTAACATACTAAATTGTACTGTTTTGTTATTTGATCATGCTAATATACAACTTGCTCACACATGCTCCTTCCCCTCTCCCCAATAAAAAATGTTGCTTTAACATGCGTTAGATAGACTACCTATTTCCAGCGGTTTAAATGTACACATTTCTAAGTCTTACATCATTTATGACGCAGTTGTTGAGTTTCTTCATATTAATTTTATCAAGGAATAGATATGTATTTCTCAGTCTTGAAGGACAACCATATGATATTGTTGTGACATTTGAAAGGAAGTCTTGCATAATATTTTTTTAAAAACAGAAAATCTATGGGGACACGCCAGGGCTTGGAACTGGGATAAAATAGGGAAAGAAAAAATGAGGCAAAAAATTGTATGTTTGTATTGTTTAGAAACTAAGGAGTCACTACAATTAACCACAACTACGATGAAACTGTTTACATGTATCAGTGTTATGTAATATCCTATTACAGTCGTTACGTGTTTGTTCCTGCTGCTGCTATGGTAAAATGTTTTATTAAAGTTCACCGCTACCAAGTTTGATGACACTGGAAATATTATGCAAGAACAGGGTTATTGGTGAAGCAGTCATCAAAATCATGCAGGGCTGGATATTGGGCTTAAGTAAGGACCTTACAATCCACAGAGGACCTCAAAAATTTTTTTTCTGTGGGGGGGAGTGATTTTAAATAGTTTATTAATTTAAGAATTTAATTGATCTACATAATGTTTTAAGCTACAGTGTATCTAAATATTGTTTCCAGAATGCATTGTAATCTATGACAGATACCAAGCCAGCCAAGTGGTAATTTATACATGTAATTTTATGTAATCACTAAATGCAGTCATTAGAAAAGATTTTTTTTTTCACTTTACTTTAAAAGCCTGGCTAATAAATGATTAAAATCATACATAACGTGTATTTGTTTTCAAATTTTTGTGTCCATCTAATGTCCTGTTTTGGTTCGCGCCATTGTAGAAGTTCTAGAGTAACAAAAGGCCTCCAAGCTTTACAAAGCTTAGGACTTATTTGTTTTTGAGAGGGAGAGAGAAAGAGGTGAAGGGCGGAAGCAGCTATAAGTTTCTCTCGGACAACATCAATAGCCTCAGCTAGTTTTAAATATGAGTTTAAACTTGTGTGACACTGACCGACCTCAGACCAGCTAATACTGAAGAATGCAAGTATGCAGGGCTCAATAAGCAATCACCCCATTAACATGACTGATCATTTCACAAAGGCTGAATGGAATTCGAATGTGTCTTTGGCCATAACAAGGTGAAGAAATTAGACAATGACATTACGTACGTTAAATGGCTCTAACGCAGTGTACAAGCTCATACTGCCATACTCCAAACCTTGACGATTGTTAAACACCTATATCTACACTTGGTCACCCAAAACTCAGGGTCATCTTGATGGAAAAATAAGGTCAGGGCCATGCAAAACAACCATTGTGCTTGATGGCCAATTTTCTTAGCCTTTTTTGTAAAATATCCTGCAAAACAGCTATATTTCACAAAAAAAGAATCCAGGGCAGAGGAATTTTACAAACATACTCATGCATAAATCTGTATATAATAATGATAATAATGGATGGCATTTATATAGCGCATATCCATTACAAAAATGCTCTATGCGCTTTACAGAAACATGTCAAAAAATACATGGGTAAACTCACACACACAACCCACATTGATACACACATAATAATAATAATAATAGATAGCTTTTACATAGACTAGAAACTCTCATACAAATGACATTTTAACATCCTTTTAAACTGTGAAAATACTTGCGAACTGCGGACATCTAAAGGAATCTCATTCCCCACCCTGTATCAGCGTATACATGTATATATATTTCTGTTCATTGATATTGATCTCAATTTTTGGAATAAAGCTTTGGCCATTATTAATATATTCTTTTCCTTATTTCACTTACCATCTGATGTTATCAAATAGCCTAGATATTTGAATTTTGTAACTTGTTTGATTTGCTCTCCTTTGCTGACCAGATTACATTTTGGGTTGATTGGGGTTTTTTGGAGACTACCATACATTGTCTTTTTCACCTTGAGAGACAGTCCCATTTTTTCACTTTCTGTAACAACTGTGTCCAAAAGTCTCTGAAGTTGTTGTTCCGATTCTGCCATTAAAACTGTGTCATCTGCATATAAGGTTGCTAAGATTTTCTCCATTTAATTATTCTAAGGCCGGGGATGTCTTCTGAGGGTCATCTTGCTGTATCAGATTAAAAAGATCAGGGGTGACATCACACATCCCTGTCTCACTCCTCTTTTAATTTTTTTTGAATTCACTATATTCACCTTCTATTCTTACGGCTGCGCTTTGATCCCAGTAAACTAGTAAAGATTTCGGATAACCCTCAGGTCTTTGCCGTCGATGTCTAGTTTTTTCAAAATATTAAATAGTTCTTCATGCTTTACCTTGTCGAAAGCCTTAGAGTAGTCAATGAAGCAGAGATGCAGGTCTTTTTGCACTTCCAAGCATCTTTCCATGATCATTGATAATGTAATGATGGCATTTCTGGTACCTTTATAGGGTACAAAACCAAACTGTGTTTTGGATAGTTCTGGTCTCTAGCTCTTCTGTACCCGAGGCATCATTATCCTGAGCAGTGTCTTAGTAAAATGACTCATCAAACTGATTGTTCTGTGTAACTTGCATTCTGTGGCCCCTGGTGTGTTTAGGTAAGGCTATAAAAAGTTATTTATAGGTCATCTGGGATTTTGCCGCTATCATACATTGTATTTAGATGTCTTGTTGTCATATCTGTTCCTAGATCCTCTAGAGCTACAATTACTTCTATTGGCCTGATTACATGGTTTTAAAACAACAACAACAAAAACATAAATACCATACTATCAGCAGAACATTCAATATATATATATTATACAATTGTTTATTTCATAATGTCACTCCATTTCAAAGCCAAAAACAAAAACATTGTCAGTGGTGGTGTGGCATTATTAGACGATGTACAGATCCATAACCGGTAAGCAGCTCAAAATAATAGGATCCTTGTATTTTCGAAGCCAATGCATGCCATTATGGAAATTTAGGCCCAATTCTTTCTGACATCAATAAATTTGTGAATCAAAAAATATCTGTCTACACAATGTTACATGATATTTAAATTATGGTCTAAATGTGCCGCTCCACCCCATGACTATTACATACTACATGTAAATAAATGAAAACAACACTGGCTTCCCCAATTCTCATAAAATATTGTGATTCATAACCTCCCTATAATGTGGAAAAATCTGGCATGTCATAAAATTTGTGAAAACTTACAAGGACCCAAGGACCTTAGACACTGATTTCGACTTCCAAGTCGTACCTTTCCATCTTTTTATCAAGTGAAATTGTCAAATGTAGAACACCTTTTCTTGTTTTTTTTTTTGCTCTGGGGTAGCCAAGCAAGTCAGTTACTGATTTAGTTTTGAGCTGCTATGGTAAGTAGGGGTTTTTCTCTACTATGTACATGTATCTCAAATGCGAGTTACTACGTTTTTCTAGATTACAGCAGAGTTCTACGATTGAACGAGAAAAGTTTCATCTTATCATCCTGCATGTATTAATGTCGTCTGTTGTGTGGAGTTTTTTTCAACTGGCTACAAACTGTAAAATGTGTATGCTGAATAGTTCCTAAATCGTCACCACTTTACGATAATGGCATAATATCAGACTTTGCCAAAAGGAAATTGGTGGTTCGCTGCATTCCTGAGCATGAGGGCTGTCAGACAATGTTATAGAAAAAGGAAATGCGCCAGTGGTGAAATAAATGTAATAGTCCAATAGAATCATAATGGCATAAGTCACCAAATGACAAGAGAAGAAACAGTCAGTAAAGTTGTTTTTTTCTCATATATATACATGTACATGTATATATATATATATAATATGATTACATGTATCTTAAAAGTGTCAAAAATGATTTATGCCATTAGCGTAGAACAGTGATGAAATGTAATGGTATCTGCAGTTGTTGTTGTTTTTCTTTTGATGCCGTGTAAATTTCACACCACTTGCCAAACATGCAATAAACTGAATTCCTTGTATGATTTCACAAGTACTTCTGTTTATTAATTGATTTTTACATGCATCAAGAGTTAAAATGAACGTAGGATTAAATTTTACAATACCTGAATTATAAGCAGCTACTTACATGACGGAACGGGGAGAATCACAGTTTTCAAAACCTCTGCAGCAACAATGATCTGAGTATGTGGTTTGATTCTTGAATGAATCGATGGGAGAAGTAGTGATTTTATTAGACTGGTAGGAGGTAGTTGGCCAAGACAGTTGTGGTATTGCTAATGTGGTAGTGGTGATGGCTGTGGTATTGTTAATGTGGTAGTGGTGATGGCTGTGGCATTGCTAATGTGTTAGTGGTGATGAAGGTGGTATTGCAAATGTGGTAGTACTGTACTACCACTGGCAGTGACTGTGGTATTGCAACTGTGGTGTTGGTAGTGGTAGCTCTGGTAGTACAGATGTGGATATGGCAGCTGTAGTATTGTAAATGTGGTAGTGGTGGTATTACAAATGTGGTAGTGGTGGCAGTTGTGGTATTGCAAATGTGGTGGTGGTGGTGGTGGTAGCTGTGGTCTTGCAAATGTGGTGACGGTAGTAGCTGTGGTATGGCAATTGTGGTAGTGGTCGAGTTGTAGTATTGCAATTAGGGTAGCTATGGTAATAATACATGTATGCATGTGATATGAACGAGGAGTCAAAAACCAAAATGTGCTACTGCTCGGTGCATATTCCAATTTCATACTTCTGAGACCAAGAGGTTTGACCGCCAAAGTCTTTTCTTCTGCCTGGTAAGGTGATGATTTTCATACATCTAAATTTCTATAAACATATGATATAGGCGCCTCGATTTTCAACATTTTGAAAAAGAAGGTACAGTGTACATGTAATATTCCATACCGACCTCCTGAAGGGCCACCGATTGCCGCATATTATGTCCCTTTTTTCTTAAGCCAGATGTAATACAGTCAAATCAATATTTTTGGTATGTTTTGATTTTCAGCTAAAAATGTACATGTAGTAGAGATCATCACTGTGATGAAGTGAAGGTACTGGCAAAATGGTGGCAGCTGTAGATGTAACAGCCCACTACATTTTGAAATGCACTGACAAAATACATGTGCATTGTGGATCAACATGATAGGGTGATTTGTCACTGAAGGGCAGTACAGATGAAGAGATGTGAATGGTATCGTTATTGGTGCGTTTGCCTTTAAGCAGAAAACTCCAAGCAACCAATTACATGTAAATGTAGATGTGCAAACTGTTAGGAAAGCTACCGTCTCCAAGTTTGTGTTTGAGTTGAACCAATAGCCATGCTTTTTCTGGTGACACACAATCTAGTGTTTTCTGTACAACTACAAGCAATTACATGTAGTACATGTAATCAACATCTGAAAAATCAAACAAGTTACTGAAATTTCCTTTTGAGTTTGAATGAATTGCATCTTGGCCAATCCTAAGGAAGTGGAATGCTCAGGACGCAGGCCTACTTATGAGAATTATTTTCAAACACTTGTAAATTTGCAAGAATCTGAAATCCTCTTCAGTTTTACCTCCTGCGCCACCACTGTATAGAAATTCAGGCAATGGGATTTAATAAAGACCTTTAAACATCATCTATACAAATTCCTTCTGGATCTATGCAAAAGAATTTTTGAGAACTTCACCAATGTAGACAATTTTATGCGGAACTTTACAATTTATTCATGAAATTTGAACTGATGAAGCTCTGAACATCAAACCTAAATAAAGTACCCCAAAAAAACACGAAAGGTGCAAAATGGCCGCTATTGTGCCAGTGTGTGGCCAAACTCAGAGTTCAAAGCAATTCATCTACCATCTGGATAAATTTGGGAACTTAACATTTTCTACTGTTTCATACCTGACCACTTCCAAATTCACCACAATGTCTTCAGCTCAGTTCAGTTCAAACTTTTCCACCACTCGTTACATCTGCCTCTTGTGAATGCAATCCACCCACTGACTTACAAAAGTGAGTTTATTCCATATACTGTACTATATTCCCCACCCATTGATGGAAAACACCATGCAGTACATGTACATGAATCCAAGCACGATTATTCCAAATATCCAAGCACGATTATTCAAATAATCAAAACAATATCACGTCTCAAACTGCGAGGATGGATTTCACCCATGAGTAGCAGAGGAGGTTTAAACAAGTCATGCAAAAAAATTCAAGAAAGTTAAAACTTCAGGACAAAAACCAGAATTAGATTCAGCATTACTGTGGACAAACTTTGCATCACTTGACAATAATTATAACAAAGAACACGAAGCACAAATAGCCTTTTTTTTAAAAGTTAAGTATAGTTAAACTCTGTTATAAAACACCTTATGTACATGAGGAAGAGTAAAGAAAACACATTTCATAAATTTGGTTGTATCTTTATATTAATATATTTTTTTCACTATAACTGATATCTTCCCTGATTTAGTTGCAATAACAAAATTCTTTTCAAAGTCAATTATCAGATCTACTCTTACTGTGATGAAAAATTTGATAAAATATGTTTATTTATATGGGTACGCCAAACCCGCTGTGCAGCAGGTCGCAGTGCCGAAAGTCTCCAAATATTAGGTATCTTTCCTGCATAAAAACTTCATTCTTCAGACGTGAAATGAGAAGTTCTTAGCATCAATTGAAAGATCATCTTCTCATCTTCTACAGGATGTAAAAATCACTGGGGATTTACGATTATTTAGTTTTAATGGCAGGCAATGCCGGTCGAACAAACGCACCCAGCCGGATAAGTCTAGCCCAGTGTCCCTCTAGTCACATCAAATTTTGGGGGTTTCATTGTGTTCAGCAGGGATACGCATTGGCCATGTAATAAATACAAGGTTATGATTGGTTGCTTAAATAGACGAAAGATCTAGCTTTATTTTTGTATACAGATGGCCCATATGTTCCAACGTTTTTTTGTTCGAAATTTCAGTATGAAAACTTCGCATAGTTGTAAAATCTGTATTTATGCACGTATAACGGACATGGGGTATCAATATAAACAGCTATATTTCCACCTGCTGGCTTTTTCTGTAGTGATCAATACAAAAATTTTCCTTTAAATCTTTATGATGAAATCTGTTTATTAAATGTTAGGGGACCGTGGTACATTACATGACCAAGTATAGCTGAACTGTGAACACAACTCAGTATTTTCTCTATTCAGTCTTGTAACTAGACCACAGTCCCCCAACTACAGCATTATAAAATTTGTATCATTTGTTGAAATCGATACATAAAATTTGTAAGGTATTATCATATGCTGAAATCTAAGGTTATAACACAACAACTGATTATAATGGTATTAAAAAGTATCTGTAGACCTGTACTACTTTTGACCACAGAAAAGAAGTTTTATATAACAGGGGTGGCCAAACCACGGCTCGTGAGCCACATGCACTTCTTTGGCCTTCAATATGGGTCTCATGGATGGAAATATCTTGGTTGAGCTCTTTTTTCATCACTTCTCTTTTTTTTTTAACCCGTTTAGTTTCATTTTTTGCAGTCTTATTTTATTACTGAAATGCAAATTCGCAGGTTTTTGTTAGATGTTCCCATAGTTCATTGCTGTTACATTGTATTTTAATACGTTCAGTAGAGTTAAAACAATCATCAGTCAAGATTTTGAAAACATTTGGTTTGTAAGTGTACTTTGTAATTACTGAAACTAACACAAATTAATAGTTTAAAAACTGCATACATGAGTAAATACTGTTGCATACATGTATTTCTTAATACATGTATTTATATAAAATTTGTGAACCAATATGTGTATAAAACTTGTGTGTAAATTTTGTTCATATGTTGTGGCCCTCAAACATGTGCAGTTTATCGTATGTGGCTCATACATTAAGCAAGTTTGGCCAGCCCTGATATATAATATATATATATATAAATAATTCAAAACTGGATGGCATGTAGTGGTGACAAAAGGATGGCAACTGAAGTTAAAAACAATGCCAATAAACATAACAGCGGTTCATTACACATGTAACAGCGTGTCATGACACACTCAATATTTTAGTCTTCTTAAAAGACACCAGTACAACCAATATAATTATTACTGTTCTTAAATAACACCAGTACAACCAATACATTCCTGTTCTTAAATAATACCACTACAACCAATATTTTATGGTTCTTAAAAAAACACAACTTCAACAAATTCTGTTGTCAGTCACTCTATGCTCCAAATACGCATTATATGGGTCTAAACAATATTTTTAAACTAAATATATCATCACTGCTCTAAGCTAATGGCAATAGTCATTTTTTACCCTTTTGAGATATTAATAAAAAACTTGTTTCTTTTCCCATCATTTGGTGACTTATGCCATCATGATTCTATTGGATTATTATATTTTCCTATTGGCGCATTTCTTTTTCTATACATATATTTTCTGATAATCTGGCATATGCCAATATCGTAAAGCGATGATAACACATTATGTAGTGTCAGTCTCATTAATAAACACTACAGCATCTTAAATCCTGTGAAAAGATCGATTAAAGAAGTCCCATTAGCTTCAGTGGCAGTATCGCTTTCTTATATTTAATGAGTGTCTGCACCATTTTATAAGCAAAATCAAGTTTCAAAATTTCAACTTTTCCACTTTCAAAGTCCAGCAGGCATGTTTTTAACTTTTGTCACAAGTGAATTAACAACCCACAGGCTGTTCTTTGAAACTGACACTGTCCCCACATTATGACACAGTTATTGTAGTCCTGTCTTGTCCAACTTACAGCCAATCAAAGACTTAACTAACCTGGCCAACTCAATGAACAAGTACATGTATCTCATCTCTGTCTGAACAAATCTTTTTCTTTAATTTTGCCTGGACAGTGGCCTGTTTGGCCTGCCCTTCTCTATTTTCAACTGCAGAGGTATCTTTAACGTGAGCAACATGCACACAGGCCGTTAGAGTTTTTTGTCCGTTACACAGCTTTTGTTTTTCTACCCCATGCCTTTTAATTTTAACAACTGAAATTGAGTAGCCTGCCATGGGACAAAAATTAGCACCAGAGGGCCAGCTAAAAAAAGATTGCGCAACTTTGATATAATCTATGGTATGTCAGAGATCACCATAATAAAATCTTTCCCAAGCAAACAACTCCTGAATCTTTAGGCACGGAACTTCAACTTAAACCAATGGAGACTGTACAGTATACTCCAAAAGATAATGGAGACATTCAATGTTGATTGCAAAATCTGAAATAACCCAATTCTCATGTTTTGATATAACCGTTAGTATTGACCTGCTGAACTCATTATCCCCACACATAGGCAAGTCAGTAGTACTGATATTTCGGGATTTTGAGGAGAGGCTTCACTTGTTATTTATAGGGATTGGCATGAAAAGGGGGAACATTGGAGAAAATAAAGGTTAGCCGTACAGTTTGTCATTTGAGAGTCATTTTATGTGGATTTCTAAACATTTAATAGCCACTTTGGAGCATGATTCCTTCATATACATGTAATCTGACATTTCTACTCACAGTACCAGGTACGGGTGGTTGAAGGATCAGGGTATCTGGGTTCAGAGCGTTAATTCGGTTTCAAAAGAATTGTGACAAAGGGTAAAACTGTGCCTTTCTGAGATTGGTAACCTCCTACACATCCTAGAGGCCTGGACTATGAGGCCGACTTTTCATATGTTGGACAAGACAGTTATTAACAAAATATGGTACTTCACAATCAACACAAGTTACTGAATGATGCATGAAAGAAATTTTAATTTTATGCATGGGGCTTTTGTTTGATAAAACCAGACATGGTAAAATTAAGAATATGACATTTAGGAATCGCATAATCAACTGTTCACATAACAACCATTATATCCTGCCACCAAAGAACTTACAACTGAAGAGTTAATTTTGTGACCGTTCCCTAAAACTGTATTAAATTCAAAAATTCGAAAAATCAATTTCTATATATATACATGTACATTCAAAGCCGTATTGAATGATCTTAGTTACAGACTCCTAAGCTGAAAAGTAATCGCATGGTTGTGTTAAAATAGAGCAGGTTTTTGCTTCTCCTGAAAAGTGGCCAAAACCAATTACTACAGTTTTAGGGAATGGCAACGACATGTGCTGTCTGCATGGCTACATTAGGAGGCTACAAGGGTTGTAAGCCTCCCATACTCCCCCATCTTCTTTACTACCCCCATACCATTTGAAATGGCACATGCAAGTGAATATGAAGACACCATGCAAATGGCAATGATCAACTATCCATGCTCAGCAAATCACATGATATAAATCTGGAAGTCTTTACTACAAAAGCACTAGTCAATAGCACACCACTGACAAAAAAAAAATAATAATAATAAAAAAACATATCATTATTTCAATGATGGGGGAGAGAACAGAAATTATATGTCAGAACAGCATGACATCAAATTTTGTATACATATCACCATGCAAGGACAATGATGTATTTATATCGAATTATTCACTCCTTTGTTTAAAGTTCGCTGCCAAAATTAGTTTAATATTTTCTGTAATATAGTTACATGTGAGGGGTTGAAATGCAAAGACAGATCTTTATATCCCAAACGTATGATCTGAAAAAAATTAAGGTTCCTCTTATAAGGTTTAAATCTAGTCCAGCCTAGTTCAAATCTTTGGACACAGCACAAGAGTGAGCTCCATTTTCTGGTGTGCATTCGCTAAAAATTTATAAATCTATTTTTTAAACTAAATATTTCAGAGTTAATGGCTGCCCTTGGTAGCCCTAAATTGTTCATTTCATGAAATTCTAATGACCACATGTTCAAATTTGAGCTTATTTCCAAGATTGTAGATTAAATTAAAGTAAGCAATATTACGATATAATTGACAATTGTTTGCTACCTCGCACTGTTGTCCACCATTTTGAACATGGCAGCTGACATTAATCATGTGACATACAGCCAGCCCTTGACTGAATCTTTTTTCAGTTTGGAGGATAGATCATGTTCTGGTTAGAATTAGTATTGGATTTTTCTTTGTTTTTTTAAAAACGTGACCTCTTGGTTTAAATTTAAGTTGGATGAGTCAGGTTTTGACTAAAAATGATTCTGTAAACCGAAAACCCTTGCCTTGTTCTATATAATGACATGAGGTCAAGAGATTCCAGCTTGGCATTTATCTGTTTTAGCACCTCAACCCCTCATGTTTATAATATATACCCCATGTTACATTGTCAGTATGGGGGCAAAGCTCACTGTGTTTCAAACTTTCTAAGCTTGCGACTTTGTACAGCTTAAGATTTTCAGGACTGGAGCTCAAACTGAGGTAAAACATGTATGTACAGAGCATGTTGCAAGCTCAGATATCAGGCTTGTTCTGTTTACACATTCTCGATTTTCAACTGCTGCTCGCTCAGAAGAGCCTCTTACTGACCATCTTGTTGCCAAAAGCCCAGCAACTCTGATGACTCCTTAACAACAGTGAGGGACACATTGCAATCATAGCATAATGCATAGGTCTCATCTCTGAATCTCATGATAGAGTATATGTACACAACAAAAAAGAAAATGTAACAAATGGGGAAATAAACAACCATATTAAATGAGCACAAGAGTCAAACAAACAAGCATGTCAATGGTCTCCGACACAAATTGCCAGTTTTCATTTTTGTTTTATGAGTGGAAATAAAAGACAATCTCATTCTAAATCAAATGTAAAAATTACCATAGAATACAATAGCAAAACAATAGGCCTACCGAAAAATACATTTGATGACCATAGTGCTAAAGGTACTGAAGTCACATTTTCAGAAATTTTAATCTGTTGGGCTGAGGGGGGGACTATGGACTCCTAAGTCCACTGTCTGAATATTGGAACCAAATAAGTATCTAAGTACCTTTTCCTTGCAGCATCAACTTCCTTTCAATCAGATTTAGCACACACAAAAATGTGCTCAAATCTATAATGGTATGCAAAAATTTTTTTTTTAAATGCAGATATCCTTTTGTAATAAAAGTACCGCAGTCACAACGATAAGTGAAAGAGGAGCCCCTCGCTAAGAGAAATTAATCTTTTGCAGGGCATCAAAGGGAGTTTAAAAGCTAAACACTGGCATGTTGGCACATCAAACATCACAGAATGTGAAACAATGCTCAGAAAATTCATATCAAGACATGCTTGATTTCACAAGAAATTTCAATTTTCAGGATTCAAATTCTCAAAATTGACATTTTGTAGCACTATGGTCTTCAATTTTGATTATTAAACCATTAATTTCAGTTCTGCATTTAATCAGTTTTCATTCCTTCTTCTATGATGTTGATCTTTGCTGGGTTTGTGTCCAAGACCACTGCAATGTCTGCTTTGACTTGACCCAACAAAGGTTCATTTCCATGGCAGTGTATGAGTTACACTTGAGTTTCTAACTACTTTAACTTTAACCCTGTACATTTCATCAACAGTATGGACCGAACAGGAAAAAATTCATCAAGTTTCAGAGGAACTACAAAACAAACTTGAAGCTGCAAGATCCCTTGTCTGTCTTCTGTTCTTCAAGCATTTTGTAGCCCCCTAGTGGCACCGCGAAAGGCCAAACGTTTGTGGCATGTTAACCCTCTAAATCCCATGTATCACTAGTGATACACAGAAATGTATCACTCGGCTGCAGTTCCCACAAGAACTCAAGGCGAGAAAAGTTATTTTCAGTCATTTTAACGATATACACCAACTCAACCAATGATCATGAAAACCCCCTAATTATGTCCCTGGGAACAAATTCTCATACAATCAGAATTTTCCCACAAGCACAAATTGGGGTGGGGTCTAAAGAATTAAGCCTTCCAAAAAGTTTGACATAGCCACTGATATGCAGGTATTCCACTGAGGATGGATCCATAAATAATTTCAGGTAAACTGTTCTGAAAGGCCAAAAAAGGATTATGGCTGGGAGATTTCCCTATGCAACAATACGATGTAATGTTCTCAGTTTGTGCAACCTGGTTTTTCTCATCAACACATTTTGAACAACGATGTTTTTCTCTTTAAAAAAGTTCACAAGTTATTTTTTTTTCTGTACAGTTTAAAAACAGAAATTACACAATAACCAAACAATGACATGCACCAAAGACAAAACTGAAAGAAAAGTAAAGAATAAGCTATATGTATATTTATATATGTTAGATCACAGCAACTGTTTAGTCATCAGACCAAGTTATACTGTTATAATCTGGGAACTTCTCTTTCAACAATTGGACAGTAACTGAATGATCTGCCTTGCCGTAACCCTGTAAGATAAATAAAATAGGAATTAACCAATTAGAGAGGCTAGTTCTTTATCATAATTAAATCACAAAAAGAGAAAATTTAATTGAAATATTGAGCAAAAAATGTTTTCTGTGCATGTTATAATTCCGAAAACTTCATCTTTCAAAGTGCTTTTTTCCAAGGATGCTGTTACAAGTACAAATGTTCTCCAAGTTTTTTGTGCTAGCATTACGTATTTCAAAGCTTTCGTGACTCCAGAGCTAGACAGCTCCTCCTGAAATACTCCTTGACAACAGCCTTAATTAATTATGATTAATTATTCTTTCAGATTTTCTTTTTGTTTTCCTCCTGTTTTTTGGTTGAATCAGTAGGTGGCAGGACTAGGGATTTGATAAGATTTAGGGTTGAGGATAAGGACGGGGTTAGAGATACTAAATAAGTGCAAAATGCTTGGGGTAGAAACGTACTTATAACAACAGCCTTGGTCCAGACATTCTCCAGTCCATGTGCTTAGCACAAAAGGCACTATACTCTCTGATCTTTATACAAAACTAGTTTGTTTTAAAGTCTTGGTGGTAATAGGCACAGTACAGAACTAAATCAGCTGCTCAAGAGCTCTCAATAAATCTATGAAGACTAACAGCTTCAACTAAGTTTTCTTCCAAAGTGAATCCAGTCCAATCAATTATATGTACTTAAAGATCAATCTCTTTAAATAATGGTGGCAGCCAGACTTTAAATCTGATGTTCCAAAACTGAAAAGTCTACTGTGACAAATCTATTAACCCAACACTGCCTATTTGTGAGTGTGCATGGGAAAACCCGGTATAAGTCGGCAGAGCTGATTTTGAGAAAAACTGCTTTGAAGTGAAAATATCGGTCCGACACAAACTTCCAACTTGGCTGTTGTTTAGGGGACCGTGGCATGGTACAGGGTAAACTGTAGACGAGCAGTGAATACTACTCACTATGATCTCTATAAAGGCTTTGTAATTAGACTACGGTCTCCTAACAAGATCCAAAAACTTCCAACTTGGCTGTTGTTTAGGGGACCGTGGCATGTTACAGGGTAAACTGTAGATGAGCAGTGAACACTACTCACTATGATCTCTATAACTGCTTAGTTATTAGACTACGGTCTCCTAACATCAATCACTCCAATATTACTTGGTCAATTAGCTATTGCCACTTATAGGATTAAATGCCGTTTTCTCATAATCTTGTTTTAGGGGGGTCACCGACTTCAATTTATCAGAA
This sequence comes from Onchidella celtica, assembly GCA_963931925.1. Taxonomy (NCBI): domain Eukaryota; kingdom Metazoa; phylum Mollusca; class Gastropoda; order Systellommatophora; family Onchidiidae; genus Onchidella; species Onchidella celtica. Next base: position 9,055,045 of record OZ007583.1, on the reverse strand, counting down.
ATGTCTTTTCTTTTATTACATGTACAGAACTCAAAATGTCATGTTGCCGACTTATGCCGGGTTTTCCCATGCACACTCACATTTTCACAAATCCATGCCCTTTCTGCCTATGCAAAGGGACACTACTCTAATTTTGAAAATGTTTACTTTTGAAAAAATAAAATGAAATACACATGTACTTGGAATGTGAATTTTGAGCTTTGTTATTTTGTTTCTGCATCACTGTCGCCATTTTCATGTGAATCTGTATCATTTGAAGTCCTTTTTTCAACCCTCAACTCCCAGTAAATTGTTAAAGTGTTTGAAATTCAGAAATCTCACGTTCTGGAATAAAAACTTTGAAAAATTGACAAAGGAAGAAGAAAACTGATAGAGTTTTTTGTGTTTTCGCAAGGTAGAAGATTAATGTATCATCTAAAGTCACATATATCGAGTTATTTTTCATAGTACTGAGAAACTGAGTGCCAAGTATGCTTAAAAACACTATGTCAGATGCAATGCTTTGTAGTGCACTAGGCAGGACCTCCATGCAGCTTAGATGGCCTTTCATGGTACATCAGGAGGTACTGAGTTAAGACTGAAATTTTGGGCTCAACAAGCTTCATAACACTACTCAATAAACCTGTTGTGTTACATGTTGTTACATTTATCATTCCTTTACTCCAATTCAACATGCCATTCAAATGCACAACAAGCTGTATGCTGACAAAAATTATATGGAACTAGACTACAGAAGTAAGAGTGACCCTTGATTATCCTTGTAAGATCTCCATTTGATGCGGCATGTCACAAATCCCAGACTGGGAGATGTAATAAGTTATGACAGGACAACAATCACGAACAAACAAGTTAACACTTAACAGAACAATCCATCAGACTCACACATTTATTAAACATAATTATACAGATAATAGCGCAATTACATACATTATATTATTGAAATCAACTGCCGTACAACGGCCTTATTCTCACACACTCTCTCCCTCGGATCCACAATCCGGTAGTTACTCCTAAAGGCACTTCGGCCTCAGCCTCTCCCCTCAGGGTCTTAATAGCACATTAATAATTCACTGGCACCGCAGTCTCTCAATATCAACTTCCTATTGTCGTACACCTTAGCATTCCCCTAGCACCTCAGCAGGGCAATAACACATTATCATTTCAATAGACATTATCATTTCAATAGTGCATTCTCCCCTCAACATGGCAATAGTGCATTATCACATTCACGCTCATATCTACGTCCCTGTCCGTGGCCTGTCTACCACGACTTTATGTGCCTCTACTGTCCTGCACTGACAGCCTCACTTCTGGCCTATGTGTGGCCTCCGGCCCTATGCTGGCCTATCCCCTGTGCTCATCGAGGTGGCTCTGCGGCCCGTCCTCGACACCTACAAGAATAACATTACATTGGTATAATACCCTACCAGTTCTATTCACTCCACCTCTCCTTACAATCCATGAAGCGTACACACACTAGTTCACCTTTCACTCACCACACATCTTACGGTAACACACCTCCATCGGAGTACACACTACTCACTCGCGCTACAAATCCATGAACTCACTTTCATCTATCGCTCATGGCGCACATTGCTATATCCAATATCAAGGACTTCCACATTCCTCACATATACTTATTTACATCATGGTAATAGACGAATATAATATAATACATCAATCATAATAATCAATCAACGTTCTACATACCAGTCATCACTGGAAAGACTCTCTCACTAGTCTTCTCGACTGCTCCCCTTATGTCCGCCCGATGGGCTCTTATTCACAGGTCCGTTCCGTAGGACCTTCTAACTTGCAGTGATAGTAATACAGCGCTTTCGCCTCATTCAGACCCTCCCACTACTCACAACAGCACGCTTAACTTACTTGTCTACGTGCGTTAATTTTACTCTACACCCGCTCTGTAGCAATCCCCTTAATTGCACTCACTCCACTCGTGACACGGCACTTATGGTCAATTCCAAGTCCTTGAGGTGCATTCATTACCTCACAGACTACCAGGTACAGCATAGCAAATTACTACTTTGCAAAGAAAGGAAAAACTAAATTATTTTGAAAAATGCATAACTTCTTAATTTCTATCAGGAATTGTTTCATCTCTGCCGACTGAATGTAAATTTAATATTTTGCATTAAACTGTACACCCCTCATTGTTGTGTGTCTATATGATGGTGTAAATGAAGCAGAAAAAAAATGGTTAAAAAAATAATTTTTGAGAGTGATGAAAGGTGACATATTCCTGTTTCACTGAATTTTGAACTGTGAGGCGTAACAAACAGAGCGAAATAATTTTAGAATGTCAAAGCAATCAAATATATTAATTACCCCAGGCACTTGCAGTTACGGTGCACCATTAAGTTTAGCAAGAAGATATGCATATTTTGTATATGTCTACCAAGTCTGCAGTAAAAAAAAATTCATATAAAATCGGCTCTTGTTCTAGGAAATTCTTTCCGTTATCCTCCAAAAGAAAAATGGCCGGGCTTACACAGATCTGCGAAGTACTCTAATCCACATATCAGCTACTACGGTCATTATGAAGCCTACAATGTCATGACTGCGCATCTGCGATTGCAGTGGTATAGCACAATGTGCTGACTATCGCACATGTGTGATGAAAGTTGTCCATGAGTTAAGATTTAGACCATCAATTTGTAAGTTTCTGGTAGCCCAACTCAACCACAGAGTTGCTCAAATTCACCCGGTGGTCACATGACAGGTCGCTACAAGGACATGAAAATTTGAAAAACTGTTCAAGAGATATTTCTGCTGCCTTCAAGAACTATAAACCCTGGACAGTACATACAATGAACGTAAACTGTTACTGCCATATGTCACATAACAAAACAGGCAACTCCATGTGCTGAAAAAGTCATTATTTTTCCTAATAACTAACAAAAATCAATGTAGGAGAATTGAGAATAGCTCAGTGTTAACTTAAGAGAAAATACTTCACCTGAGAGTGACCGAAAACTGAGATGGTTTTAGCGATGGAATCGTGCTCAATCTTTCCACCTCCAACACATTCACAGGTGACACCAATTTCTTCCAGGAAAGCATCAAGATGATCATAGATATCAGCTGTGTGAGAGATATGTGTTGAGAAAGCTTGTTTAATAACAATGATAACAATCTTTTCAGGTTATCACTGGCTCTATCAAAAAGACCACATAAGTGCAAATGACTTAATTTCAGCAGTTTTACAGTACAGTGAAATAAACTGCTTTATTTGAAATCTGTTCTTTTTTTAAATGCATACCAGTACACACTGACTACGAATGAACATATGAAATACTGTACTTCCCTTTAATCAGCAAAAACAAAATTCCTTCAAGGAGTTCAAAGGATATTTAGCAAAATAGCTGTCATATGAAGCTCTGTGGTTTTGTGTCAAGGCCAGTGTTTAGTTGTTTCTAAGAAAATACAGAAAACTTTGCCCACACAGAGACGAACAGAGTCAAAGTTACCTTCACCTCACTGCCAGCCTATCAATTTGCGGCTGTTTCCTAAGGCCCACATATCTCATCTAAATTTCGGATTTCTAATTGTTGTCCCCCATCCAATTAAACCTTCACAAAATATTTTTTTAGAAATCACTGTATAACATTTTGCCACAGTTCAAATCCATTACTTGAGTTATGAAGACTTACTTAAGTTTAAAGTGATTCTGGCCAAATCTCAGTCACAAATTTTGAATCAGCAAGCTATAAGCATAGCTTTTCTATTCTTTTCTTAAGTGTAAGAGCAAAATTTTTTTCTCTTCCTTGTGGGTAATTTTCATTACAATAAGCATAATTACCATCTGGCTTTGTCCATGATAACTTCTTCCACTCTTCCCCACCCCCTCATTCTCTCTCTCTCTGTGTAACTAGTGTAAGTGAATAGTAATGACCACAACTCAGTATTTTTGCTATTCTGCTTCACTTGCAAACTGTCCCTCACAAAGCACTACTCTCTCAGTTATCACACTGTCAAAAATACATTCGAGTTTTCGCAAAATGGTCTCAACATTACAACATGCTTTCATAAATTAATTTTTTTCACCCAAATCCATCAACATTTGCAATCAAAGTCTACCCAATCATGGACCGGTTCAGCAAACACTTGTTGGCTAAATTTGATGCATTTTGTTGCTGGGAGTTTACCCCGACTGGACGCGAGGCCTTTACCACATCAACTCGGATCATTTTTAAGAGACAGGAAAATAATGCAGGCAATTAATGAGGTGGGTATTGCAATAAAGGTGAAAATATTTTAGAAACAAAATGAAACAGTGTCAATAACATCATTACAACAAACACAAACTGCGCTGAAATTCACTAAAAATCAATCAAGCAGCAACAAAGTTAGGGACGAATAAAACTGTTCTCTGAAATTACCATGAAACTCAGCTTGTTGTGTTCCTCGCACAATCATCTTGATTTCATCCTTATTGCCATCCTGGTACACTTTGCACAGAATGTACTTGAATCTTCCATTTTCGTCAATCACAACATCATCAATACTGGCTAGCAGCGGGTTCACCTCTGCAATCTTGCCTGGCATGGCTAAGCTGAAGATCTGCAGTTAAACCTTGATTCCAGGTCTCACACCAAAACTGGCTGAATCTTTCTCCTCACTGGAAATTGCCCTGAGAAAATTAAAGATTGTAAACTGCTTGGAGTTCTTTTCCTCATTTTTAATAAATACTAAATCCTACTCACAAACCTTAAAAAAATATATGTTTTAAAACAACCAACAAAACAAACAGAACACTGTTGCTAGTAGTGACCAACCATCTTGACAAAGAAACCATATTTATCAATTACACAAATTCAAATCATTGTAATAATAACACTACTTCAGACAAAATTGTATGTTGACACATTTACCACTGACGCTTTTTAGACAAAATTAAGTCTCATTTGATTTTGATGTAGATCTAATTATTAGGCTATAATTTGGTGAATACAACGAATGGACATTTCAAACTATCATCATAGTCGCAGACCCGGCAAGTTCTCATAAATCTGTGTCTTAAGCTCCTTCATTGTATTTATCCCATCATAACCTTATCACCAAAACCCACGGCTATAACCTAATCAACGATACGAAGTCGAAGATCACATCTTGGAGCTTCACCAACATAAAAAAGGAGTAGCAAGATTGACCACATTGTCCTGGCATGGTAAGTTTGCCGTGATTGTCCGATAATAATTTGCTCTCCCAGGATTGTCCAGACTGTAATATCTACTAGTATATCAGATCTGATGTAGATCTACTGGTAATCTGGTGAAATGAGCGGCTTCAACGGGTAAATGGCGATTTCTTTGTGTTTGAGAAGGCGGCATGACGAACATTTCGCCTATTTTTTTTTATAATGATATGGCCTGGGCTGGATTAGATGACATGTTTATCATTGGTGATGGATGAACGAAACTGAACATTGTGAAACGATGGTGTGAACACTCATATTTTAGCATACCTTAGGAGTCCAACAGGCCAGGAACTAAAGAAATGCGAAAATGAAAGGGCCGAACTTCGTAATTGTCCACATCTACACCAGAAGGGACGCTGTTCGTTCGGTCGCAGTTTGTTGTGGTTTCTTTGCTATTTTTAGAATTTTGTTGTCCATAGAAGGTCAAGGTTGTTAAAAAGTGCTCGGGAGCAGTTCCACAAAATAATTTTTTAATCGGCGTAATGTAGGCTAATCGTACTTCATACTAGTGCGGCGACATATTCATACTTTTACTTTTTAAAGGAATCAGTGATTAATTCATTAATTGACGTTGATGATCATGGTCTAAGAAAATGCTTATCCAACGCTGAGGACATAAATCATACACTGAAATAAATTCCATGGCCATGGAGAGATCAGTTTTGAAGTATGATTTAAATTACACTGTACATCTAATATTATTATTTGTATTATACTCTTGATAACTACCTTTGTCTTCGTCAGCATGTTCTAGCCTTAGGATCAAATAGAGTCAGAAGTTGTAACATTCAAGAAGAATTTATAATCATTCTGTTAGCATTATAAATTGCACGTTTTCTCACAAGCCCACCCACCTCATCATTTTCTTTCTTAATTCTGTCATATTTGTTCTGCATTAATTTTATAATGAGAATTGGACTGCTGGGATGTTAAACTTTACATAACATGATGGCACCAAGTCAAACAATCGGCAGAATTCCATATCTTGATAAATAATCACAGTAATTTTCCCAACCAGGTACTAAATTTACTCCATGCCAAGGACTACCGTATACAGTAGTCCTTGCCCCATGCATAAACAGGACCCATGGTCATTTGATTGAATTTTTTATATAACTTGAAAAAAACAACGTTATTTCTTGGAATGAAATGGTCATAGATCCCGGCATAGAAGAAATTGTCAGAAATCTACGAGACCCGAGAGTTTCAAGTTAAATTACCACCAATGTCACTCCTATTGTTACTGCGGCGACTTTTATCATTACAACTTTTACCATTACCTGTCCTTTCAAAACCATTCATACAGTATGTTTTCCAATAACCATCAGACGACGTCACAGTCAGAATAAACAAAATTAACGATGCGGTACATTCAACAGGGTTATTACATGTAGTAGATATCATGTCCATTGGCATTTGAAACCACACAATCGCCTTGGGTGGGAGAGAACACTAGGTTTACACGAAAAATATGTTTCACTGATTAAGCCAAAGAGAAGACTACAAAGGTTGTCTCACGAAAGACTCAGTTTGATAATACTTTGTGCTCCCAGACCGATATTGCACTTAATAACACATGGTATTATGGCTCGAGGTGTTACTGTACTTCCTTTCCGTTAAGCTACCAAGAGCTCAGTTGAGACTGAACGTAATTCATATTCTTTAACCCTGCTACACCAGGTGCATAATGTCTCGATGTGACAACGCTAACAATAATTTTTATTTCTTAAATAAATTATGCTGCAACTGGTTTGTCAACTGATAATTGTTTATTTCGGATTTCGTCAGGTTCTTACTTTTTAGAAACCTAGCAACGGCTTGTTCAAAAATGGCTGATCACAATAACGGCAATGCGACCGAGCAGTCCGACAGAGAGTCGAACAATGAGACGTCGAACTTGGAAGACTTCATTGCGTCACAGATGCAGCAACAAGAGGTAACGAACACCATGAGATCTTGCTGTATGGGTTGTTATTTTGCCAATTTGGCTTTTGAACGGCCTTCTCGACCATATGCTCCTTGTAACAATAAATATGTTGCAATACATGATGTAGTATAGCGATCCCAAAATCTAGACATAGATCTAGCACGTGTGTTTTAGAATTCGCTGTGGCTATTCTTACGGCAGCCTACCAACTTACCTAGGCTATATTAGTCCATTGTCAGATTGATATGTAACGACGTGAGGGTCTAGTCAGTTTGTATCATCGAGGCCGTAGGCCGATGTTCTTCTGGGCAGTAGTCAGACTGACATATCAGGGTGAGCCGCCGGGGTAGCTATGTATTGTTTTCACTCGGACTATAGAATGCATTCGGAAGTCCTTCTTAGAGTTAACGAGTGAAAACAATACATAGCTACCCCGGCGGCTCACCCTGATATGTCAATCTGACTACTGCCCAGACGAACATCGGCCTACGGCCTCGATGATACAAACTGACTAGACCCTCACGTCGTTACATATCAATCTGACAATGGACTAACAGTTGGTAGGCTGCCGTAAGAATAGCCACAGCGTTTAGAATTAGCGGAATAAATAAAACTTTTCTCGAATTTTTCTCTGTTGGATTTATTTGAAATATTGCATTTCACACTAAACCTAACCGAACTGATTTTTTATGACTGCCACTTAATTGGTATTGCAAACCAACCTGCTCAAGCGGTTGAAAATGGCTGCTTGCAGTGCGAAAATAGGATTATGCACTATATCTTTTGTCGCACGTATTTGTGTTAAATGTTAATTGTTTTGCAGTAAAACTTTATATAAAAGTCCTATGTGGTATTTCCTCTTTTCAAAACTATGTTTCAACACACAAAAGCTATTTGACTTGATTGAGAAATGGATTTGAAAGATGTTGTTAGTCATTCCTGGGTTAGTCGTTTTTGTCCCAGTGAAATTTACCCCGCCCCCTGTGTTACATAAATGCGCCATGCATCATCAAGACAAAAGCTATTGTCTTGCAGTTTTGAGCATTTGGAAGCTGAATATGTTTTCCCAGTAGTTTCATAAACCACAAGCCACGCCTGTCCATTGCCATGATATCCGAAATTTGAGTAGAAGATGAACTTTCATTTTTGTCAAGGACTTCCAGATGCTAAAATGTGGCTTGTGAACATCGTTAGAATCAACACTTATTCCCTCTTCATCTGAAAGTTTGTGCAAAATCGTCCATGTTCTCCTGAGACTGCAAGAGATTGCTAAAAACACCCAACCTCCAAGTCCAACTCTCGAAACTCAATTCTGATCATAGCTGTCGTTTCCACTACATGGTAACCCCGCCTGAAGGAGCTAGGCAATCGACAACAAATTTATAAACAAGTTCTGCCGTGAGCATGATGAGAAAGTTCACATGTACAAGTTGACACACTATAGATGCTGACTGAAAATAGTCATAACAACAAACTACAGTCAAGCACACAAAACTCAAACACATCTAAGTCGAAATCACGGATGCCAAGAACAAAGATCTAGGTCCCGAATTTATTTCTCAATATTCTTAGTAGTTATTTCACACGAACCTTGAACTGTGACATGGGTTCGTCGAACCAGTTTTCCTGCTGCGAGTGTGATCCAAGTAACCTAGACATAGAAAGAAAAAAATCAACGCCAGAAACTTCATTTGGTTAGCCATAGCATAGCCTAGTGGTGGCAGGATAGTGCATAATTATAGTCGTCCCCCCCCCCCCTTCCCCCGATACCTGAGATGACCGATTCGGGCAGGAAATAACCTTTCTTTTGGGGTTTGTCCCGCACTCATACCCCAATTGAAAAAAAAAAAGAAAGGAAGCGCTGCTGTAGGATCAGTAGTAAAGCCGAGCAGAGAAAAATTGTGAGTTGTGTTCACCTAGTTTATTTTATCGCTGTTGGGCTTGACTTGGAAATGGTCCTTACCAAAGCACTTTCAGAAGAGAAAAAAAAGCGTTCGGGCACAAGGTCGTCTACCACTGTCGCCACGCGCGTCAGTTTAATACTTGCTTCTCTTTCAACTGAGCACCGGGGGGGGGGGGGGGGGGAATAAGGGAGGTATATTCTTAGTACACATTGTCAGCTGTATTATTTCCCTTAATACAATAATAATACTAATACCTCATGATTAGTGCTTCACGTATTCCTCGAAATTCGGCAAACTCAAACTAGATGAAGCCACCCCAAAGAATTCGAGTTTTCCGTGCTCGACTGTATAACTTTAGCCTATTAAAATAATAGTTTGTATTCGCACTTCACGAGGGTGGGATGGGGTGGGGAGTAAACAGTGGAAGAGCTACATATTTCACTTTCTCAATTTGAATGGGGGTCATGCTCTTTTTTTAAAATTCTGTAACATTGTTGGTTTTTGCCTAATCTGCAGTTTGAGCTCTCAAATCATTTTCAGCATATAACTGGTGTGGGAGGCCTGAAAGAATTTGAGCTGACTTACTGCAAGGATATGTTTTGATAAAAGAAATTTGAGTCTAAAGTGCAGAGATTACAAACAGTAATGAGCTGAACATTCTTCAGCCTTTTTTGTTAACTGCCAGCTCTGCAAAATATTGAATATCTTTTAGTATGTAGAGATATGCTATGACCTTATTTTCTCTGCACCTTTTATATTCTAGTTTATTAATTTTCAGAAAGATTTTAGCACAAAGAGGGTATAAAAATGGCTTATTTTCACCTTGAAACAAGGCGCTGAAATCAGAGACTTAGAATCCAAAAACCAGACGAAAATTCATAAAAAATTATTTATTAACCGGTTTGAGTAAAAAATGTTTTGTTGTGCTAGTTTTATCATTCATTGTCTTCCTAAATATGCAGAACACCAGTTAAATTTTCCACTCAGGCATAATGACAAATCGGTTTATGGTATCTACTGCTGGTTAGACTGTCGCCTGATTTTAGTTTGCTTGATCTACTCATGATTTGTTACAAAGTGCAAAGGAGCAAACTCAAATCACCTGCTAGTCTAACAAATAAAAAGTCAGTTCCATTAGAGTTGGTGTGAAATATGAGCCCTTGCAACATTTGAATTGAATCCAATGGACAGTTTTCAAGAAATTCCATGTACCCACCATGGAGCGATGTTTGTCTGTTTCGTATCACTGAAAGAGTCATAATGTTCATTAAAAATGCAGCTGGATATGTCGATTTATGAAAAGCTTCATATTTGGGAGGAGTTTCATTTGAGGCACACAGCAAGAATGTGAGTTTTGGAGCTTCCATGCATGGTAAGGAGGAGGGGTGGGGGAATCATTGCAGAAGAAGCCCCCCCGGTGTGTTAAAAAATTAGTCCTCCAGATGCCAGGTGGATGTTTTTATAGTTAACACACACCTCCACAATTAACAATAGTCAGGACATGAAATGATGCCCAACTAAAGCTGTGTATGTATGGTACATCTTCCTTTCATTTCATGTATAAATCTATACTATATTTGTGGACTTGAGATTTTTCGTTGCAAAAGGCTTCTGAACCAATCAACACTCAGACTTCAAATTTTATATGGTGCATCAGAATGGATGTAAGGGTGCACAGTTTTAAATAGAAGTCTGAAATCGGTGTAGTTTTTTTAATTGGAAATTTATTGTTTTGCCATCATTTAGATCTATTTCGAGTCATAGTTCACCATTTTAACCCGTGCGCAAATCATGCTGTTGTACGGGATGCGCAGGGTGTCAACTCACAAAGGCAGAGCAGTAAGACTTATTTAAAAACAAACAAAAAAAAATAAAATAAACAAATAGGAACAGGCCAGATGAAGCAGGTCCATAATAACCACCCAGAACTGAAACCAATATTCAAACCGATTTATCCCGGGCAGGGCCGGGGACCTCAGCTAGTCTTTTATATCTCTAAAATTTCATCTTTCATGATTTTTTTAAACTTTTTTTTTTATGAGCAGGTTGCAATACACAGACCTAAATCTTGTATGTTTAATCTGTGCATGTTCTCCACAGGATAGGAGATGTGCCAACTTTTCAAACACCAAATTAGTGAAAATGCATGGCACGTGGCATTGAGGTGTGAAACACAACAAATGAAAACAAATTATAACTGCTACATAATACATTGTAACAGTTGATGCAAATTTCAGCACGTTATGATGGGGAGAGTCAGATGAACTGATCGTCTACCCCTTAAAAAACGAAACTGTCTCGAACTGTTGTAGAAATAAATAACATGATCCGATGAACAATTAATACTAACTTTAATAACTGTAAACACGAGCTGATATCCACAAGTTACTTACACCTATCAGGGAAGGCACTATAATATATCTGACCACGACTAGAGTTACACCTACGACCTGCATCCATGGTTTGCACACCCTATCCTACTCGCCTGGCCCTCCTTATATATATTCTGTCCAGGAACGTTCAGGAAGCGGCTTTACCGCCCCATAAGCACGAGACAGACCTAGATCGTTCGGGACACATACAGGCCACCCAATCGTACACAGACACGTCACAGCATTACATCACTCAAGGTCGACCTAGCGTAATCTCGGACACTGCAGTATCTTCCAGACGCTCTAGATTTTCTACAGTGAGACAAACAAGCCACACAGCGACATCAAAGGGAAATACCGGCCTTGCTGGCGAGAGGGGGGGGGGGAGGAAGGTCGCCGAGTGAGACGCGTCATGCAGGGGGAAGAAAAATATCGATCGTTCAACTAGTGGGACGCTACACAACTCCCCAATTTAAGTTGAACATTCTTCAACTATCTACATCATAAAGCGTCTACACTATCATAGAATACTTATCATCTCCAATCTTACAATAGACATTGCTAATAATGTACTAGGTGCCTTCCCAATATCCTAAGTACAATACAATAACCATAGTATCCTTATAACACTAATACAATCTCATTACAATATCATTACAGTACCATTACAAAACCATGTTCAACAGTAGACCTACTATTATACATAATACGCTACCACCACTGTGGTGAAACGATGGTCAATGATACTATTAAAAATCATACAATGGTGAACGATGGCCATCCAATACACAATGCTTCAAAAATTACATTGTCCCATTGGTAACAAATAATGAAAACATTAAAATATGACTAATACATAGTGGCTCTCTGCCGGCCAATAATTCAATACTCATTCAGATATACCGCTACAGTACAATACCCAAAAGACTTATCTAATAGGCAAAACTCTGGGTTACAATACATCTCACTGAACTTGTACTATTCAAAACACTCTACTTAGGAAGTCGGCGCCGACATTTTCTTTGCCCTTGCACAGCGCCGAATTCCACTCAAAAACAAGCCACTTAGTTCGGTCCCGGGCCACCCATAAAATCGCACGCTGACCGCATCTAATCGGGGGGTACGCCGAGGCCACACGCCGCGGGCTACGGCATCAGTTACAGACTAGCCGCTAGTGATGACACGGGCGTATTTACGACTTAATTAACTCTAATTTCTTCACTTATAACACCAAAAATGCCGCTAAAATACAAAAGCACAACTTCTCTTCTCTCAGTCTGTGAAAATCCGATGTCAGTGCGATGTCCCGTTTTCATGCTATTGTGTGTTTATAATATGCCCGAATTCACTAAAAATTGTTTTTTAAGTGGTGTATTTCTTGATTGATTGCTTCCAAACGGCTCAATAGATTGCCATGAACTTTGGTTTTTTGTGTTACAGACCTTTTCCCGTTTCATACCTGAAAATTTCTCGCTTGTCGGAACTCTCGTTGCTGGACAATATCAGTTTACATCCTATTGCTGGTGTATTATTCTGCTGATGCGTTTCATTCTACATCAACTACACTGTGACCCATACATGCGGAAGACATTTTCTTCACTCAACAAACTTTGAAGAATTTGTGGAATGGAAAATGCGACAAAACGCAGAAACGACTCAAAAGGAAGACATCAGTGACGATTTAAATGACAGACATTTGAAGTTTATCCGTCGTACGTGCTCGTTAAGAATAACCGATAACACTTCAACTCTACTTCAGTAAAGAACGTGCGAGAGCTAGCAAGCCGAGGCGGAATGATTTGGTGTTCTTTTGATAGTCATAAAACAGTCAACCAGTGTAGTATGCATCAACGCTGTCTCATTTGAAGATTGTATGAAACGTTCAACGCCTAGAATTGCCTAGCAACAGTCTCGACCTTGACATAAATTCAGTCAATAATACTACCGACGTAAGCACAATCACTAATGAAACAGCGGCCAGCGCAATCACATCATGTAGTCAAATTCATAATGTTGTACATAGTGCACACGGGGCGGAAGCATCGACTCCTGTAATTTAAACAGCAACAGAGACCTACATGACATTGCTCGGGAGGCATTTTCGAAATAAAGTCATTCCAAAGCAACATACATTAGAACATGACTGCATTTCATTCATAAAACAATATGGTTTTGGGCCTGCCTCTGCCGGGAGAGCAAGAGACAGCGATTAGTCAACAGCCACTAGCAAAGCGAGAAACGCGTTCAAGAAATCACTGACGTACAGAATGGAGAAACTCACGCAAGTTTTGATTTCACATATTCTTCAAATTGCGCCATCGCTGAGTACTGACCACGCCAGTCGCAAAACAACTTGAAAAATGCTGCCCATACTCATTATTGTGCTTAGGATAATACTTAAATCATGCTGTATTTGAAGAACAATGTATAATAAAATATACGGCTTGTTTTGGGATGTAAATATTGACACTACTGAGTACAGATGTAAAATAAATCATCTGTATGTGGATTACTATTCCACCGACAACGATGCCTTTTCGTCAGGGCATGAACACATGTCTTGTCCTCCATTTGACTGTAATTTTGGTGCCTTGTGTTGAGCACTTTTTTTGTTATGTAACTTTAAAATGAGTAGGTATTAGATATTCTTCAGCAAAAATGTACAGTTTTTCCCTACTTGCCATTACAAAACTATAAAAGCTATCTTCTTCTACTTTTCACACTGCAAAATTCAAAGCCTTACGTCTCACGTGCGTCAAGATGGTTATTCTGACGGCCCTGGTTACAATGCAAGGTGATAAATCATAATAGTACCAATTTGATCTAATTCGCCCGCGCAAAGCGCTGCCCGTCGCAGGTGTAGTGGCCCGTCGCTGACCCCGGTCGCGATGACCCAGTAGGGCGCTCGGTGGCCAAACTAAACGACCGGGTTTTCGGCGCTGTGCTTGACATACCTAATCCTGAATCTATATGACTGTAAAAATAGACTCCATCGTAATAGCTTTGGGCTGTCAAATCTGGCAGAATTCAAATACTCTAATGACCTATGGTCAGTCTGGAGCACAAACTCCTTACCATACAAATACAAAGTAAACTTCTTTACCGCCCAAACGATTGTCACAAATCCCAGACTGGGAGATGTAATAAGTTATGACAGGACAACAATCACGAACAAACAAGTTAACACTTAACAGAACAATCCATCAGACTCACACATTTATTAACCATAATTATACAGATAATAGCGCAATTACATACATTATATTATTGAAATCAACTGCCGTACAACGGCCTTATTCTCACACACACTCTCCCTCGGATCCACAATCCGGTAGTTACTCCTAAAGGCACTTCGGCCTCAGCCTCTCCCCTCAGGGTCTTAATAGCACATTAATAATTCACTGGCACCGCAGTCTCTCAATATCAACTTCCTATTGTCATACACCTTAGCACTCCCCTAGCACCTCAGCAGGGCAATAACACCTTATCATTTCACCAGTACATTATTAGTTCACTAGCCCCTCAACATGGCAATAGGACATTATCACATTCACGCTCATATCTACGTCCCTGTCCGTGGCCTGACTGCCACGACTTTATGTGCCTCTACTGTCCTGCACTGACAGCCTCACTTCTGGCCTATGTGTGGCCTCCGGCCCTATGCTGGCCTATCCCCTGTGCTCATCGAGGTGGCTCTGCGGCCCGTCCTCGACACCTACAAGAATAACATTACATTGGTATAATACCCTACCATTTCTATTCACTCCACCTCTCCTTACAATCCATGAAGCGTACACACACTAGTTCACCTTTCACTCACCACACATCTTACGGTAACACACCTCCATCGGAGTACACACTACTCACTCGCGCTACAAATCCATGAACTCACTTTCATCTATCGCTCATGGCGCACATTGCTATATCCAATATCAAGGACTTCCACATTCCTCACATATACTTATTTACATCATGGTAATAGACGAATATAATATAATACATCAATCATAATAATCAATCAACATTCTACGTACCAGTCATCACTGGAAAGACTCTCTCACTAGTCTTCTCGACTGCTCCCCTTATGTCCGCCCGATGGGCTCTTATTCACAGGTCCGTTCCGTAGGACCTTCTAACTTGCAGTGATAGTAATACAGCGCTTTCGCCTCATTCAGACCCCCCCCCCCACTACTCACGACAGCACGCTTATCTTACTTGTCTACCGTGAGCCATTCTTACTCTCCACCCGCTCTGTAGCAATCCCCTTAATTGCACTCACTCCACTCGTGACAACGATGGCTAGGCATTCTCACTCTGAGACTGAATATTTCGTCTCACGAGGCAATAGCTTACGACTGGCGTATGCCACAGGATACAACTTTCCCTCATATTCCTGCATAAGAGCAGCACCCAACCCACGGTCTGATGCATCAGTTGCTAAGACAAATTCTTTTGAAAAATCTGGCAAACATAATACGGGTTTGGAAACAATGGCATTCTTCAGAGATCATCATCATCATTGCCTTTCTCACCCTGGATCAGGGTATAGGCCACCAACAAACACTTTCCATCCCTCTCTATCATGGGCCAGCCTCTTTACATTATTCCAAGTCTTTCCGCTTCGTTGCACATCATTTTCTCTGGCTCTTCTCCACGTTCCGCGCGGCCTTCCTCTTGATCTCTTGCCCTGGGGATTCCAATCCAATACCTTCTTCGCGATGCTGTTTCCTGGCCTCCTGAGAGTGTGGCCGATCCATCTCCATCGCCTCCTACCAATTTCCTCTCTGACTGGGCTCTGTCTTGTTCTTTTCCAAACAATTTCATTGCTGACCTTGTCTGTCCATCTGATCTTAAGTAGCTTCCTCAAACATCTGTTGATGAAAACTTGGATTCTCTTTATGCAGGCCTGGGACGCATTCCAAGTCTCACATCCATACAACAGGACTGACTTCACGTTCGAGTTGAATATCCTCAGCTTTGTTTTTAGAGATATATCCTTGGTTCTCCAAATCTTGCTTAAGGACGTGAAAGCTGCCTGTGCCTTTCCAATTCGTGCTTTGACTTCTGCCTCTGTTCCTCCCTTATTGTCAATGATACTACCAAGATAGCAGAAGGACTCTACATCTTCCAGTGGTTGATCTCCTACTTTGACTTGTTCGCTTGGGGGTGCAACAATTTTTAGGACCTTCGACTTCGCAGGATGTATCCTCAATCCAATAGATTCTGAAATTTTGTTTAGAGCTGTAGTCTTTGCTTGCATCTGGTCGTGTGTGTGCGACAATAGTGCCAAGTCATCTGCAAAATCTAGATCGTCCAGCTGTGTCCATGGGGTCCATTGTATGCCATTTCTTCCTCCATTGGTGGTTTCTTTCATAAGCCAATCAATCACCAGAATAAACAGAAATGGGGACAGCAAACAACCCTGCCTAACACCAGTCTTGATATCAAAGCTGTCAGTAAGCTCACCATCGTGTACGACTCTGCAACTTGTCCCCTCATACATGCTCTTGATAAGATTCACCATCTTCTCTGGGATTCCATAATGTCTCAATATTCTCCACAGCGTTTCTCTATCGATGCTATCAAAGGCCTTCTCGTAGCCAAGGAAGTTCACTATCAGTTGGGAGTTCCACTCTAGCGACTGCTCTACTATAATTCTCAGCGTGGCGATCTGGTCGGTGGTTGATCGATTACTCCTGAAACCAGCTTGCTCCTCACGAAGTTTTGGGTCTGTTGCATTCTGTATTCGCTTGAGAATAATCCGATTGAAAACCTTTCCTGGGATGGAGAGAAGTGTGATTCCTCTGTAGTTACTACAATTGCTGAGGTCCCCTTTTTTTGGAAGCTTCACGAGGTGTCCTTCCTTCCAGTCCTTTGGAAACTTGCCTCCGATCCAAATCCTCGAGAATAGTGAGTGCAGATCCTCTGCAGCCCCAGCAGCATCTGCCTTCAGCGCCTCTGGTGGGATCTGGTCTGGTCCAGCTGCCTTGCCTCGATTTAACTGCTTTATGGCATCATTAATCTCTGCTTTAGTCGGAGGGTCGCAACTGATCGGTAAATCATTTCTTGCGGGTAGAATGTCGGGTGGGTTGCTTGGTGGAGGTCTGTTCAAGAGGCTACTAAAATGTTCTATCCATCATTTTGCCTGAGCTTCCTTTCCAAAAATAGCCTTCCTGTTGCAATCCTTGACAGGAACTTCCGGTTTTCCATATTTTCCAGCAAGAGTCTTTGTAGTCTGGTAGAGGATCCTCGTGTGTCCTCCTGTTGCTGCCTTCTCTGCTTTCTCTGCTAACATTCCTATGAACTCCTCTTTGTCTTTTTTAATTGATTTTTTGACCTCTTTAGCTGATGCTCGGTACTCTTCCTGGTTACCAACTCTTGAGCTTCTTGTACGACTTGCATTTACCTGTTCTTTTAGGTCTCTTCTTATCCTTATCAAGTCCAGTGATTTTTGACTGATCCATTCCTTGTGTTCCACTTTCTTTTCCCCAAGAACATCCTGACATGTCGATGTAAATACTCCTTTTACCTCAGCCCAGTGAGTCTCCAAATCTACTGTCTCTTCGAGGTCAACAAGGGGTTTGAATCTATTCCTCAGTGTCAGCTGGAACTCTTCCTTCTTGTCTCCATCCAGAAGGCTCACTTGAAACTTTCTCCTCTTTGTTCCTGCTCTGGTACCTTGTTTCTTGAGGCGGAGTTTGAGTCTTGCCAGCAGCATGTGATGGTCAGATCCAACATCAGCTCCTCTCTGTACTATGACATCCTCCAGTGAGCGTCTGAATCGTCGGGTGATGCAAAAGTGGTCAATCTGGTTTTCAGTTACTCCATCCGGTGAAATCCAAGTGGCCTTATGGATCCTCTTGTGTGGGAATACTGAACCTCCAATCACATAGCTGTTAAATGCGCAGAAACTTGCAAACCGCTCTCCATTCTCATTCATTTGTCCCAAACCATTGCACCCCATAATGTCCTCATACCCTGTATTGTCCTGTCCTATCTTGGCATTGGCGTCTCCCATTATAATGTTCACATCTTTTCTTGGCAATGTGTCAACTATTTCCTGAAGCTGGTTGTAGAAATCGTCCTTGTCCTCATCGGTTGCTTCATTTGTTGGGGCGTATATCTGCACAATGTTCATGTTGATGTTCTTGTTCTTTGTAGTAAATGATGCCAATATAATTCTCCTTCCGTAGGGTTCCCATCCCCTCAGTGACCTCTGGGCGTGCTTGCTCAAAATGATCGCTACCCCTTCTGTATGCTTTTTGTCCTCCCTTCCAGAATACAAAATCTTTTCCCCAGAATTAAGTTGTTTCAGTCCGGACTGTATCCAGCGGGTCTCGCTAACTCCAAGTATGTGCAGTCTGTATCGCCTCATCTCCATTGTAACCTGGGCACTCTTTCCTGCTTCATACATGGAGCGGACATTCCACGACGCAATCCGGAGTGACTTGTTTGATGAAGGAGCAGTCGGGCCAGTGGAGTCCTTTCGGCTTTGTCCATTGTCCTTCATTGAATCTACAGGTGCAGATGCTCCCCCTTCTCCCAAGATAAAAGACTGATTTAAAGTATTTGCTTGTGTTTCTGTATCTGGTTTATTTTTACAGGGTGGGTAGTTGGCCCACCGCCAACTGGCTCTTCTCGGGAGACCAGGACCTTTGCACCTTTAGTCGCCTCTTACGACACGCAGTATCACGTCAGATGTATTCTTTGCTGTCCCTCTTCTGCAAGAGGGCCCCGCATCTGCACGGGCGCTTCTTCAGAGAAGTGTACGCTTTCTCCTGCACTTCCTCCCACTGAACTACATTGGGCTGACCCTTTCTAAGCAAATCAGACATTGGTGCTGCAATCGCTGCAAAGTTAGGTACAAATTCTTGGTAATATCCCACCAGTCCTAAAAATGCTTTCACTTCCTTTTTAGTGGTGGGTCTGGGTGCATCCCGCACCTTACACACATTTTCTTCTAACAAGCCAATCATACCCTTTCCCACTGAGTGTCCAACAAAGTCCACTTCAGACGTTCCAATCAGGCACTTGGATGGTCTTGCAGTTAATCCAGCTTGGTCCATCCTCTGCAGCAATTCCTTGAGAGCCTTCACATGCTCGTCGAATGTCTCTGTATGGATCAGCAGGTCGTCCACATACGCTGTCACATTGTTCAGTTCCTGGATCAATGGCTTCACGATCCTGTTCAGTGTAGCTCCTGAGTTCATCATCCCGAAGGGCATCCGAGTGAATTCGTAATGTTCGCCCATGGTGACGAACGCTGTCTTGGGAATGTCTTGTTCCCGGACTCGCACTTGCCAGTATCCCTTGCTCAAGTCAATCCGAGAGAATATTCTTCCTCTCGACAGACTCTGGAACACTTCCGATGAGGCTGCTGTCGGATGAGGGTCGAACACTGTGATCTTGTTCAGCCTCCTGTAGTCGATGCAGACTCGGTTGGATCCATCCTTCTTCTTGACGGCAACAACCGGTGAAGCATAAGCTGATGAGCTCCTGCGTATGATGCCCAACCTTTCCATGGTGCTGAGCTCCTCCTTCAAGGAGTCGTGCATAGCATAGGGCACCGGGTATGGTCGTTGCCGAACAGGTACCTCTGACGTCAGGTCAATACAATGTTCGCCTAACTGGCAGCATCCGGGGAGATTGGTGAAGATGCGTTGATACTCCTTCACCACGTCGCCGAGTTGTTGACGTTGTTCCGGCGTCAGCTGCGTTCCATATTGGACATCTTCGTAGCCTTCCTTCTGGTCCCAGCTCCCTAGGTCGGCAAGGTCCTCCGACGTTCCACCGTTGTCGCCTCCCAGATCGCAGTCTTCGTCGACTGTCATGCCAGCTGACTCCACAGGTTGACTCTCGTCCATCACGTCGTCCTCGGCCAGCACAGTCCCAGCATCACCACCGTCGTCGTCCATCATAGCGTCGACATCTTCAGGTGTGGTGTCGCTCCTGCCGTCGTTCATCCCACACATCTCGGTCACGACAGATGCCGGTCCCATTGCCGTCGTCGCTGGTGTAGTCCTGGGGATATACCTCTTGAGAAGGTTAGCGTGCAATGTCTTCTCTTTCACACCCATCTTGACCTTGTAGTCGTTGACGCCGACAACCGAGACTACCTTGTATGGTCCCTTCCACTGGACTAAGAGCTTGTTGGCGTTTGTCGGCAGCAGTACTAAAACTTCGTCGCCAGGGCGGAACTTCCTCTCTCGAGCCTTCCGGTCGTAGTAGGTTTTCTGTCTACCTTGTGCCTTTGAGAGCTCTTCCGTCGCTAACTTCCACGTGTCCTCCAGCCGATCGCGTAGTTCCATGACGTACTGGTAACTGGTCTTTGTCTCCGGCTCCTCTACATCCTTAGTCCATAACTTTCGCAAGATGTGCATCGGTCCTCTCACCGTTCTTCCATACAGCAACTCGAATGGGGCGAACTTTGTCGATTCTTGGGGAACTTCACGATACGCGAAGAGAAGCGGGTTAATGTATCGGTGCCACTGCTTAGGTTGCTCTGCGCACAGTCGCCTCAATGTCTTCTTCAGTGTGCCATTAAATCGCTCCACCAGCCCGTTGCACATAAGATGGTAGACTGTGGTGGTCGACTGTCGAATTCCCAGTAATCTGTTCGTTTCTTTCAGGACGTCCGACATGAATTGAGTCCCTTGATCAGATAAAATCTCCTCGGGCACACCCAAACGGCTGTAGATATTTACTAAGGCTTCTGCTACTGTCTCCGCGTCAATCTTCTTCAAGGGGGTCGCTTCAGGGTAACGAGTAGCGTAGTCTACGTATACCAGGATATACCGATGTCCGCCTTCACTTGGGGGGTCAATAGGTCCTACTAGGTCCACGGCCACTCTCCAAAATGGGATGTCTACCACTGGCATACTCTGCAAATGCACCTTAGGAGTCGCTCCCTTGTTCACTGTCCTCTGGCAGATGTCACATGAGCGGCAGTATCTCGCGACGTCACCTTCGATACCAGGCCAGTAAAAATTGCTCATCACCCTGTCCTTCGTTCTCTTCACGCCGAGATGTCCTCCGACGATAGAATCATGGGCAACGCTCAGTACATACTCCCTCAGTTTCTCGGGTAGTACCACTTGTCTTGTAATCGTAGCCTGTCTTATGTCCCTATAAATCCGGTACAGTACACCTCTGTGTCTCTCGAAGTGTACGGACTTGTTGCCTCTGTTGGTCGGAATTTTCTTCTGCCCCAACTTCTTGAGGTCTTCGTCTTCTTCCTGGAGTCGGATGAGTTCCTTCCTATCCACTCCCGCGTGCCGTTCTGCCCTCGGCACCCTCAGCGACGTAGACTGGTCCTTCCTCTTCTCCTGGGCCCTCGTGGTCACCGCTCCTACCATCACCTCAGTATCAGGGTCGTACGGGTCCTTCGCTCCGTCCACGTTCCCGACTACTAGGTCGCAGATGGTCTCCGGGAGACACAGTGCCGTCACTCTGCCGTCAGGTAAGGCGTTCTCACGTCGATAATGGCTTCCTCCGCCGCTAACAAGGAGTTATCGATCCTCGCGATAAGTTTCTTCCCACCGGTGAGCTGTCCGTCGTCCACCAGTGATCGCCGCACCACCACACCTTCACAGCCGGTATCTCTTAGGACGTCTACTGCTCGATTTCCAATCAAGCCCTTCATCACTGGTAACTTCAGCTTCTCCACGGTGCTTCCGTCACTGCATCCTCCGCACGTAACAGGCACCGCTAACTGGAGCTTCCCGTCCTTCATTACCGCTTGAACGTTGATGCTGGTGTCAGCCGTCGTCGCATCCTGTCTCGACGACTCGTCCGCCGCTATAACTACGGCTGCTGCCGCCTTGTTCGGCTTGCCTCGCCCCGTATCCTTCTGGGCTGGACACATTCTCCGAACGTGGCCTGGCTTTCCACAAAGGTAACATTTCAACTCACCTTTGTCGTTTATCTTGGTACGACACTCCGTCGCCTTATGTCCCGGCCTCTGGCACCTATGGCAGACCTGTGTGCTTCTGTCTCCGTTGGGCCTCTGACGCACAGGCCGGCTCTGCAGTCTGGCGCTCCCGCTGAGTGTCCGGTTCCTCGCTACCAGGAACGCCTCCGCTGAGTCTGCGACGTCCTGTAGCGTCTTTGGCTTCCTCTCCCTCACATGGGTCGCAAGGTCTGGTGGGCAAACATCCATAAACTGCTCTCTAACGAACAGGTCCCTCACTCCTTCGTAGGTCTTCTCCGTCTTTGATAGCTTTATCCACCTCTCTAGGTAAGTCTTGATCCTAGTAAGAAACATCCGGACATCTTCTCCATCTTCAGGCTTACCTTGTCTGAACATGAGTCTGTAACCGTCCTCTGACAGGTTATACCTCTTCTGCAAAGCTTCCTTGACTTTGTCGTAGTCCTTGGCCTCATCAATCGGCAATCGACAGAAGCACTCCAGAGCTCTCCCAGTCAGCAGGGCAGACAGTGATGTCGTCCAGGTGGATCTGTGCCAGTCTGCTGTCTCGGCAAACCTCTCAAAACGAAGTAGCCAGCTATCAAGGTCGTCCTTCCCATCCTGAAATGCAGGTAGCTTGGGTCTCTTGGAACTGGCGTGGTCGCTGGTCCCCTGCGTCGACTCGCCTCCACGCTGATGGCGGATCCTCTCCATCTCCAGCTCGTGGTTCATCTTTTCTCTTTCCAGCTGAGCCTGTCGTTCCGCCTCCTTCTCCTGAGCCTGTCGTTGAGCCTCCCTCTATCTCCATGCGCTCTTGCCTCTCTCTTTCCTCCCTTAGGCCTTCACGGATGTAGTCCTGTCTCTCCTTCCCAGTGAGCTCCAAGGCGTCTGCTTCCTGGCCAAGCCTTCCAATAGTTTCTGACATGTTGTGGATATCCTCGATGATCTTTACACACTTTACTGTACTTTAGAAACACTTCGATGGTCTGAATTGAATCTGTTCTGATCTAATCGGATCCCGGACGAGCCCCCAATATGTAACAGTTGATGCAAATTTCAGCACGTTATGATGGGGAGAGTCAGATGAACTGATCGTCTACCCTGTGATGTTTCCACTTTCTCTCACTAACTTTCTTCTGACACCAGCCGTGATGGGCACGGCACAAACACACTAAATAATCGACTATCTCTCTTCTATAAGTTATAACAAACGATATCTGTATTGCTTACATATATACAATAATTATTAATTCATTCAATAATAATAGGAACACAGGTCATACAATTTCATGTGAATTTCGATGGAATGAAGTTGATGCAAATCAGTACATGCTAATTAAATGGCTTCGTAATATTCAATTTCTAGCACATTTTATAAAACACATGGGAACATTCAGCATAAGGAAACCTCTCCTTTAGGGGTGTATGGCGCTATCTGGGCACTGGTTCTTCCTCTCTACCCTGGCTTGACTGCGCAGTTAGATCAACAGGTATCGGCAGGTACCAATAGGTCGGGAAGCCAAGAAGCCACGATGTCGTTAATCAAAGTACAAGAAGTTGAGACCAAGAAGGTGTTGTTCTTCCTCCTCTGTAGAAAAACAATCGCAAAGTCCTAATCTACTGCTGGAAGGCATGACTTCCATACTTACTCCATGACGGATATTCATCATTAACACTTTTAACCGCTGACACTGTTATAAGTCAGGCTGCAGCTCCCATACTCCATAGGCTCCCATATAGGCAATAGAATAAACGATCAATACAGTTTTAATGATATTTACACGTTCCCCACGAAGAATAACGCTCTCTCTAACGGACCCCATCCTATAAGGTTTCGTAACATATATATAACGGCGTTTCCGTGACTCTCTCAGAGGCAGTAGTTATACCAAAGTAAACCCACTAGATTTAGGTTCTACAATCATGAACATTAAGTAAAATACACATACATCGTACAATTAACTTACCACTCAGCAACAGCCCAAATGCCGACAAGATACCAAAGATACCACGCTCTGACAAAGGATGTTTGCGGGTTCCCTGACCTTCCCCACTCACAAGACTAGTACGAAGTTACAGTTGCAGTTGTGGTCTCCTCTTCGGCACGAAGCTGGTGAGTGCTCTCAGCGGTCTGAAGTTGGAAGGAGCGTTCGGGGATTTATACCCAGTCAGGTAGCGTCCCAAGACGCCCACCGAGTGTGCATTAGTTATCCTAATAGCCACCCCCGTCGGCTCCACGTCAAATACTATTGAAACAGCTCTACCCCCCCAAGCAATTCCCAGGTGATCTGATCGACAAGTACGGCGGTCAAGTAAACACTACCCTTTTCGGGTGTCAAAGCGCTTCAGTTGCATCCCATACTTTCCCCCTCTGGCCTACAATGACTCTGTCTCCCCGCCGTTAGCTATCTTCCCACGCTAGCTATACCTTGCCTGTCTGTCGCCCTGTTACAATCGCCCCCACTTAAGTCGATTTTCCCTGGCAAAATCGGCTAATAAAATTATTAATCTACTGGTAATCTAGATAGAGTGTCGGCCCATAGAGCGTCTCGCCCCCTGATGTTGCTGACTCGAAAGTTATATGGTTGCAGCGCCAGGTTCCATCTAGTTACCCTCGCGTTCTTCTGGTCTTTAGTTCGCATCCAAGTTAGAGGTCGGTGGTCCGTCTCTAACACGAAGTTTCTCCCATACAGATACGCCTGCAACTTACTAACGGCGAAAACTATGGCCAGGCATTCCTTTTCAATTGTTGAGTAGTTCTTCTCCGTAGGTTTCAACTTTCTGCTAACATATACAACTGGATACTTCGTACCCTCGTCTTCTTGAAGTAGGCAGCCACTCACTCCAAGGTTAGATGCGTCTGTCTGGAGAATCAGTTCCTTGTTCCAGTCTGGCATCCGTAGTATCGGCTCGGAACTCAAACAAATTTTTAGGGCATTGAACGCGTTCTCCTGCGCGTGTCCCCACGCGAACTTTGTGCCCTGGGACTTCTTTGTGAGGTCTGACAACGGCGCCGAGATTGCACTGTAATTTGGTACAAACTTCCGATAGTACCCCGTTAGCCCCAGGAAACTCCTCACTTGTGTCTTGGTCGTCGGTCGGTCACAGTCGACAATGGCTCGCACCTTACTCTCCTGCGGTCTTACAGTCCCCTGTCCCAGCTTATGGCCTAAGTACTCGACTTCTGTCATCCCTATTAGCGTCTTGGTAGGTCTAGCTTTTAAATTTGCCCGTCTCAGTCGCTCGAAGACATTCCGACAACGTTCCAAGTGGTCAGGCCAATTTGCACTGTGTATAAGACAGTCGTCTACAAATGCATCTACCCCTTCGCCAGCATCTTTTAATACTTTCCTCATGAGCCTGTTAAATGTGGCGGGGGATCCCTTCAACCCGAACGGCATGACCCTGTACTGGTATAGCCCAAACGGTGTGGCGAACGCCGTCAGGTGTTTATCTTCCTCGGCCATCGGAACTTGATAAAAGCCCTTTGTCAAGTCCAGCTTGGTGAAATATTTTGCCTCCGCTAGATTGGAAATAATGGCTTCTACCTCAGGCATCGGTTCGGCGTCATCGGCAGTCACAACATTTAGCCGCCTGTAGTCGTTGCAGAAACGATGTTGACCATCGGGCTTCTTAACTAATACAATTGGACTATTGTACGGGGACTCGGACGGTTCGATGATTCTGGCCGCAAGCATCTTGCCTACCTCAGCATTGACAGCTTCTCTAGTTGAGTACGGTAGTTGGTAGGGTCTTACCTTCACAGGTTTTTGATCTAGCAATGGGATTTTGTGCTTGATCAGGTCAGTGAGCCCCGGTACATCGGTAAATATATCTTTGTATTCTTCCATGAGCTCTTGCATCTGTTCTCTCTGATCCTGATCTAGCGTGTCCCCTAACTGTACATCCCTGTAGGTTTCGGTCTGTTCTAGCTTAGGCATGACTGTCTCCAGAGGCATCGAAGTCGCTTCCTCTCCTTCATCGGTCTCGTCAATTATAGCTGCAGCTATTGCCTCTGTGTTTTCCTGTTCGTCTTCCCTCTCAATATACTTCTTCAGCATATTCGCGTGATACAGTCGTCTCTTCCCCTTGACGTTCACCATGTAGTTCACTGACCCTCTCTGCTCTTCTACTTTGTAAGGCCCTTTCCAAGTCATCTGTAGTTTCGATCCGTCACTTGGGAGAAGTATGGGGACGGAATCGCCCACTTGGAATTTCCTCTGTTTGGCCCCCCTATCGTAGTATTTCTTCTGCCTGTGTTTTTCGACGCTGCTGTTCTCGGCTACGACTTTCATGGCATCCTCCAATCGTTCCCTCATATCTACCACGTATTCGTACGATGACCTCGTTTCTGACTCCGCTTCCCCAGTCCACAGATTCTTCAGTATTGCAAGTGGTCCTCTCACAGGGTGACCGAACACTAGTTCAAACGGCGAAAAACCTGTACTGGCCTGTGGGGTTTCGCGATACGCGAACAGCAGTGGACACAACATTCTGTCCCAGTCCTTGGGTCTGTCATGAGCTACTCGGCGAAGCATATTCTTCAGCACTCCGTTAAATCTTTCACACAGACCATTGGCCATCGCGTGGTAAGGCGAGCAGAATATCTGTTTCGTTTTGAGAAGTGCACTGACCTCTCTCATCAGCTCACCGGTAAACTGTGATCCCCTATCTGAAACTATTTCCTTTGGTATGCCTAACCGAGAAAATATTTCCATTAACGCTTCACTGACCTGCTCGGCTGATATCCCCCTTAAGGCTACGGCATCCGGGAAACGCGTGGCATAATCTACTAGCGTCAAAATATAACGCGATCTCCCATGTTCCGTACGCGGAAGTGGACCAACCAAATCTATGGCGACGCGCGAAAAGGGCGTGTCGATCAGGGGTGTCGGCACTAGGGTTACCTTTGTCACCCTACCTTTATTGGATGTCCTTTGACACGCGTCACACGATCGACAGAAACGACCTACGTCCGCACCTATCCCAGGCCAAAAGAACGACTGCATTATTCTGTCCTGTGTGCGCGAAATTCCTAAGTGTCCCCCGAACACTCCTTCGTGAGCTATCTTCATCAGCTCACTTCGGTACTGCTTAGGTACCAACAACTGCTCCACATCAGCACGTCCAGCCCCGGCCTTCTTTACCCGATAGTAAATTCCCTTACTCTCCTTTATGTGAGTACCTACCTCAGCCGATTGCTCCAACGTGGCTCTCTCCCTTAAAACTCTCAAAGTTTCGTCCTCTCTCTGGGCCCGGGCTATCTCACCTGGTGTGAGTTCCCCTATCTTGGCCCCTACCCTTACCTCCTCCGTTGAGTTGCCCTTGGCCTCCTCATTATCTGTGGTCTGACTCACTTTCGCACTCGCATTCTCACACTCATGCTCTTCCTTGTCAATATCCACCTTGCGAGATCGCGTGAGTACCACACTTATCTTCTCAAGAGACGCCCCCTTTATGTTTCCTATAATCAAATCGGCCACTGGGTCTTCCACTACTAGCGCTTTGAGAAGCCCAGTATAAAATGGGGTTTCTACCCACATTTCCGCGACAGGAGCAGACCTTCTCGTCCCGTCCATCAGGACATAACTCCTGTTCTTCCCAGTTAAGCTGTTAGGAGGCAGTTTGTCCCTTTTTATAATCGCACACGTGCATCCCGTGTCACGAAGGATAGTAATCTCTTTATCCCCTATCCTCCCCTTCTCCAAAAATGGAGCGGATAAATCATTCTCCGGAACATCGTCTTCGGGCTCATGTTCTGTCGAACCTTCTAACTCAATACTCTTACCTTCCGTCTCCCAAGAAATGAAGGTCTGTGGCCCAACACTCTGCTCAGCCCCTGGTTGAGTATTCGCCCTGCCCGATGACTCCCACTGACTGTCATCGGCTTCCTCATCGCTGGTTAGTACGACTGCGGTCGTCTCTTTCTGTCTCTTCCTACAGAATCTCGCAATATGGAGAAGTGACCCACACACAAAACAACCACGCCCACTCTCACGCTGGGACTTACCTCGGTTGTCCTCGACAGTGGCAGCAGCACCCTTCTTCGTCCTGCCCTGGTCACACTGCCTACTCAGGTGATTGGGAGAGCCACAGTTGAAGCATACCGGTTTACTCACTCCTAAACCCTTACTTCTGCTCTCCTCAACCCTCTTACCTGACTTCTGCTGTTGCTCCAGCCCTCGCTTCGACTGATGAGCCTCACTATACAAGTCCGCCATCTCAACTAACTCATGCACGGACTTGGGGTCCCTCTCTTTCAAATATATGGAAAGATTACAGTCGACAATCTTCAACATCTGCTCCCTGACTAACAGATCCGTAATCCCTTCCATAGTTCTCTCTGCCTCTGAGAGGTCTACCCACCTCTCAAAATATCTCTGCAATCTCACGGACAGCTGCGTATAAGTTTCGTCCTTATCTAGACGACTCTCCCTAAACTTACGCCTATAACCCTCTGCCGTGAGGTGATACTTCTTGAACAACACCTTCTTTACCTTCTCGTAATCCCTACTGTCTTCATCGCTGAGACCGGAATAAACATCTAACGCCCTGCCAGTTAACAATGCCCCTAACATGTCTGCCCAGGTGTCTTCTTCCCAATCATTTGCCTGCGCGAGCCTTTCAAATCTTTTCAAATACGAGTCGAGATCCTCGCGCGAGTCATCAAAAATGGCAATTTTAGGTACCTTCGGGGCAGCAGATTTTCCATTCCCTTTACCATTGTGACACCCGTTTTTGGCTAGTTCCCGTTCGCATTCCATTCTCTCCCTTTCAAATTGTCTTTCCTTCTCCTTTTCTTCTCGTTCGCGCTCCTTTTCTTCTCGTTCGCGCTCCTTTTCTTCTCGTTCGATAGCCCTTTGTTCTCGGTTTTGGGCTTTCTCTTCGTCCCACCTAATTTTGAATTCCTCATCACTAATGCCTTCTTGTCTGGCAAGCTTCAGTGCGCCCAGATAGTCCATCAGCAATTGACCTGTAAACAAAGCTAACAATAAAGCGTGGATCGTAACTGTGAAGTTAACAACAATATTCCTGCAATAGCAAACAACAATTTTCTCTGTGACAAAAGATAAAATTGAACAGTCAATGCACAGGTAAAATCAGAGCATGTCGCAGGCACTAAATGTCAATCTCTCTCACTCGCCTCAGGGCAGATGACCTGTCCCCACAATCACACAATAGCCCCTTGACACGACCCAGATCAAAATTAAATGTTATTTACTAGCAGGATCCCACTTCTGACACCATTGTGATGTTTCCACTTTCTCTCACTAACTTTCTTCTGACACCAGCCGTGATGGGCACGGCACAAACACACTAAATAATCGACTGTCTCTCTTCTATAAGTTATAACAAACGATATCTGTATTGCTTACATATATACAATAATTATTAATTCATTCAATAATAATAGGAACACAGGTCATACAATTTCATGTGAATTTCGATGGAATGAAGTTGATGCAAATCAGTACATGCTAATTAAATGGCTTCGTAATATTCAATTTCTAGCACATTTTATAAAACACATGGGAACATTCAGCATAAGGAAACCTCTCCTTTAGGGGTGTATGGCGCTATCTGGGCACTGGTTCTTCCTCTCTACCCTGGCTTGACTGCGCAGTTAGATCAACAGGTATCGGCAGGTACCAATAGGTCGGGAAGCCAAGAAGCCACGATGTCGTTAATCAAAGTACAAGAAGTTGAGACCAAGAAGGTGTTGTTCTTCCTCCTCTGTAGAAAAACAATCGCAAAGTCCTAATCTACTGCTGGAAGGCATGACTTCCATACTTACTCCATGACGGATATTCATCATTAACACTTTTAACCGCTGACACTGTTATAAGTCAGGCTGCAGCTCCCATACTCCATAGGCTCCCATATAGGCAATAGAATAAACGATCAATACAGTTTTAATGATATTTACACGTTCCCCACGAAGAATAACGCTCTCTCTAACGGACCCCATCCTATAAGGTTTCGTAACATATATATATAACGGCGTTTCCGTGACTCTCTCAGAGGCAGTAGTTATACCAAAGTAAACCCACTAGATTTAGGTTCTACAATCATGAACATTAAGTAAAATACACATACATCGTACAATTAACTTACCACTCAGCAACAGCCCAAATGCCGACAAGATACCAAAGATACCACGCTCTGACAAAGGATGTTTGCGGGTTCCCTGACCTTCCCCACTCACAAGACTAGTACGAAGTTACAGTTGCAGTTGTGGTCTCCTCTTCGGCACGAAGCTGGTGAGTGCTCTCAGCGGTCTGAAGTTGGAAGGAGCGTTCGGGGATTTATACCCAGTCAGGTAGCGTCCCAAGACGCCCACCGAGTGTGCATTAGTTATCCTAATAGCCACCCCCGTCGGCTCCACGTCAAATACTATTGAAACAGCTCTACCCCCCCAAGCAATTCCCAGGTGATCTGATCGACAAGTACGGCGGTCAAGTAAACACTACCCTTTTCGGGTGTCAAAGCGCTTCAGTTGCATCCCATACTTTCCCCCTCTGGCCTACAATGACTCTGTCTCCCCGCCGTTAGCTATCTTCCCACGCTAGCTATACCTTGCCTGTCTGTCGCCCTGTTACATACCCCTTAAAAAACGAAACTGTCTCGAACTGTTGTAGAAATAAATAACAGGATCCGATGAACAATTAATACTAACTTTAATAACTGTAAACACGAGCTGATATCCACAAGTTACTTACACCTATCAGGGAAGGCACTATAATATATCTGACCACGACTAGAGTTACACCTACGACCTGCATCCATGGTTTGCACACCCTATCCTACTCGCCTGGCCCTCCTTATATATATTCTGTCCAGGAACGTTCAGGAAGCGGCTTTACCGCCCCATAAGCACGAGACAGACCTAGATCGTTCGGGACACATACAGGCCACCCAATCGTACACAGACACGTCACAGCATTACATCACTCAAGGTCGACCTAGCGTAATCTCGGACACTGCAGTATCTTCCAGACGCTCTAGATTTTCTACAGTGAGACAAACAAGCCACACAGCGACATCAAAGGGAAATACCGGCCTTGCTGGCGAGAGGGGGGGGGGGAGGAAGGTCGCCGAGTGAGACGCGTCATGCAGGGGGAAGAAAAATATCGATCGTTCAACTAGTGGGACGCTACATACATCTATATATATAATTGGGTAAAATTGGACGGTTGTACTCTATAGTTGAAAAAACTACTGAACGTAGAGCCATGAAAAAATTACTGAAAGTAGTTCAAAGACTGAGCAAGGTTTGTATCAATTCATTTTAAGGATGCAACAACCTTAAAAATTTAGAAAAATAGAAAACAAAATGGGCCGTTCGAGGTTTTCCGATTCGTCATTTTTACAGCTCAGACAGGGCCGAGTGTAGTAAGATATTTTGGTAACTTGAAACTTTGGTCACCTCAGGCTCAGGAACCGCATCACACTCAGGCTTCAAACTTTGCACAACAGCATATTATCCATGCGAAAGTAACATGGGCTATATTAGAAATTATGAAATATTCAGGCTTCTACGTTTCATTTTTCATTGTTTCGGCATCATTTAGATCTATTTCGAGTCATGGTTCGCCATTTTAAGGTTTCGTTATCACTTCCTGCAATGTGTTCACTATCAAACACACTAACCCGTGCGCAAATCAAGCTGTTGTACGGGACGTGCAGGGTGTCAACTCACAAAGGCAGAGCAGTAGGACGTAATTAAAAACAAACAAACAAAAATAAAATAAACAAATAGGAACAGGCAAGATGAAGTAGGTCCATAATAACCACCCAGAACTGAAACTAATATTCAAACCGATTTATCGCGGGCAGGGCCGGGGACCTTAGCTAGTGTAATATAAATGAATTAGCCCACCAACTGACAATGGTAACCTGCCAGAATGACAGGGTATTTTGGAAGAATTGACCATTCATGAGAAAACTTTATGCAAGTATATTTTTGTTTTTATTATGAATAATTCATTGTGAAATGTATATAATATACTTTTGGAAAAGTAATTGGTCAAAGAACATATTGCATTCATTTTTTACTTTACACATCCACTCCGCCTTCAAGCAACCTAACTAAAAATTGACTTGTTGGCCTGCTCATCTTTGCTTCAAAATCACTTCTACAAAGAATTACTCTGAAAAACTGAACTGAAATAGCCACAAGAAAGTGCATCCAAAATTTTTTCAATCCATGATTGGTTCAATGGAAAAAGGCATACTTACAATTTTTAGCCAATTTTTTTTTGGTGCAACTTATACATTACAACACATAGTTATGTATAACATTTGTCTGCAAATATCCTAAGAAGAGGGGATTTTTCTCAAGTTTTATCCCAGTTTGGCAACTTTATTCCATGCACTGACTCGGTTTCATCTCTTTGACTTTTAATCTACAGTCCCCACGACTAGATCTAGTACTACTGCGTGAGGAATAAAGTTCAAAATCATCATCTTAATCCCTATTCTCAGGATTTTGAAATGAAATAGATCTGATCAAATCACATATTTTTGATTCCCATTCTCTAACAAGAAGCATGAATTTTCCTTGCTTTATTTGCTCACTTTTCAGTTTCTTGTCTTCCAAACTTCACAGAAAACATCTAAAGAATCAGACAATTTGGATACTGAAAAAAGAGACAACTTTATCGCAAGAGCTTTAGCTGAGAGTCGGAGGTAAATACATGTATCTTTTCTCTTTTAATTTTGTTAAACCCTTTGTTATCAGAACTTTCAATTAAGTGCCTAATCACTGATAATCTCAATCTCCCCATTCATGATACAGAATCAGCAAATTGTGAAGTATATTTCCAAATTATGAAGTGTATTTCCGAGAACAATTGTTTTAAATGTTGAGCACATTTACTTGGCCAACTCTTCATCCAGCAAATACACACTTTGCACTTCTGACAGTTGAAATTTTTTTTAAATTTCCAGCCAACCTACAGTTGCCCCACAGGCTATGCTGCCATACCTAATGTAGAGGCAAAATCAGATTAAAATATCTGCATTTTTATACTAAAAAGGTTTTAAATTTTTTTTTCCTTACATATTGCCAGATTTATGATGAGTGAAATACTGTATTATGAGAAATACATAAAAACAATGTAAATTTAAATCATTCAGAGATCATGGATTCGTAATTAAGTGTCATATTTTTAATAGCAGGTATGAATCTAGTTAATAGTGAAGTTTGCAATTGTTCTCCAGTTACATACTAGTACTTTAGCTTGTCATAATCAGTTGCTTTTTTTCCCCACTTTTTTTTTTGTTGTTGAAAATTTATGCAAGTTGATATAGCTGCTGTGTTAGCTAGCTCTGTAATTTTGAGAAATTTTGCTTGTCATTTACATTACATCTGTATAAACAACAGATTAATACAGATCTAAACGTTGATCCAACCTTTTTCCAGAATGAATCAGGAGATAGAAAAATCCAAAGAAAAGAGAGACAGGCTGTACAATGAGCTGGGAGAAGGAAGAATGAAAGAGTGGAGAAATGAGCACTCAGCTGAAGTCCTGACAGCACAGCAAACCAGTTTGGTCAATCAGTCTTACCAGAATCCTACATCTTAGCAAAACTGATTCTGTCAGTGCTGAGTTCAAATAATTAGTGAGTCTATCTTTGCTCAGTAAATGTATGACTTTACAAAGATAAATGCACTTGAAACAATTAAGGGAAAATATGAAACTATCTTGTGAAAGTGAAAGAGGTCTTCTGCCATGTTGTGCATGATAAATTCTACACATGGAGATGTTTTTTTGATTCAGAATCCCCACACCATTCACAGGTGAATTGGTTGGTTATTTACTGCATGTACACCATTTATCATTTTCAGATGCATTACAGTAATTGCACCAAAACATGTGCATATCCATTTGCTGGCTTCTCATTTGTTTTCATTCAGGGAGTTCATCATAACTTACTTGCACGCAGTAGATAAACTTGGAGCTGCTTTTGAAATCACTCATTCTCAATCAGGTTTGAAAAACACAATGATGGCAAGGATAAATTTTCATACATGTATTCGTGTCTTAAAAATAAAAATGACTGCCACAGGTGTTCTTCAGCATTCATCACACATGTAAAATGAAATCTATTTTACTTGCAGCAAATAAATTAAATACAAGTTTGTGTAAATATTTACCATTTGGACTTGCGAAAGTGAAATATTGGTAAGATTTTGTACAAAACATTATTTTTAGTTACACTTCCTAATCATGTAAAATTGATTGGCCAGTAAATGAAGTCTTCACATACTTCGAACCTCTTCCTGTCCCACAGTGTATATAATATATAGTCAAAATTGGGCAAAAAGAAAAAGTTGTATGTTGTGAAGCCCTGCGTGAGAAATAAGACCCTGCTGCGACCCCCCAGTTTTTCTGTGGTTTTTATGCATATAGTGTATACTATGTTCATTTTTTATTCAAATATTTATAAGGAACCATTTAGTTCCACTTTTTAACAAACTGAAGGTTTAATGGATTTCAGTGCCTTTCTCTGCCTGCTTTAAAAAATCTGAATGTGTTCAGTACATTTGTACGTATTTTGTTAAAAAACCCACTGTAGTAAATAACTGTTCTGGAAGAGTGACTGATATTGACAAAGTATTTTAAATAATTTTTCTGTCTGAATGAGTGTTGTTTGGGTCATTTGAGTAGGAGTGTCTTGACTCAGGGTAAGCTTCTTGACATTTTTGCCACTTATGTTTAGCAATTTAATGATATACCACATGTTTGTGTATGTGTTAGATGTGGGACCAGAATTTGCAGTCTTTAAAAATGATTTTTTTGTACTTTTACTGTCTTGAGTTGTGGGGCTTTATGATGAGAGGAAAGAAGCAAACCGTCATAAATTTTATTTGATTTTGTCTTTACCTTTCAACTACATGTACACGTACACAAGACTGAATAAATCCATTCACAAATCTATCCTTGTTTCCATGGTGATTTCAGGTCTCTTGCATAAACAAAGCTTAGGTGTTTTGAGTTGTCCTTGTTTTCTTCTGTTCATCACATCTTGTTTGTGATTTTTCATCTGCCCTCTGTGAATGGCTCTGGTGAGTGACCCTTGATTTTGAAGAAGAAAAGAGAGACAGAGTGACGGACTCAAGCTCAGATGGCAGATGGAGAAAAGTGAAAAGGAAAAGATGTGTCCATCATCTTGATCGTGATATGGTGGAAAAAGCGCATGTCCCCACCTTGTGTGACATACGTGACCTCCAGGAACAGAACTCAATCGCTACGGTAAGCCAAATATTTGGCTCGCAGATTTTCGCTTCGCCACGGAAAGCTGAATATTCGGCTCAAGTGGACACTGATTTTCCAACACAAATATCTAAGCCAACATCTCGAAATACTGACAGTGACACCCATCCTGGTTCATTTGATTTTCCTTTGCTTGTAATGTTTGTCTAATGTATATTATGTCTTGTACAGTGGACTTCACTTGAGTTGAACTCGCATGAGTTGAACTTCTCTTGAGTTGATCTTTTTTGGTGGAACCGGCACCGTCGCATCATATTTTATATTAAAATAAAACGGTTGTGTTGACTTCAACTCAAGCGTCGCGACGCCTGTGTTGACTTTGATTTCCTGTCCCATCTCTTATTCCAATTGTTGAACCCCAAACGGATGAGTTGATCTCGATTGTCCGACCAATGAAATTGAGTCGACACCTCAACCATCCGTCACCGACACTCCCACGTTGGCGGCGCAATAATGTGTACACAGTACACTACATCGCACTGATAGGCTGTAAGGTCTCTCTTTGTTCTCACGCACAGTCATACAAGTAGTGAGTCCACGTGGGTGCATACGATTACACACGGTGTCATGGACAATGCTCCTCCCTCTGTCCTTCTCCCACGCACACTTCAAAAATACCACCACCCAACACCCAAAGCAAGGGAACGCTGATAGGCTAGTCCCAAGGCCAGAGCAGGTCTAGTGGCCTGTGGTCAAGCCAGCGGCGTGATGGTGTTTTGACTGGCAGCCCATGCCAGTGAACCACTGGTGGGAATCACAAAGATTAAGCTTTCAGTTTCAAGGGCTCTCCCTATACTATCAAAAGGCGTAGCATCGGCATGCGAATTGTTGTTCAACACATTTGCATTATTATCATCTCATTTTCTCCGAAGCTGACTATTATCTAGAGTTGTCTAAGAACCAATCAGAAATAAGCTCTGCAATGACCTTTGCCCCAAATGCCCACGTTGGTTCATTAATAGTGCTAATCTGAATAAACCATTGTTTAGCGCTCGGGGGTATCATGCTTCGTTCTGAAGAAAATTACAGCTGCCAGTGTCAGTATCTAAGTCAGATCAATGCTTAGAGACTTACAGACAAATGTTTCGTTGGTTAATTCATTATCAACTGTAATAAGGCACAGCAGCGAATGTTTTACCGACCACATAAAAACCACGTGCACAGCGGTAGTGTGTAAGTCGGCAAGGGTCAGTGCGGCCCAGATAAAATTCCCCCCCCCCCCCCCCCCCCCCGTGAGTGAGGTCACTGACCCGGTCAGCGGGCTTGACCAGTAGCGTCGGCTGGAGGTTTTAATAAACACAGACGTTAGAAGGTATCCCAAATTCATGTAGTTGATGTAGTGCACCCTGCCGTCTAGCTTATGATTTGATGAGTGGCAAACCAAGATTAGAAACTGTAGTGCACTGACCGACCACTGCTTTCAGTTTGAATGCGTTTCACCGCCCCCCACCCCCTTATGTAAAGTTAATATTGGTTACATCCTTTGACATCGGGTCGGTGACGGATGAGTTGAACAACGGATGTGTTGATCTTTATTTTTATCCCCCGGCGACATCAACTCAAGCGTAGTTGACTGTATTAGTACTGAGTGAATGAAAAAACATCTTTGCAGTAGGCCTAAATTTCAAACCGGATAGTTTTGAGAGTTCCCGTCCCCACCCACAAAAGCTACCGAAGAGAATGAGTTAAGTTTAACCCCAAATGAGGACAGCAGTCTGTGCATGTATATAAAACTGAATTGCTCTACTTTAGAAGTATACGTCCTTCTTTTTCAAGCATATCATTTATCAGCATAGGACATTTTCCATCATTTAAAAATTATCAGCAGGTAAGATCAAAGTTATCTAATTTTAAATGACAGAAATTTAAATCACAAAATGTTACTTCCATCAATATCAATTATCATTATCCAGTCCTACCCCATGTTCTCCCATTGCCTGGCACCTTGTGGATTTGTGGCTTGTCTGCTGCATGTTAAGAATCTTTGATTATACAACTCAAGTGCTCACATGAAAAACATTTTGCTTTTTATCTCCGAAATTGAAGTCTTGTTAACATGTTACATATTACATGTACAAACATGCTTGTCCACCTAACCTTGAGGATTAGAAATGGTGGTTTTGTTGTAGTTGTTGCTGCTGTTGTTTATCCCCTCAATCAATTCAAGATTGATAAAACTGATTGATCCTTTGAGTCTTGGGTCAAGTCAAACTTAAATTGAAACAAATCAGATAATAATATCATACATTATTTTGACAATGATGAAGATTCAAACCCTGCGCATACAATTATATTCAAGCCATAATTTACTGAAGTAAAACTCTTTTGATATAACTGAAGATATCATTTCAAACAGTTGGCTACATGCATCTTGTTCAGACATGCTTTAATCCAGTAACAACGCCTAACAAAAGCAAATAATGTAAAATGTATTTAATACACAGTAATGATACCATACACTTATTCGCAACTTTAAAAGACAGTGGCTGATATTCTGTAAAAATCCAAATTAAAATGCCCTAATAAAAATTCCACACTGGCAAGATCAGCGCCACAAGAAAAAGTCTCAAGAAATTTTGATTTACACGCATAAAATGAAACTATTGAAACACTGCAGGACAGGCTTATATAAATTGCAATTATATATAATTTATAATTTTTCGTAGTTATGTAAACTTTCTTTTCTTACTCCATTACATGGAGAGGGGGAGGACAAAAGTGGCATGATAATACTAACCCAAAAATAATGTTCTCATAGTATCGCACTTGCGTATTAGGTTATTTGGGAACCACAGCTAAATATATATTACGAGTGACAAAATTAGGGCTGAAAATGCAATTGGTACTATGCCATTCTATGGGTTTTTGCTGACTTGCATGACAATATAATCTTTATTCCACAGTTGTGTCCAAATTTGTATGCTCCATTGATACAACTGATGTAACTCAAGAATAAAACAAATCCAACAAACTGAAGCACATTTACCATCAAGCTATCATCAATTCATTCCCAAGACATAAAAACAATTAATATCCAAAAGCACTTAAAACATTCATTATGGACAAAGGAATAACGAACACAGTGTGTAAAATCCTAAAACATGCTCAGATCATCCCATCTCTTTCAATTCCAACAAATCTCAGCTGTTCTGTGGGCCCATATCTGAAAGTACAGGAAAGTAAATTATTCATAGTTTACAATGTCAGTTTTTAATGTTTATATCATCACTGTGCTAAGATAACCACCTATATCACAGTCAGGCCAAAATTACACCGACCTGTCATATTCTTTTTGAGTTCACATCCAAAATCGTCACTTGGCCAAGTAACGGATAACACTATCCACAAAAATGCAAGAAGCAATTCAAACTAAAACAAATAATGGTTCGCCATGATGAAACCATTAAAGCTTTTCTCAAAACAGTGGAAAATGTGACAGGCCATTTGTTACTACAGTGGTGATAAAGATATGTGTTTATGTACCTGTGTATAGCAAAGCTAACTTCATTCTGAGTACCATTTGCTTTGTGTAATTACAGAA
This sequence comes from Onchidella celtica, assembly GCA_963931925.1. Taxonomy (NCBI): domain Eukaryota; kingdom Metazoa; phylum Mollusca; class Gastropoda; order Systellommatophora; family Onchidiidae; genus Onchidella; species Onchidella celtica. The sequence continues at coordinate 9,015,897 of OZ007583.1, read as the reverse complement.
ATGAGACACTAGTATCATGTAACCAGGACTAAAAAAGGAGTACATGGCTACTGATCCCCACACATATGGTGTCAGCTGGCTGATTTATTTACTGTAAGTGTAACTGAACAATTCACCACCATTAATTAATGCTGTGAGGCATTCAGCAATACTTATTATTCATATATCATAAGGGTCTGAAAACAGGTAGCAACACTTTAAAAACATGAGTTCAAGGCTTCATTACAGATGACCAAAGATTTGACAATCTGGCAGATATTGGTTGGTTGTTCATACCAAAAACCATAATATACCAAATGGGCTATTCTCCTTGGCCCACAAAGGAAAAACATTTCAGTCTCAACATTACCTAAAGGAATTTCCCTTTTTTTTTTTTTTAACACAGCCTACATTTTTATAACAGACTTTTTATAAAAAGGGGAATTGAATATAAATGTTTGCTTTGTGCCCCATCAAGAAAAAAATGTTTACCATACCAACAACTTAATAAACAAATGTGAATCTGCATTTATGAATGAAAAGTTCTACTATTGTAAAAACTAAACCTTCACTAAAACAGAACAAGTCTGTCAAAATTTCAAAGAATGACTGCAATAATCAGAATTATTAACCCATTCCTGCCTAATGCGCCCCGATGCGATGTGTTCGTATCTGTCCGCATCTGTCTACATAGCTGCCAACTTTCAAAAACCTAAAAACAGACCCCTGATATCGGACCAGACACCGACACCCCCCCCCCTCCCCCAACATTGAAAAATCATCATTTCCTCACCTTGTTACATTATGGAATATTATTCTCTTTACATAGGCCTAATGTAATACAGCATAAGATTTTAAGAAGCAGAAAACAAACATTTTGCTTCAAATGCTAATTATACATGTGTTGTTACCACTGTTTCTGTTTCTAAAGAAAGAACTGACTATTATGATATGAGCTGTCCTCAGAATTGTATAACTCTTTCATACTAACTTGTTCTGGCAGTATTGAACAATGTCAGGCTTGCCTCCATGTGACTTGTGAAATTGGAAGTCACGATAACGTGACTTATGACTCACAATGCATTTATTGGACAAGTTTGATGATAACAATGCATAAGGAAATTCCTCTGAATATTTTGCACTAAATGTCTACTCACGGCTTCATGACTCATGAGTTGGATAGAAAAGACTTCCGATTAAAAATAAAATAAATCTATCCATTATCGCAAATCATGTTAGGCATAAAAGAAGACTGATGTAATAGATCTAGAACTGAAGCCACTTCACAAGCCATGTCCATATTGTTCTAGTTCTAGAACTTTTTCTATTGTTTTACCAGCTCACAGGCTCTAGATTTCGATTTCTAAGGTCGCTAAAACATCCGCACGCCTGAGCCAAGGTCTAGTTTATCCGTGATCGCCAATTACATTCAAGATTCCAAAAGACGGCCGACCTAGATCTACCGGGAAGTACCACCGCCAAAGATGATTGTAAGCTATGTAAAACTGAAAAAAAACAACCCAAAAAGACGTAACAGCGAAATAAAACGAAACCTCTTCACAAAATGTGTCCACTGTCTTACTCACTGACCGCCATCGTTTACAATACAATACGCGTGACCTACACGTGCTTACGTACTCGAGCTCGATGAACGGCCGAAGCGTGCGGACACGGGCGAAGGTGTATGCCGTGATAACTTATTATGCAACATTAACCTACTAATGCCTGGTTGAGTGGGGCCGCGGTGGGGATACAAATTTTAAAAGTTATCACGAGCTCGGGCATACGCAGTACGGCAGGACACGGTATGGTAGAGCTGCGTTTACGGTTGCGCCCGTTAAATCGCTAGGTCCAGCGCTATTAGAGGTAGGCCTAGATACAAAAGTTACGGTTTTGTATCCTCATTGTGTTTTTCTCCGTATAAATGGAGAACTTATTCACAAACGTACTTTTCATCACAAAAACGTATTAACGTACCGGAACCCAAAAAACGTACTAAATACGTATTTTACGTACTGGTTGGCAGCTATGTGTCTAATGCAACCCAATGCAACGATGCTTGCATCAGCCTGATGCGCCAGAATGTGTCTCCCATCAGTGTGCGATTTACATGTATTTGATCTCGTTGGTGGCTTCAAATCAACTCAAATACATGTAGATCTATATAATATTTTCTGAGAGGACATTCATTTATCTACACTATGGTACAATTTTCATCAACACTGGATAATAATTATGTGCACAAACAAATTTTTAAACATCAGTCGTCAGGAAATTAGAGTTATTTCCCTTTGCACTTGGGCATGAAGAATGGGAAGTCCCTCAGGCATTTGGCTAAAACAAATTTTCGCCAGCTTTAGCAGGAAAGGTTTAAATGCATATTTTCTCTCCAAATTAATGTCAAACTTTCAGTGCGGAAAATCAGACTCACCTGTAATCAAAGAATAATTCCTCCCCTGCCTGAATTGGACGTTTGGCAAAAATCCCAATGCGGTGGTCGCCATTCACCATCATAACTTTGGCGTAGCAGTTGGGGTTTATAGAATGGTTGGCAAAGCGGATCTTATTCCCTTTCCTGGTTGCATCAACCACAAAATCTGAAATAAAATTGTAATCACAATATGACAACTGACCAAGCCTTATTCCACACTTCTTATCATCATTCAATACAATTTTCACCACTTTCATAGGGAAATCATTTTCATATATATATATATAAACAGTACGTCTAACAGGACAGTATTTGTAACCCAGTACTGCTTAACCTACTTTCACAAGTCCACCTAGGGGCACTCCTCTAATTTTGAAAATTTGTACTTTTTAAACAATAAAATACTCAGAATATGAACATTTGAGTTTGTTTTTAGTTTCTGTGTCACTGTCACTATTTTCATTTAAACCAATTTCATTTGAAGTCCTTGTTTCATGCCTAACCTCCAATATAAATTGTAAAAGTAAAAGTGCTCTAAATGCTGTGTTTACAAACACAAACCTTGAAATAGTGTCAAAGGAAATTAGGAAGCAAATAGGATTTTTCTGTTTTTGCAAAGATGAAGATTAAAGTCTTGTCTAAAGTCACGTACATCACGTTATTCCTGGTCTTAGAAGCCTAGTTGCCTGTGGAAGCTTGGAAACACTGCTGTTTTGACAGCACTTCATGGCACGTAAGCCAGTACTGGGATAAACACTACCATGTCATCCCTCCAGGTTGAAATGCATAAAATACACATCTCATCTTTGTGTACTCACCATAATTGAGATTGAATAAAAAGCTGCACATATATTTGTCGTAGACTTTTCCCCTTCTGTCTGCTTCATCCTGGGATATGATCTGAAGTAAACAAAATTACACGTGGGAAGATGAACATTAAGTGTCATGTCAAAATGCAGGTCACTGACTACTGACGAAAAATTAACTCTGGTCATTTCAACCAATCAATTCATCATCTGAAATCACAGTTAATCGTATAGGTGACAGATCTGTGGCTCTATAATCCAAAGATGGGCAAACTGGTACACAGATAGTTGTGTAAAATATGGGATAATTGGCAAGTCTGACAGCATGACATTTCACATCACCAGCAACAGATCTCCATAATGATGACTGAATGTGTAGATTTCATGCATATCTGAAGAAGGCCCTATGCCTGCGGATGCATGAAAGAAACATTTTCCAACGTGGTCCCTGAGTACATCCTGTCCTTTCTGAGAGGGGCTAAGATCTACAACTTGATTTAAAAACTTTCTTTCTCATTTATAAAACTTTTTCAGACCTATACAAAACAGCTTTTGAGAACTTTACCAATGTGATAAAATTATATGAAAGTATTTAAATATATTGTGAAATTTAGAGGCTCTGAGTACGAAACATAAATAAAGTATGTTCCCAAATGGACTGTTAAGGACACAAAGTGGCCGTTATCATGCCGACACACTGCACAACTCCAAATTCTAAAGAAACATAACCCATCTTCCTTACCTCACCACAATACTCAGATATGAACTCATTTTTCTCTGCCGGTTCCTTCAGGAAAATTCCCCAGCCAGCCACATCTGAAGGTGCCAATAACAGATGCTGAGGAAATATGGCAGAATGGAAATAAATTACAATTCCTAGACACAATGACAACACAAGTAAAACCAATCATAATTTTCCACCAACATATATATATACAGTATACAAAAATTAACCCAAACTCAGCAGCAGTATGGAAGTATTGGAACTGCAAATATCAATCTTAATTTGTAAACCAATGAGATTTCAACAAAAGTTCTTGAAAATCTCCTTAAAATGCATAGAATCACATTTACAACAAGAATTGGATTTCATTAATGGAGAAACAAAAGTATCTTGGTTCCATATAGTGACAATGATCACTTAAAGTTGTGATGAAATTAAAAACAAAAGAAAAGGATTCAATTCCTCTATCAATTGGTATATGGTCAACTCTTACATATGAAGACCTAAAATTGGAAATTCCACAAAAGTTTGAGCTCTCTGAGAGTTTTTGGGTAAATCTAAGCAGGAAAGAGAACAAAAAATTCTTAATTACAAACCTAAAAATAAAAATTAGACATTTTCTTGTTGGAAATGACATGTCTGATATGCTATTTTGGGGGGATAAATTTGTGTTCTGTGTGAGTTTTCGAAAATCAAGAAGTTTGAGTACATTTTTGCAATTGAAAAGAGGATTCCTACCTACTTATGTTATTTCTTAGCTAATTTGTCTGTTTTATTCATACATTATCCAATTACAAGTTCTGAATACCGAGGCCATAGGGAATCATTTGCTCCAAGAGCAAAGAAACAAAGACAAATAATATTCATAAAATTCACTGCTTTCATACAAAACTGAACAACACTGATGTTCACATAAAAGTCATACTGGGTCAAGAAGTGTATTGTCACCAGCCAAAACTGATTGATCATCATCACGTTCATGTTCAACACCATAATCAACAAGGATCAGCCTCACAATTATTCAGGGTTCATACAAAGTCTTGAAAACTAATTTTGAGGACTTTTTAAGGACTTCCTAAGGACTCACAGTAAACAAATTAAGGACCTGTGTGCCTGTGATAAAAAATATTACAACTATACAAGTGGTGTGCAGGTCTAATCGATACGGAATGTTTTTATATCCAGAATTCAAACATAGTAGATTCACTCTGAAAAGTTCAGTTATTTCAAAGTACCAATTATTCAGTGTGCAATTGGAAGATTTGAATCGCAAATGTTTCAACTGAAACACAAATTTTAGGGACTTTTTAAGGACTTTGGCATGATTTTCAGAATTTAAGGACTTTTTGAGTACTTATTTTTTCTTTTATGAAAATTAAGGACTTTAAGGACTTTTAAGGGCCTGTGTGAACCCTGAATTATAATGTTGTGTAAAAGAGGCCCACAACATTTCACTTTCAGTTTCTAAATCCACTTTGTCAAGTAGAGGGTCACAGCAGTAAACATTACATGGCTTGAAATTAAATGGAAATAACTCCCTAATGGACAGATACAGTGTGTGTCTGGTTAGGAGCATTGTCCTTGAAAGTTTGGTACATTTTAATCACATTCATCCAATTGTGTTCATCTTTAGGGAATTTCTAAGGATTTTAGGGATATTACAGGAAAGAGTTCACATGAAAATCACCAGTGGTCACACTACAGCCAGACCCTGTTTACTGACAAACAATTCGACTAACCTTTCTCAGCCCTCTCTGAACACTGACATTTTTACAGGAAATCTTGGGAGTTTCAAACTGGTCTGTGGAAAGCCATGGTTGAAAACATGTTTGCAAATGTAACTAAAAAATGTGTATTAAAACAAAATTTACTCTTCATAAGACAGTTAACCATTATAACAAATCCGTATATCGTTGGTGTAATTCTCTAACAGTCCAACTTCACTTTTTGTGGTCCAATCTTTCTTATTCCAAAATGAATCTACAATATGTATTACATGTGCTAACAAAGTATTGGACCACTGTGGTCAAGGGAAAACACTGACATTTCTCTAAGCGAATACCAAATTCCGTCCAGTGAAGGAAATAAATAGTTTTTTGGCTCTCCTGTAAAATTTTGTAAAGAGCACTTAGTTGGTTAGAAAATTACACCGACGATATTTTAGGTTATTACTAAAACATTACAAATAATCAAATTCACACAGAAAATCTTTCTACTGAGTTATTTATGAGTCTCACTGATAAGGCCAATGATCAAGTTAGTAGAATTGTTACTTTTACGATTTCTCTACACCCCCCTCCCCCCAAAGTCCATTACATTTATTACAGTATAATAATAAATAACTCATACTGACAAGTACCCTAGTTCAAATTACCAGGTAAACGGTTCACCTAACAACATTCATCTTAATTACAACATAAGAGTTCATTCACACTGGGAACGTAACTCAAAGACTACGTCTTGCACTATGTAAATGGTTAACACTGATAATGCAAAGTCACTATTGAGTTCCCATATTCACATCTGCCTTAAGTTATTGAGTATATACTTCATTCATATTGAGATTGGTCGGAAGGCGTACCTGCTCCACAAGTCTGGCAAAGATCAGGGTCGCACTCCCTCACTGCCAGGAAACACGGGCACAGTTTTGTATTACACTGAGCTTTGCAACGACAGCCTGGAAATCTATTCTGACCTGCACAAGAATATGGGGAAAATTCGCACCCATTATTTCATAGGGAACAGAAAGTCTAAATCAAATTTGTATCATTTACCAAACTTGTTGTCAATGAAAGGACAAAATAATGTTGTCAGTGAGCCCAAAGGATGTTCCATGGCTGTGAATTGTGTCATTGGACTGGCCAATGAGGATACCATATTGTTGTCATATATTGTTGCCCTTTAAGAGACTAAAAATGGTTACTTTAATGCAATTAGTCTTATAATACGAAATGCATTTACTGATCAACTGAATTAAGGCTCTGGTAGATTCCACTGCATTATCAGAAAATGCGTATTTCAAAATTTGCTGTTGTAACAAACCAGTACCTTGTAATAGCTAGTCCAAAATGCCCGCCGCGAGTGCCGCGGCAGCGAATTTCAGCTGTTTTTGTCGTTCTGTGGTCCGTTTGTTCTAGCATTGCTTGTGTAGTGTTTGGTATGAATTAAAAGAACTGAATCTCCTCTTTCTAATGGTGTTTGTTTGAATTCAATGCCCCCTTAATTAGAGTTTTGGTGAATCAATCAATAATGTCTCCAAATCGCATTTTTCACGGAACGGACGGCTGAATTTTGGACCCCATCTCTCTTAACGGGGAAGCGCATTTTCGCCGTCGAAGCAAATATTCCACATTTGGCACGGTTAGCTGCAGAATTGAATGCAATGTAGTTTCATATAACTTTCCACGGGTTTCATCTTGTATAAGTGCCGTAAAATTTGAGATTTTCGTGAAAAAATCGAAAAATCCATCCCTTTTTCTGTAAAAACAATGCGAAAGTTGCACCAAAAGAAAGCTCTATTTTCCCTTGCTTCGGTGTGAAAATTCGAAATGTCTCTGTGCTATGGCGCCCGTGCGCGACGCATCTAAAACCCCTAACCAAACGTTGTAACGCGAGCCGCAGATCAGTGCATGAGGGAGTGAAGTAGGTCTAGATCTAGTACACCTCGAAGGACCAGTTGACCGTTTTATTGAATACGTTCCCCCGGCCCTGGATTTGAAGGCCATTGCTGATAAGTTGACTGTCTATACTTTCTACTGACAACAAATTTGTGTATCAGAATGCATAATTAGACCATGTAGGTTAATTCTGATTGCATTGTCACCATCGGGCAAGTTTGAGATCCTAACTAAATCCCGATTCGACTGAGGCCGATGTAGGGCTCTCACTTCAAGATCGTCTGTATAATTGCCTTCTCTCAAATTGTTGACATTTAATGAATTTGTATGGCAAACAGATTGCTCAAGTCGATAGAACTTTTCTTTCAGAGCACAGGGGTGTATTTAGTTTTTGTGTGGGGTCATTAGTTGATTTTTTAAATGAATTTTTGAAGATTGCGAAATTGTGGGACGTGATGGAATTTGTATGCTGCTTCAGATTATAGTAGATCAAAATGGTTAACGTTTTGCAAGTAATTCAAGTTTTAACACATAGCATGAAAGTGCCATTGAATTCTTAGCACATACGTGAAATTTTGACAGCTACATGGGTTTGCACTGATTTTATATGATTTTTCGAAGTTCATCTGAATTTTTGTTTTTATACTACTCATTGTAACTGTCACTTGGTAAAATCAGGTTTTTATTCAGTTTAGACATATTTGCTTGCTCTAAATCAATAGAACTCTTCTTTCTGAGCACAGTGATGTATTTGTTTCTTGTGTGAGGTCATTGGTTGATTTTTTATGAATATTTGAAGATTGCAAGAATTTCACTTTTTTACCTCTGCTGTAAAAATGTGTGAAATGTGATTGCATGGCACATTTGATATTATAAACAACACTTTTGTAATTGCCTGAAGTCCCTGAAAAAAATTGAGGTTGTTATCTATGTGCATGAAAAGACTCTGTGTTTACCAAGTTTGGATGATTAGTGATGATAACTTCTAGAGACATGGCGCCATAAACATGCCCTCTCGTCATGTTGCGCGAAATGGTCATTTTCTCAAAATTTCAGAGTGGCATAACTTCTGTAAATACTAAGTTAGAGCCAAAAGTTTTATATCAAACTTCTTGGAATTAAAAGTTTTACTCATTTAAACAGTGAAAGAATGGATATTTTGACTTTCAAATTTATTTTGGACTAGCTACTTGTAAAGTAGAACAAAACGAGAAAGAAAGTGTATGGGAAATAGAAAGAAATGTTTTTAGTAGACCACTGTCAGTTGGACAGGCAATCCCATCTACATACGAGAAATGAAAATACTCACAGTCTGAGCTGCACTGACAAAATTTCTCACAGAAATTTTGGGCCATGATGCAAGGACAAGTCTCGTCACATCGCTGACCAGGATGGTCACAAGGTTGGTAGTTATAAACTGTTTTACTGGAGCCGTCTTTCTTCAGCTGTATCTTACGACAGTGCATTGACCACAACCTTTGGTAAGAGAAAGATTGCCTACATATGAACTCAAGTGAAATATCTGATTCATTTTAAAAAATTCTGTTTTGCAGGTCTACCATAGTGTCCTAGTTATGCACTGGTTGTTTTGGTTAGTGGCTAACAATTAGGCAGTCTACATCTAGACAACACACTGGGGTAAACCTTGCACAGAATAACATACTCCCCAAGATGAGAAAGTGGCAATGAGCAAAAAATAAAATTAAAATAATTGATCATTTTCAATACTTACAACATGATCAAGAATTTTCCCAAAGAAACAGACAAATTACCTCTTACTCTCAAAACTTTTCCAGTCTAATCTTTCCCTGATGTAGCCAGCTACATCTGACCAACTCAAACTTATTATAACTGGACTTTTAACAAAAATTATCGCCTGATAAGAAAGGAGTCATTTTACCTCTGTTTCTTTTTCTTCTTTCTTGGTGGAGTTGTGGCGGTTTCCTCATTCACATCGGGAATATGGGCTTCTTCCTTCACAGCAAAGCGGTAGACCTTGATAAATACATTTTTTTTTAAACTTTTTTTTTTACATAAAAAATTTAGAAACATCAGGAAAACAGAAACCTGAGAAAACAGTCACAAAATTTAATCCTCATCAATTACATAATGTGCAAACTGAGCATTATGTTGGAATGTAAGTTATACACTAGTAGGCAGACCCGTCAAGGATAATAAGAAGGGTCAACAATAGTGAACATAATAACTCACTTGAAACAGCAGTATATCCCAAGATTTGACTTATGTAATGGCCCCAATCAAACATGGCCTGCTCACCAAATCTACAGTTCCAAGTCCATACGAAGACTAGTGGGACGAATGTTTTTATGTTGCAGTGGGGGGGGGGGGGGGGGGGGGTAGTTTGTTCTGGCTGGGATTTTATTTTTTTGCTTGCATTTCATTTTTCTTTTCTTTTGTTCACCTAACTAGGAATATAAAATTAGTGTGGTACCAACAATCTGGAATAGCTTGGTGTAGTTTTCAGGAATGCAGGAGCATGTCTGAAATCTCAAAAAATCCCCAATTTTCTGAGCTAGTTAGCAGGTCTGCAGTATGACTAACCTGTTGGCATGTTTTGGTGCCAATGAGGCGAGCAATAGAGCAGTAATTACTACGATACACATCCGCCAATACTCGAAGCAAGGACTCCTCTGCCCCTGTCCAAGTTTCATCTGTGGGGCTTGTTCGAGGTGGGAATTTGATGTCAACATCTGACAAAGTAGTAGTATAAGAAGAAATCAAAAGATGTAATAAAACATTTAATTCACATACATATTAATTAATTAGGCTACAAAGTCTACCTGGACTCCAAAACAAACATAGTTGTGCATGAAGATCAACAACCAGCATACTGACTTATGTGCATAGTAGTTATTATTCGACTTTGACACTTTGAAAGAGTTTAAGTTATCAGAGGCACAGCATATGCGAAGAACATGTTTTGCTCAATATCTCAGTTTCAGTTTTTTATGACTTGGGCACGCTATAGAACTAAGCCTTTCATTTGTATGACTTACATTAATGGAGATATTAAAGTTTTAAAATTGCAGTGGGAACAACCACCTAACAAAAAAAAAAATGCACAATGACAAATTTAAACGTTGGTGTCGAAGCAATTCAGACAAGTAACGAGGTACCATTAAACACTAACATAATAAAGAAAATAACACTCTTAATTGTAACAAGCAAGATGAACAATGCAAAAGATGCCATTAGAGATCTAGGGCATAGACTGAATACATTAGATGGTCAGCATCAGTGATGTCTGCCTTGTTTCCTCCTCTTAACCCTTTCAGGTTATTATGCCTGTTACCAGCACAAGCAAAACTTCCGTTTTTGTCCCTGCATTGAGCTACCAGTGTGCGGGTAGTTGTATAAATTAGTGTTGAAATTCAACATTGATTATAGAACTACCAGCATGCCCTTATGCCAAGGCAGGGACCAAAATGGTACTGGCGTAAGAACCTGAAAGGGTTAACATAATTCTACTACACTCACCATCAGCATTGTTACTCTCTTCGCTGTTCTCACTACTGGCCACAGACCCTCCGTTGTTCATCTTGCGTTTCCGAGTACCACCCTCAGGACGTGATGGGGAGGACCTGCCACCAGCTTCTCTCTGTCCGTCCTTTTCGTCTGTACTGCGACTGTCCTTTAGTCCCACCTTTACAAAGAGGAAAAAGCAACAACTGAATTGGGACTTGATCAGTCACTGGTCATTATGCTTTTTTCTCAATACATCTTCATGAATTTCATTTCATAAATACTATGGTGAAATACGTATGTCTCCTCAAGATGAGACACATTCTTAAATTCTGTATCAACTTGGAATCTTGAGCGATTGAGTCTTTGAAATTATTTATTTACAATGTTTTGAGCCGCTGAAAAGGGACACTTTTTTTGTCGATTGAAGTCGAAGAGCATGATCGGAAATTTAATTTTCCCTTTCCCTCTCCCTCTCCAAATTCCTGGTCGAAAAGCGATTTTATCACATCTGTGTATTCTGCTGGGAATTGTGGTGTAACAGTAAGTTCTTTTAATCTTTGCGTAGAATCCAAAGGCCGGTATTAATATGCCCTAGATTTAAATGTACATCTGGGCTTGGTTTAAAGAATTTGCATGATTTATCTTGCACAGGTCAAATAATCAGGATGACGTTCTTTTTTCATTTGAGGGGGAAGTTAAGTTGAGGATGCACTTATATGGGAAGCATACAAATGAATGGTTAAACTGATTCAAACTTGAATCTGAAAATATGGAAAGAAACCTAACTAGCATGTCTTTATACCTTATGTGTCAGAATCTTTACTTCCAAAATGCACAACACTGTTATAATATATTCACAGATACCAAACCAACAGGGACTGAATTTATAGCAATGGACAGCAGTTGTAATGGCCAAAGTCACTTAATCAAAATTTCCTGGAAGGAAACCCTTTACATCATATTTTCCAAACCCTAAAAAAAAACCTATTATTACATTTGATTTATGCCAAAACATACTAACATCCTTACTCATTTGTGAGTGGATCGCGCTGAATTGGGTTCAGGTGAAATTTTTATACCTTTTGGAAAAAAATCAGAATAAAATATTTCTAAGATGATTTCAAGCAAGATATTTTAACTGAATGCAGAAAAATGGCAAATCTTTCATTTAATAAGCAAATCTCAATTCCCATAGAAAAATTTTTGCCCTTTGGAGGGGTTTTCTCAGGAATTTGGTCTTTCAGCTCAAGCCTGATTTAACCAGATCCACTCAAATTTACTCCTTGTCCATTATTCAACTGCATTTTTCTTTTCTCGTTGTGACTATGTGAGATCCAGCATGACTTTGATGACTTCCTCTTAACAACTGCTGGGACAAGTTGTCTAGAATTCCATCTCTCAAGAGTCTATGACATTGGACAAAATCAAACGAACCACACAAACAAAACTTACAACGTGAAGAAAACAATCGGGTCCACAGGCTTCTGTTTTTTGTTTTTTCTCTGGCATTTTCCTTGACAACATACTGGGAGTTGGGTGATAAGCTGGATAAAGTAAAGTAGGTCAAACTAATAGTAACAACTGAAGACATCATTTTCAACAAGCAAAACATATGTCCATTTCATAAAATACCTGAGTTACTTAGAAAAGTTGTTGAGTGATTAAAAATATTATTTATCTAAAAACTGATTCACTAAGATGATCTATCTAAGTTAAAAACAAAGTGAATTATAATGGCTGCTATCAGATAAAATGGCATATTGACAGCTTCATGACAGCAATCCATATTAAGACGTGAGTCAAATTACTTACGGTGCAGGAAACAATCATATTTGAAGCAACGACGACAAAATAGAGTGTGGAATGAATGCATGGTCTGTTCCCTGGGCACTGACTGAGCTTTAGGACCATCAATATTTGGTGTGCATTCTGGAGGTGCATCCTGGCCACTGGCTTTCTGGGCCTCCACAAGTTCTTTGTATCTGATACAGAAAATGTTGCAAATGGTTACAAAGTTAGACAAACAAAAAGAGTTTTTAAAATTGCACAGTCTGGATAACAAACATTTGCCTTCATGGCATTCTGTTATATTATATTATACATTAATAAGATACCATCTAAGTTTTAACAGCTCAAACAAATATGCAATTCAATCAAGTTCACACAATTCTATAATGTATAACATCTAAAGAAAGAAAGATTTCCTCACTTGTCCTGAAGCTCATCCACTGTTCCACCTTGATCAGGAAAAGCTGCACAGATAGCCTCAAACACTTCCACAGGAACTTCAGAAACATCTATGAACTCCACCTTCCCATCTTTAACTTCTCGCTTCACTTTTTCATCTTAGATATAAATGTCAAAATGATGTCACTAACACAAGAAGTATGAGTTCGTATTAATTTATGCTCGTTTAAAAAAAAACTTACTGAAAGTAAGCTGAACAACAATTGTTCAATGAATCTTCAAGACATTTGTTAAAAGCTTTAACCTGGTGACAAAAATTTGATTCTTATTTTAATAAACATTTACATGTGGATACGTAAAACTCCCGCACCTGAGTATGAACACATAAATGATAACTTCATCTGACTTCTCAATAATACAGATTAAAACATGAAATGTGTAGTGAGCAAAATTTAAAAACTAATGCAGTGTCACAGATCTACTGAGAGTTCCAGGGAGAAAAAAGGATATATTTGAAAGCATTCGAAAAAAGTTAAATAAAACGTTAAATTAAAAAAAAAGAAGAAGAAACGAAAAAAGAAGACAGAAAAAAAGACTGTCACCTCCATTTTCCATTTTATATTGCTGTGCTACTAAGTTGACCAGCTCTAGAAATATGTCATCTCCAATGCCTGAATTTCGCTCCCCATGCACTCTGCCCTCATAGTTTTTCAGCAACTCTTCTATAAAAGATGTGTCCTGGTCCAGCAATTCATCCCCCATGTAAGGAATATTATGTAACACTGTTTCATCCTCTACCTGTTCAAAAAACATAAATGAAAATTGGAAAATATGATTTAGGGGGGAAAATTATATGTCACACATGGGAACCAGTGCCTAAAAGTAAAATATGTTGTGATTTTGTGCCCTTTTGGATGAAATACATCTCTTGACTATAACATAAAAACTAAAAACAAGATTATTATTTATGTGCAGAATTAATTTCAAAATTGTTACTATATTATTTCATTCTGCTTATTATTACTTTCTTTTGCATTTCTTAAATGCAATAAATACATGATGATCTCTGGAAATTTTCAGCCGGGAGAAGAGCCAAAATGTCACCTCAGCTGAAATTCTCTAAAACACTGATAATTTGGGCCTATTTTTACATCATTACAGTTATTGTGGCATTTGTACTGGGTCCATATCAGGCTTACTTTTTCCACAGAAAACATGTTCTAACTTCATGCTAACATCAGAAAAGTCGACTCAAGCACTTATATTTTATAAGGGCAAAAATTGGTCAAATCATTTTGTACGTAAACTGGACCTTTTTTTATCTCTTCGAACTTTGCAGTTTATGACTTACTCCAGCGTTACGCTTTCATTGTCTCACTTCATAATTGTTATACCTTTACCATATGTGACGGTGAAAGCATGCCACTGAATGACAAAAGGTCATTTATAGGTTAAGATAGAGTGATTTCACTGCTAAATACGATGAAGATAGAACAACACTGCTTTGAACTCGTGGCAACCTCGTGTGACTGGTGCATGACCCAATCAGGCTCAGTGGGGAACAACGTGCCCATGCAGAAAGTAGGTCATTGATTGGTCATGTTGCCGGGTCAGTGGGCCAGCCGATGTGTAAGGATTAAGCATAAATACAATTCTGGACCTACATTTTAGATACCCATAGGCCCAAATAGACCCCCAGGTCTAGCTGCACCAATAGGCCCAAACAGACGCAGTGTGGGGTAATGCGAAACATAAACACTACGGAGTACGATCACATTGACCTCACAAGGGAAACCACTCTCGATGGAGAGGGACAGGAAGTGACGATATAACGGTAGCGAGGGGCGATGTGTTGATAGACTACAAGGTCAACTCAAGAGACAGGTAGGCTGTCTTAGCTTTATCTAAGTCCTACGCCTACATTGGTGACCCCGAACTTGGAACGAAATTCCAAGAGTTTCCACCATGGAAGAACACAAAGCAGTGTTGGCTGTTTCTCTGAAACTGCCAACATTTTGGACCACCAACCCAGAAGCGTGGTTCGCTCAAGCGGAGGCGCAGTTTGCCATCCGTAACGTCACCGTGGATGACACAAAGTATTACCACGTGGTGGCCAGTCTCGACAGTCAAACAGCAACACGGGCTCTATCTGTGCTCGTTTCCCCACCGCAGGAACGCAAGTATGAGGCTATTAAGGCTTTCCTTTTATCTGCTTTTGGCAAATCTGAATCAGAAAGAGCCCACCTCCTTCTTAACATTCAGGGACTTGGTGACCGCAAACCATCGGAACTAATGGACTCTATGCTGGCTCTTCTTGGGCCCCATAGCCCATGTTTCCTATTCAAACACCTGTTCTTACAACAACTGCCTGAACATGTGAGAACACCCCTGGCAGCGTCACACACTGCTGACTACAGGCTACTGGCACAGGAAGCGGACCGACTGTACCTGTCCGTCATTCCAAACTCCAACGCAGTGCTAGAGGTAAACATCGCTGCAACACAGCCATCACCCTCTGCACCTAGACTTAGATCTAGCGGTGGTCAAAGCTCGTCAGTGTGCTGGTACCACAATCGTTTTGGAGTACAGGCACGCAAGTGCATCCAACCGTGCACACATCCTGCCCCCAAACCTTGTTCCTCTTCAACTTCCAACAGGAACCAGGGAAACGCCAGGCAGGGTCAGCAGTAGTGACACCCGTCTCTCAAACTTCTGCTGGCCCGGGCTCTCCACAACTGGTTATAGTCGACAACATCACAGGACGTCGCTTCTTGGTTGACACGGGTGCACAGGTATCAGTCATTCCTGCAACACTGTTGGACAAACGCACCGGTACCTGCGGACCTCCACTCCCCGCTGCTAATGGCTCTAACATTGCAACCTATGGTACGCGTATCATACCAATTAGGACCAGGGATAGAGTCTTCACGGCAAGATTCGTGGTAGCGGATGTGAAACGGCCATTACTCGGCGCAGACTTCCTTCGCCGACACAACATACTTGTTGATATACGTGGCCAGCAGCTCATCAAGGCTGACTCGTTGGCCATCTACCCTTGCAGCATCCATCAAGTTGCGTATGCATCGATACAAGAGCTCGCTCCTATTGCTCCGCAGAGCAACAGGTTCAGGAAAGTACTTTCTGAGTTTCCACAAATCCTCCAACCCACCTTTTCATCTTCAGAGGTGAAGCATGGCGTCCATCATCATGTGCCTACTACTGGCCCCCCTATCCATGCTAAGGCACGTCGTCTGGCACCCGACAAGCTAGCCACGGCGAAAGAAGAATTCAAGAAAATGGAGGATATGGGAGTGATTCGACGATCTAGCAGCCCGTGGGCATCACCTTTGCACATGGTTCCTAAAGCTAGTGGAGAGTGGAGACCATGCGGGGATTTTCGTCGCCTCAACGACAGGACGATAGCAGACCGGTACCCCGTTCCTCACATCCAGGATTTCTCATCCGGGCTGAAAGGGAAAACTATCTTCTCCAAGATCGACCTCATTCGTGGATACCATCAGATACCCATGGCCCCAGAGGACATCGAAAAGACGGCAATCATCACTCCATTCGGCCTGTATGAATTTCTGCGCATGCCGTTTGGTCTCAAGAATGCTGCACAAGCATTTCAGCGCTTGATGGACTCTCTGCTCCAAGACCTCAAATGTGCTTTCAACTACATAGACGACATCCTGGTCGCTAGCGATTCGGAGGCCCAACATTTGGAAGATCTTCACGCTGTTTGTGGAAGATTGTGTGACGCTGGTCTGGTGGTAAGACTGGAGAAATGTGTTTTTGGAGTCTCGGAGATTGACTTCTTAGGTCACCACATCACTCCATTAGGGTCTACGCCTCTTCCTTCCAAGGTCAAAGCAATTGAGGATTTTCCCCCACCTCAAACGGCGAAAGGGTTACAAGAGTACTTGGGGATGATAAACTTCTATCATCGGTTCATTCCCCGTGCAGCAGAGATTCAACCGCCCCTGTATGATGCTTTAAAGAACTCCTCAAAGTCCACTCACATACAGTGGACGGAAGAAATGAGCACTGCCTTCCAGACTAGCAAATCAGCACTGGTAGAGGCAGCCATGCTTGCCCACCCAAACACTGATGTATCCATCGCACTCACATGTGATGCATCGGAACAAGCGGTCGGTGCGGTTTTCGAACAATTTGTGGATGGGTTGTGGCAACCCTTAGCTTTCTTCAGTAGGCGCTTACGTCCCGCTGAGAGGAAGTACAGCGCTTTTGACAGAGAACTGCTCGGCATCTATCTCTCCATTCGTCATTTCCGGTTCCTGCTTGAGGGTCGATCATTCTGCGTTTTCACTGACCATAAACCCCTGACTTTCTCGATGTCAAAAGTCACAGAACCCTGGTCTGGTCGCCAACAAAGACAACTGGCCTTCATCTCTCAGTTCACAACAGACATCAGGCATATTTCAGGTAGAGACAATGTCGCCGCTGACTGCCTTTCACGCTCTATCTCCAATGTGTCGGTAGGCGTGGACTACTCAGCAATGGCTACTTCTCAGGCTGCAAGTGAGGAAATTCAGGCCTATTGCACAGCCATCACAAATCTCAGTTTGGTTCATACAGCTGTGGAACCAACAGGCCCTCAACTGCTGTGTGACATCTCCACAGGAAAACCACGGCCAGTGGTGCCGCCAGATTTCCGACGTCAAGTGTTTGACACCATACACAACCTTTCACATTCTGGGGCAAGAGCTACAGCACGACTTGTGTCTCAGAAGTTCGTGTGGCGTGGTTTGAAGAAACAAGTTAGACAATGGGTAAGAGAGTGTTTGGATTGCCAACGATCCAAAGTACACACACACGTCCACGCCCCACTTGAGCAGATCCCAACACCAAAGAAAAGGTTCAGTCACATACACGTGGACATTGTCGGACCTCTCCCTTCTTCCCAGGGATACACCCATCTGTTTACCATCATCGACCGCAGCAAACGCTGGCCAGAAGTGATACCACTTCACAACACGTCTACTGTCACTTGTGCCCATGCGCTCATCAGTGTATGGATAGCTCGTTTTGGCATCCCAACAGACATTACTTCTGACAGGGGTTCTCAGTTCACTTCTGTCCTCTGGACGGAAATCATGGAAAGACTCGGGACTAGGATCCATCGCACGACTTCCTATCACCCACAATCAAACGGAATCGTCGAACGATTTCATAGGACTCTCAAATCCTCACTCATGGCTCGACTGCATGGTCCCAACTGGATGGAGGAACTACCATGGGTCATGCTGGGCCTAAGAACTATTCCAAAGGAGGACATTGGAGCTTCAGTGGCTGAGTTAGTCTACAATTCCAGGAGAACTGATTGCTGCCACTGCCACTCCTTTCTGTGCCACTGAACAGTTGAATGACTTTCGCGGCCAGGCCCAATCATTCCTACCCACTCCCACTTCACGACACTGCCGGCCTCCAAACAATGTGCCAAGCACTTTGGCAACAGCAAAGTATGTCTTTGTTAGAAGCGACGCCTCTCACCGTCCTTTACAACGCCCATACACCGGACCATACGTCGTCGCCGCTCGGGACGACAAGACTTTCCAAATACTTATGGGAAATCGGACAGAAACAATTTCGATTGATCGCCTGAAACCAGCCCACATAGAAACGTCACAACCAGTCCCTATCGCCCACCCACCGAAACGTGGACGGCCCAGAACTGTCCCAACAAACAATCCTCCTGCTCCTCCACCTCCACCTCCACCTTCCTCACCTCAGCGGCCTCATCTTACGGGTTCCAAGAGCTCCAGGTCTGGACGTCAACTTCGTCCACCTAGGGGGTTTATGTGAGGACAATACTGGTGGGGGGTTGTGTGGGGTAATGCGAAACATAAACACTACGGAGTACGATCGCATTGACCTCACAAGGGAAACCACTCTCGATGGAGAGGGACAGGAAGTGACGATATAACGGTAGCGAGGGGTGATAACGGTAGCGAGGGGCGATGTGTTGATAGACTACAAGGTCAACTCAAGAGACAGGTAGGCTGTCTTAGCTTTATCTAAGTCCTACGCCTACACAGACAAATTTATTTCCAACCAATACAGACATAAAATTTTTAAGTTCCAGATGATATCAAAAGCCACGTGGTAAACTCTCGTAAGAATTAACTCGGTTTTTACAAATTTCTCAGGGGAAGCAAAAAACTGAATGACTTTGCTTTTATGACTTAACAGGAGTTATGATATTTGAAAAAACATTATTTAACCATTAATTTTTAGAATTTAACCCCCCAACTTATAATACAACTTGCAGGCTGTCAAGGGTTACATGGCATGCCAAACATGTCAATTTCTAAAAGTCGAGTTATGATAGCTTACCATGTAGCCCTTGATATGTAAGGATCAAGCCAAAGAAAAAAATATACTGAGAATAGTCAACAAAAAAGACTCACCATAAAATTTTGCTGAACAGGCGCCCAACTGTACATGGTGGGAATGGACTTGACCGGCATCATGATCTTGAGAGGGCCTGATTGTGTGGGGAAACCCATGCTACTTGTCACTTCACACTTGTAGAAAAAACCCATAAGCTTCATGAGGCAGGCAACTATGGTCATCTCATACAAAAAGTTCAGCTGACTGAGATTTGTGACTTGGAGTTCTTGTGAACCAGAATCAGTATTCATAACTTATCAAATTCTATCAATTTCCGTTTACTTACCTAGAGTGCTGGCTATCTTAAGAATTTCTAGACAATGATAGCAACACATAGGTACAAGCTTATTTCCTATAATTCCAAGAATTTGGAAAATTAAGGCAGGCACTGATTTTAATCACTGCTTACTGAAAGCTGTGATTAACATAAAAACAATTGTCCACCATTAAACTCATCAAACAGATCTTGGTCAAATTAGGAATTGCACCTGCAGTGTAACGTAAGTTCTAGTAATTAGACGTTCTGCTTTCTGGTAGAAGAAAACCAAGGTTACTCACAAATATCAGTCATATACACATCTCCAAGAACAAATCTTTAATACTTTACATCCCCCCCAAAAAATGACACTGCATAATGCTAGCTACCTTAACCTATAAAATGAACTGTATTAAATTTTAAGCTGAAAGTTTCTTGTTCACCTTCTTTGCTGACCTCCCAGGCAAGATTTCGGGCACTATCAGTCTTTGTATTGGCTGTTTTGCTAGCCATTCCTTCTCCACCTCCAATTCTTGCTCCATTTCCAGTCGGTTCACAGCAAAAGCATTCTGAAATAATTAAATAATACTCTTCTGTTTCCATTCTCAAAAGTTTCAGAATTTTACAAAGTACAGATTAAGCTTTGTTTTAAAAATATAAATTTAAAATCAATCAGATTTTCTGTGTGTCTCTCTTTTCTTTTATTGAAAAGGCATTAGCAGTTACTGCACAACATTACATTGTGCTGTACACATACACAAAAATAAAAGCAGCAATGTTCTACGATGGAAATGTTAGATCTATTATCTCCCTAACTACTGTTAAATGCACAAAAGCATTAACTACTTCAACAACTCACTTCTTACTTATCTGCACAATCAATTAATGGTGCAAGGTCAAAATTTGCTGTGAACAATGAATGGCTTTTGAATGGAAAAGTAAACCACAACTGGTCAACCTCTATGTTTCTAAAACATGCATCCATAAAGTTCTGTCCATTTTCTGATGATTAATTTTGAAAGACAGTTACTTTTACCTTCACTTCATCTGCACGTTTATCCTTATGGACAAAACATAATCTAGTGTATTCTGCCTTCACACGCTTTTTCCAGTCTGCTATTCCTAAAGGAAAGTTTTCACTGTGGCAGCTGGCAGCAGGTGAAGGTGTTGCGTTGTTGGTTTGGCCTGCTAGTAGAAGGCGTTGAGCTCCACTGCGAGTGTGACAGGCTCCCTCGGGGGCTGACATGTCTTCAGTTTAAGTGAATCTTAAAATATTTCAATTGGAACATCATTAATGCAAATGCTCAGTATGTCCTTTGTGTGAAATGGTTGTCACAGCTGCCTACATTCCTGCTGAAGAGGCTTAGGAAGAGAAGGGAAGGGGGAGGCAGCATTCGGGAGAGTGGAAGCATGTTTATCCTGGATAGTGTTGGGAGGTTTTAAAATGAACAGAGGCAGAAAATTATTACAATTTACTGTTATGCTGAATATGAGTAATACACGGAATTTTGGCATTCAAGAGAAGATGTTTGTAAGTGTTGTTAGGGCGTGCTTGTCTACTCAGTCATACTTGGACTCACCGGTGTGGTGACACCAGAATTGTTTCCACAGTTTAAAATGTACATACAATTTGAGACTGTGCTCAGTTAGCTCAGCCTACGGAGCAAGTTTTTTAAAGTGAATTGAAGGCTGTCTGTTTTCGAAGGAATTCCATTTGAGTTTGAGTTTGGGTTTTACAGCGCATCGGCACGACAAAGGGTCACTTTACGCCCTTCACAGTCCATTTGGGTATACTTTCTTTATTTAGATTTGTATTCAGAGCTGTCAAGTTTAACAATTAAATTCAGTCATATAATTCTACCACATTGGTAAAAATTCTCAAAAAGTTGTTTTGTATAGATCTGAAAAAAATTCTGCAAACGAGTATAAAAGTTATCAAATCTTCGCCTCTCTCAGAATGGACTGGATGTGTTGCGGATCCACGTCAGAAAATAATTCTTTCATGGATCCAAAGGCAAAGTGCCTTCTTCGGATATGCATAAAGTCAACACGTTCAATCAAAAATATGTTGTATTGATAGTTGGCAATTGCACGCCACACATGGGGGCGGGGGAGTCTTCCCCCGGAAATAAAAAACGATATGTGAGGTGGGAATGACCCAACCCAGGCAAGATGTCTACTATGGACAATTTCATCTCTCCTATTTTGTTGCGAGGCATGAGTGCACTGTCCAAGTTGATCTTGGATAAAGTGGAGTATATCTGATGTTTGTTCATCTCATCTTTCCTGCCATCTCGATTTGAGTTAGGATAATAAAAGGATGCGACGTTGGGAGCGTCTGTGAGCGAGGGGAGCAGTGTCCCCGCTGGCGAAATGTCCTCCGGATGGACATTTTTTTATGTCAATGCAGGGCTGAGGAATCAAAACATAGAACATGGGGGGGGGCTGGCTATAATTGGTGACTGAATTCTTATGTTTAACCCCACCCTCCAATGTTCTGTTCTTGACAAAATTCAGAAGTAACCAGAAGCAAAGAAATCAAAAGAAACAAATGTATAATTATAGTTATACACTGTGTCTGGGATTTTTTTATTCTAGTTAAAATAGACTCAAGATAAGTGAAGACTTCCAAAAGTTCTCATGGCCAGATTTTCTTTACTGTAAGAAACTGCGGGGTATAAAGGATCCCACAAAGATATAACTTATGGAGCGGCCGTGGGCAGGGGAGTCTGTCTCAGGATAATGTACAAGTGTACAAAACCCTGACTATGTAATGTAACATTACTCAACATGACTCCATATATTAAGCAGCCTTTCATTCATTTATAAACACTGTGACACTACTGACTGTGACCCATCTACTGATAACCTGACAATTTTAAAAATGTGACCAAAAGTTTTCGATAAAATGCTGAACACTCAGCTTAAAATTTGCACCAAATTCAGGGGATGGAGTTCCACGTGAGTTACTGTAAATAGTGTAATTTAGTTTGGCACCTATTCCTGAGTGTCAATGGCCGAAGCGTACATTTAATTATGAAAACATCCATCTAGAGGACTGTCTCCCGAAGCACAGACCTCCCTGCTATCCTCCACTCACAGACACTCCCAAAGTCAAATCCTTGTGATATGCCCATTGTATGGCATAAACTAAATGGAACTCCTAATTCAGGCCTCAGGCCTCTCTCTGTCTAGCCAAACTAAACAACTCAAACGAATGGTCGTTAAACATTTAACATCTCATACCAACATGAATATCAATAACTGCTTCTCTACTGTTGCATGATATAGATTTGGGAAGAGTTCTGTATGTCTCGCTCACCCGGTCAAAGTATTAGCCTAAATGGGGAGATTAGATTAGATCTAGACTCTAGATTTCTAGATCTGTCCTTGCCCCTAATCCTAAATCTTTTCCTAATCAATCCTTACCCATTTCCCCAACCCTGGACCTGTCCCTAAAACTCTGGTCTTACTCCTAATCCAATTTGTAAATGTGATCCGGACGTAATGGACCCTTACCACAGATTAATCGTAACTTGCACAATATTAGATTCTAGATCTACAACATTCAGTAGCGCTTTCAATAATGACTTACCACCAGGCGCCAGCGATCTCAGAAAGCTGAGATAGGCCTACAGGACCAGCTTAAATCATAACCTGATGAAGGAGTGAAGCAATTGCATCAAATACACATAAAAGGATGTCGTTCTAAGTAAATTACTGAGGAGTCAGTATTCAGACTATTAGGTATGAGGATTACAAGTGAAAAAAAGTACGGCAAACTGAAAATAAATTACCATAGGCCCTACCTCTTTGTGCGCGGGTCGTAAAACTAACTCTCGGTCATGAAGATGATAACAGCAAGTAGCAGTTGAAAATGTGAGTCCGGGGGCGAAATGTTGGAGAATGGCGTCTTCAACGCCAATTTCTTTAGGTCTATACCTGGTCAAACTTCACCTCTCAGCTAGTCATTGTCCACCCAATGCAGGATGTAGCCCTCCGACAACGACTTCCATTCCTTTCTCTCCGATGTCTTCCTCATCCATGTTGTTCCCCCCTCTCTTTTTATATAATATCATTCTGAGATCTTCTTCCTGGTCGTCCTCGTGTTCTTTTTCCTGTCTGTATTTGCCATTCAGTGCAGCGTTTTGTCTATCTGTTATCATTCATCCTTCCCAAATGTCCAGCCCAATACCACAAAATTACCACACTATTAAATTAAAACGTTTACACCCCATAGAGCAAGTATGGAATGTTTGTTGTCATTTTTTATCAGGCTGTCATACAAGCTGTACCGTACCCACTTCCATGAGGGAATAATACAGTGAGTGTTTTACGTACGTATTCACTTGTATGACATGTGTACAATAATAATTATTGTGTGCAATGTTTATTTACTTTTCAAATTCTGTTTTCAATATCTCATAATGAATGGCTTAGTGCACGACGATTTTTGCAAATCTCATCTGTATTTACGTGTGTACAGTGGACAGAAATTACTACCACATGCTGACCTCGTCTGTGTATAATTTCACTTCCTCACAAATCTTTCCATAAACTTTAATTAACGTCCTCTCATATATGTAGTATACAGAATTTTAATAAAGTCTCAAACTAATCGTGTGTGCATGTGTGCGTGCGCCCGCACGAGCAAGCGTGCTTACGTGTGTAATTTTGTGTGTGTGCAAGTGCGTGTTCCGTGTATGCGCGGGTGAGTGACGCGCTGCCACGCTTGCCTTGTCTCCATCATCATCTTCTTCATTGACATCTCTGTTTTTTTTCTTTTGCTATTTCCTTTTCCATCACAGAAACGTTCCACAAGAAGCACCATTTCAATTGAAGATCCATGCGTCTGGATACGTGTAGTTCGATCAGCTTCTCATATCAGGGAAAGCTTTTGCTGGGGACTTGATACACGATACACAAAAAAAACTGTGGGGTGGCAGCAAGGCTATTATAATATTGAAGTAAAGTAAAAAAGGAAAAGGCTGTAGTGTACCTTAGGCTATGTAACAACTCCCCAGGCATGGAGCAAAATATGGTTTTGTCTTTCATTTTCCTGTGTGTTTTAGTGTATTGTTTCTGTATTATTTCTTCTTCTTCTTCTCATGTAGTTGATTCGTCTATATATGTAAAAAGACGATCCCTCAATTGCACCATAATTATGCGACTCGACGTCACTCCTCTGAGGCTGAAAACAGGGTAAAAGCCTTGCATATACTAGGACCATTTAAAATATATTCGTTGTGTAAATTCTTTTGTATATATATATCTGGTATTTTTAAATATCTCTTGGTATCCAGATTGTGCACAGAAATAGACCCGCACTTTAGATACAATGGTAGCTGCAACGGATAATTATGTTCTTTAGTTCATTGTCAAAAGACATCTCTGTTTTTTTCTTTTGCTATTTCCTTTTCCATCACAGAAACGTTCCACAAGAAGCACCATTTCAATTGAAGATCCATGCGTCTGGATACGTGTAGTTCGATCAGCTTCTCATATCAGGGAAAGCTTTTGCTGGGGACTTGATACACGATACACAAAAAAACTGTGGGGTGGCAGCAAGACTATTATAATATTGAAGTAAAGTAAAAAAGGAAAAGGCTGTAGTGTACCTTAGGCTATGTAACAACTCCCCAGGCATGGAGCAAAATATGGTTTTGTCTTTCATTTTCCTGTGTGTTTTAGTGTATTGTTTCTGTATTATTTCTTCTTCTTCTTCTTATGTAGTTGATTCGTCTATATATGTAAAAAGACGATCCCTCAATTGCACCATAATTATGCGACTCGACGTCACTCCTCTGAGGCTGAAAACAGGGCAAAAGCCTTGCATATACTAGGACCATTTAAAATATATTCGTTGTGTAAATTCTTTTGTATATATATATCTGGTATTTTTAAATATCTCTTGGTATCCAGATTGTGCACAGAAATAGACCCGCACTTTAGATACAATGGTAGCTGCAACGGATAATTATGTTCTTTAGTTCATTGTCAAAAGCCGTTGCAGACGATAGAGTTTGAACTTCTGCCGGGAGCTTGTTCCACATCCTGATGACATTGGGGTAAAATGAGTAAAGATGGCTGTTAATCCGTGAGCTTGGGATGTTATATTTTATGTTATTCCTTCTGTATTAATGGTGAGGTGGTTCAGCGGGATATGGATATTTCCTTCCCTGCCCTTATAAAATATTTTTACTTTGTTTGTTTTTTTGCTCTTCTCTCTTCATGGTGTCCACTGGAGGTCTCTCATCATTTTATTTACATTACTACTTCTAGCACAGTCATTCGTCACAAAGCGAGCAGCTCTCCCCTGGACCCTTTCCAGTTGGTCTATGTTTATTCGACAGTGGGGGTCCCAGACGCTGCAGCCATACTCTAGGGAGGGCTTCACAAAGGTGTTACAGCATTTTTCTTTCACTTTCCTATCACAGTTAGAGAAGTTCCTTTTCAGAAATGCTAGTATACTGTTTGCTTAGTTACATGTGCTATTAATATGCTGGCTCCATGTACGTTTTCTGTCCAATGTAACTCCTAAATAATTAATCATCTGTTTCGCTCAATTTCTCGTCATGTATAAAGTAGTCTGAGGTGATGTGATGTTTATTTGAAATTCTCAGGACTTGACATTTATTGGGGTGGAATTCCATACGCCAGACTCTCTCCCATTTTTGTAGACTGTCCAAATCTTTCTGTAAAATTTCCGTGTCTTCTTTTGAGTTTATTGTTCTATAAAGGAGGCTATCATCGGCAAACAGTCGTAATTTCTTACCCGAAGCTTTGCAATGCGTACATTATAATATACATGTAGTATTTTCTTTCTGTTACATTTTTTTCTTTGAAATAACGCTAAATCTGTCTCTTCCGCAATTGTAGCATCTGCAAGCTACCCCTTGCCCTCCCCAGTTTTGCCTGTCATACTGGTGACTGAGCATGTGTTCACTTCTTTTTTTCTTGAATTGTTGACGTTCGCCAGAGTGTACTCCGTGACCTTACCATCCCTTCCTAGTGAGTAGTTGTTGTTGGGTTTTCGTAAAGATTAGTATGTTCCCGAACATTCGATAACGTTGTAGATATAGATGTTTGGGCCAGATTTGGCCTTGAGTGATGTAACCTGGTGACGTATTGATACGTGATTGGTTGGTTTGTGCGTTTCGGGCGAGGGCAGAGGTTAGATTAATTTCGGGAACTTTCTGTAGAAATAATTTATCTATATATATGGACCCATGTGAGTGGTTGGTCGGTGAGTAAGTGAGTTTTCTTCTCGTGTGGCGGAGGATATTTAGTTGTTCGCTGGTGCCTTCCTAGTATTTTATTGTTCAGTATACAGTTATTAAACTTTAGTAATATTTAATCGATCGTCGGATCTAGTGTTTATTTTTTCTACAGCTGTAATAGTTTCGTTTTCTAAAGGGTTGTAGTTAGATCAACTAACTCCCCCCTACTATAACGTGCTAGAACAACCTCAGCTGTTACATATTGGGGGCTCGTCCGGGATCCGATCAGATTCGAACGGAACAGATCAAAATGATTAGATTTATTTACAAAGTTTATTGTAGGAATATCATCGACAAGCTATCTACAACATGTCGGAGGTTATTGGAAGGCTTAGCCAGGAAGCGGAAGCCATGGAGCTCACTGGGCAGGAGAGACGGGACTACATCCGTGAAGGCCTGGAAAGAGAAAGACAGCTGGAGGCTCAACGACTGGAAAAAGAACGACAGCTGGAAGCTCAGGAGCGAATGGAAAAGCCCAATATGTAACAGCTGAGGTTGTTCTAGCACGTTATAGTGGGGGGGGGGGGATTAGTTGATCTAACTACAACCCTTTAGAAAACGAAACTATTACAGCTGTAGAAAAAATAAACACGAGATCCGACGATCGATTAAATATTACTAAAGTTTAAAAACTGTATACTGAACAATAAAATACTAGGAAGGCACCAGCGAACAACTAAATATCCTACGCCACACGAGAAGGAAACTCACTTACTCACCGACCAACCACTCACATGGGTCCATATACATATAATATAGATATTTCTACAGAAAGTTCCCGAAATTAATCTAACCTCTGCCCTCGCCCGAAACGCACAAACCAACCGATCACGTATCAATACGTCACCAGGTTACATCACTCAAGGCCAAATCTGGCATAAACATCTACATGTATAACTACAACGTTATCGAATGTTCGGGAACATACTAATATATTACGAAAACCCAACAACAACCTACTCACTAGGAAGGGAGGGTAAGGTCACGGAGTACACTTTGGCGAAGGTCAACAATTCAAGAAAAAAAGAAGTGAACACATGCTCAGTCACCAGTATGACAGGCAAAACGGGGGAGGGCAAGGGGTAGCTTACAGATGCTACAGCAATATACAAGTATTGGTTTTGGAACTACGACCAGTTTGACTTTGGGTTTTACTGTGCATCGGCATGATACGGCCACACTGCGACCTTAGTAATAATAATAATAATACACAGCATTTATATAGCGCTTCATCCCGTTAACAACCAGGCTCTAAACGCTTTACAACATTTATATCATATAATCACACACAATACACAGGCATACTCCGGAGAAAACAAAAAAATGGACATTCAGAGTGTAAAAAGATGTCTCTTCAGCTGATGTTTAAAACTAAAAGTCATAACATTTTCAGTCTCTCTGAAAGACACTAGACAAAGGCAGAAAATGTCAAATCTGAGGCCCTCGCAAAGAAAAAGATTTCTTATTCATGGTCTTGATGGACATCAGAGGAATTTGGAACTTTTTAGTGTCAGAAGATGATCTCAGATGCCGTGATGGTACATGGGGAGTCAGAGGATCAGTTAAATGGTGCGTTTTTGTACACACATTTTTGACACAGGGTACCCAGTTTATACATTGTAAGTTTTTCTACAGGTAGCCAGCGCAAGCTATGCAATTGTCGGTACACCCAAGACGCCTACACTATGTAGGTTTGATATTCGGAGCTCCATCGATCCAAATTGCAGGAATAAAATTTAAAAGTTCTGTATAAAACTGTTACATTGGAAAAGTTCCAAAAAATTTTTTTGTATGGTCCCAGAAGGAATGTTGCTTTATGTGTCTGGGCGTCCTACTGCAGTCTTACAAAAGGATAGTACCGGCACTAGTAGCATTGGGACCTCTATGAGCCCAACAAAAAGTATTCAGTGTTTTTTTTTCTTATAATGTAGGCCTTATTACAATAATCATATTATCTGGCCGAGATAATAATACAGAACGTCCGCCATCTATGACATGACACTGAAGAAGGAATGAAAGAAGTGGTGGTTGCAGAAATACAAAGGGCGATGGAGAAGAAAGAACGCGCTATGTCAAAATGGCGTAATTTCAATAGTCACGCTTATTTTATTTAGTTTAACATACAAACCACATGTAGATGTCTAGAAATGTATGGTGATGTACACTAAAGTACCCCAAAAATATGGAAATCAATAAATTATAATTAATATATTTAAATCGGGAAAGTAAGAAACCAAATATGATAAGTCCTGACAATATGATAAAAGAACAAACAACACAAAAGAAAGAGGACGCATGTCTGTAAAAGTTTGAAATATTTTTTTATTCACAATGTTCATTTCTGCTTGAGACCACAAAGCCAAGCAAATTCACTAAAAACAACGTTTTGTAATGAATATTTATAAGAATAATATTAAATACATGGAGATGGTAGTAGTGAGTGTGACATGTAAAAGTGTTAAAATCTATCGACCCAGTGAACTTTTCTGCAGCTTTTTTTTTTTACTTCTCTCATTCATACGTGTCAAATTACCTACATATTTTTTTTTGTTTGTTTCAATAAAATATAAATTGCATTATATCTATGGTGAATATAACAGGCTGAATAATAATAATAATAATACATGTAGTTAGAAAAAAAAAAAAATAGATAATAGTCTGAAACAGTCAACAAAGCTGAACTAACAAGAGGGATGATGTGATATTTACAAAGCTAATGAGAAAATATACATGAACATTACAAGCATGCGATGGCCTCAGAGTAACAACAACTTTTACCTGCATTAAAGAAAGAAAAACAAACAAAAATGACAAAATGGTCCTGAAAAGTAAGCAAGCTGGACGTGTTGAGTCCTGGAAATCAAATCTCATATGCTTTTGATCCATGGCAAGTCATGATGAAGTCACGCTTCCGCAATGGCCAGAGAAAATAGTGAGAATAAATACCAAAATAATCATAATGAAAATATATAACAGACCAACAAATACAACCAGCCTTTCAAATAATCTCAGAGAATGCATGTGAACAGGTTGAAACAATTGCAGCAATGGTTTGCCCTTGCATACATCAAAGAACAATACTATCGCATTCTCCCTGCCAAAATCTGTTCTATGAAGATTTAGTTTAATAGTATTCTGGCGGATATAGAAATTTGGGACCTTTACACTGATCAATGACAACCATTTGGTTTTCAAAGAAAATTGTAAAGGTAAAGATTGGTGACTGCAAGCAGCCCAGACAAAAGCTGTGAGACTTACATCTGTGCTGCCAGCAGTCATTACATTACAATTAAAGAATATTCTAACAATGTGCACAGAGAAAACATGCATTTAAACATATTTAAAAAATGCATGTTATGTTTTTCTTGCAGGAAAATTAGCCAATTCCATTCCCAATGGTGCCTTTTTTAAATTTTTGGTAACTGTTCTTCTCATTGTATTTGAGTAAAGTGTGGACCAAAACTAACTGACAACATAACATTGGTGAAGAGAAACAACTAAACAGGCTAACCAAAAAACTGATCATCTGATGTCTCTCTCGGAAACAGCTGGGGATTATCGGTAAAAAAAAAAAAAGGCTATACACTTTCTGTTCATTTTATCTTTCCAATTGTGGTAAAGAGTTCTCTCTGTCAGCTGTGGCTGGACAAATGGTGATTACAAGAAAACAAAAGTTAAGTCTTGCCTTAAAGAGAGAGGTCAAATGATGACCTTTGTCTTGACAATGCAGTTTTGTCAGAAGGTGTGCAGTAAAATTGTCATGATGTCTGTATCTGGACTACTATTAGTGCCTAGAACAAGCAGAAACCATAAATTTCAAAATGAGAAATCTTGGGACATCCGATTTTCTTATACTGAGCACTGGTTAAACACTCATACTGCCACTGTAATTATGACACTCAAGTCTTGACGTAATTACAAATTGGGAAAGATTAAGTAGCATTCAGGACAAGTTAGAAATGATTCCAATATAATTAAAACAAGGTCATTTCAGTTCCAGCCTTGACAAATCAAGAGGAAAAAATGTTCCCAATACTCAGAATAATCTGGCTAACCAAGCCACCAAAAACGTGAAGCGCCAAATGAAACTAGAAGGCAAAAATAGGATAATAAATAATAATTAATCAAGGGACTTCCTGTCTGAGGAAACCACAAAACCCCATAACCACAAAATATGTACCAATGTAACTGTCTTTACACACTGGATATAGCCCAATACAAGAATTAACCATTAGCCAAAAATCTGCCATCATTTACAAATAAACGTACATGTCAGATTGGATTCAACCACTTTCCCCAAATTCTAGTCAGTAGGTTTTAAAGAGGGTGAATCAATGCTGATACTTCTCAGGAAATGAAAAAAATACCATCAGATCAGGATTTTTTGTATTGTTTTGTTTTCTTTTTACGCTTATTGGGAAGTAACTCACAAAAGAGAATGTATGTGTTAATATTTACACATAATTTCAACAAAATTTCAAAATGTGTCAAAATTCACATATTTTAGAGCTCACATACATTTTCGGGTTTGTTTCGTCACAGAGTTCACTGCCAGCCCTAACTAAACCAACAACTTATGAAAACACTGAACAAGCATGATTTTGACAATACATAACATATAAAGACAGAGTGTATTTGCAGGCTGGGTTATCTTTTCTGTGGCCCATGAAATATCGCACTGTTCTCTGGTTCATTCTCTGGGCTGCCTGTCTCTCTCTCTGCCAAACCACAATCAGAGGGCAATGACATGGCACTCTTTGTCTCACAGCATTGTTCAATATCAGATCATACCAGAATCTCCTCTGGCTTATCGGGTTCATTTTATTCTCAGTAAAAACGAACTAATTCTGATAAATAAAAATTTGATTTAAAGTGGAAAAAAAATGAAGAGGGAAATTATTTGGTTTATACTTCTGAGAATTTGCAGGAAATATTAATTACAAAGGCCTTAGTTGATGAACCAATCATACCTAGGATAGCTGAGATTATCATAAATAAATAAATTATAATGACAAATTGAGGTACGAAAAATTCCAACAATTTCAACAAAATGACTCCACCACACTCTGTTACAGCCACACCCAGACAGAAGCATACAAGAAGACATACACCACACTCTGTTACAGCCACACTCAGACAGAAGCATACAAGAAGACATATACCATACCAATCCAAAACAACTCTTGCAATACAAATTTATCTCTGCCATGCCAAACTCACACACACGGTGTTTTATATCAATGGCTGACTGATCAAGCTATGGAAACAAATTCTGAAGTTTGAAGTCAAAATTAAATTGGAAACTTCAGGCTGTTTTATTCACTCCTGCAATAAGCCACATGTGTGAAGCAATCAAATAATTTTTCAATCCAAATTGGGAGAACTTGACAAAATAAAAATCTTACTTTTAACTCATTCCCTAAACAAGCTTGGTGATCCCTCACTTTCCTTCACCATGCATCATTTTCCCCCAAAATTACCTCAATTCTATTACTGTATTTACAATACATGTATGATTTATGTATGGTTGGAAAAGTCTGCCCACGAGCTTTCATTCTGGTTAGATTTTAGCTGGATCAATCCTCTCCCAGTGCCACCCTTAGAATGTGAACAAAAGAATTTATCACTTCCATGAATGCATGTCCCACTCAAGCGCTTTACCGTGTACTGTTTATGCAGCGAATGAGTAAAGGCTACATGAACAACACCATCTTTATGAAGTCCAAGCAGATTCAGATTTCATCTATTTTTTTTTATCTTCATTTAGGTTACTTATGGTGACTATCAAATCTTAACCATAGACAGGCTGATTCATGATTTACCTATCGTTTTGGAATACATGTATAATGGAAGGAAAGATTAACACTATGGGAATTTGTGCTAAATGTGTCACTCACTGATCACTTACACAGGGCATATGCTCATCTTACATCAAAGCATGCTCACAGCACTTACACCTTTTAGAACCCAAAACATTTAGACAGAATCTACTATAATACTAACACCATTTCATTCATTAACACTTTTACACATATATTCACAGAAATTTGAAATACCATAATAGTTTATTGCAAATTCACCACCAGAGAAGTAAAACCATAAGTCAATATGAAGTGTGAACAAAATTTCACCTGGAACATATTTTAGTTTCAGGGTCTGGGAAAAGAGATCTTACTTAGCATTTAACGAAAACAGACTTGATTTTCTAACAAAAAAATTTGTACGAAAGATTAAAGAAAACATTTACAACAGATTTGTATCTTTCATCAGTGCCATCTGCTGCTGAAGTACAGTTACTTTCTGAAAATGTGAAATGGCTTTATTCCCATCTTATTATATATGTTGTAGAGAGCAAAATTTGGCACAGTGATCTGAAAACTTCTGTGTCCACTGGCAGAAAATATGCAACAGAATGAAATGGATAATAGACAAAAACAAATAGATAAAATCTTTTTATCAAACAGATAAGAACTACTCTAACTCGCTGCTAAATCTGGACATGTTGACATTCAAAAGAATTTCCAAATTTTGTGAGTCATAGTTGTTTGTCTAAATATGCAAATATGTGTTTATTCAAGTTTTAATTATCAAACCAGGATAAATTATAAAATAAACTAACTGGCCCACAGTTGGGATTTGCTACATTAAATGAGGAAAGTCCTGGTGTGAGATGAAAGGGATTTGGTTTAGAATTAGCCACTGACTCTTGCAATTTTATATTATGTCTACATCTCACAACTGATTTCTTTTAGAAATACCAAAAATGGGGTTTCATTCAGTATTCCACAGATATGCAGCTGAGTGCCCTTTCTTTCCACAATTCAAGACAGAACATAAAGATCCCAGATTTGCAAAAAAAACCATCGAGAAACAAAGTTGAACCTATATTTATACATGAAGAAACCAAACAATGGTTATGACAAGAATCTAATTTCCCACCTGTACATTCTGTTCTGTGTGTAAGTCAGTAATAGTAGTCTTTCAACTCCTAAAGTCCTGGCTACTTTTCGCAAAAAAACTCTCTCAAATTCACTGCTGATTAAACGTTCCACACCAATAGGGATTTCATTTTGAAACTGTCTAGATATCATCAATAAAAACTGGCAAAATAATATGATTTAGATTGACAATCAGATGTTGCAAACTTTAACGTGCTTAAAGGAAAACGTGCTGTGATTTGTGCCATTTTGAATGAAATGCATTTCTTGAATTTAAAAACAAAAAAACATGTCTACATGCAGAAATGGTTTTAAAATGGTCACTGTATTACTTCATTTGCTTACTATTACTTTGTTTCACATTTCTTGAACACAACAATAAAGGCAGCATGATCTAAGCAGATGTTTTCAACCTGCCCGGGAACAAAAATCTCACATCAACTGACAATTTCCATCCACCTTATTACTTTGATAAACATTTAATGGCATACGGACAAAGTCTATAGTCTCCAGTTCAAAAAGAAGCAGGAAATAATTAACCCATACCCCGCGCGCTACCCGTAAAGCCCGCTGCATGGTCAGTGACCTTACTCACGGAGAATCTTATCTGGGGTCACTGACCCGTGCCGCTCTGCGATGACCACATATGCTGTTCCCGTGGTTCGGTTTTTATTGATTGGTATGAAAACATTCGCTGCTATGCCTTATCACGCTTGATAATGAATTAACCAGCAAAACCTTAGTCTGTCAGTCTCTAACCAATGATCTGACTTATGATTCCAAGCTGACAGCTGTAGTTTTCGTGAGAACGAAGCGTGATAACAAGCCACGCCCTCCCAAGCCCTACACAAATGGTTTCATCCTGATTGACACATACTAATAAACCGATGTGGGCATTTGGGGCAAAGATTATTTCAGAGCTTGTTTCTGATTGGTTCTTAGATACAGACAACTCCAGATGGTGGTCAGCGTGTGAGAAAATGAGATAATATTGCAAATTTGTTGAGCAACAGTTCGCATGTCGATATTACATCTTTTGAAAGTGTGGGGAGAGCCTTTGAAAGCTTAGTCTTTGTGATTCTGACCAGTGGTTCACTGGTTAACATGTCCATGTCACAATGCCTTTGATTTAGAAGAGATACAGTGAACAATAACACGGTGGTTACGTCTCAAAAAGGTCAGTGACCCGACGCGTGAAAATACGGCTTGCGCGTGGCGTGGTCAGCTTGACCTGGGCGACTTGCCGCCCGTGCTGCATGAGCGCTTGCAAGTCAATACCGACTATTGCCGCCCCACGCAGGGTGAGGGTTAAGACAGTGGTCAACTGACAGTCTGATGGCCAAAGGGCCTGCATCTAATCCACCTATAACCCAACAACTGTGAGAATAAAAAAAAAATACATCTAACTTATAACAAATGCAAAACTAAAATGAATATCACCTAAATAAAATGTCACCATTGATATAGTTTGTTTGAGGAAGGGAATTGACAATATAGACAATGTTACTTCTGAAATAAAAAAGTGTCACTGACATGCAGAAATTCTTTATTTTAACTGTAGGAGTTAAAAGTTGTGAGATATAAAGTATGAAAAAACCGCTCTTGTCATAAAGAGAGAAAAACAAAAACAACTCAATGTTCTGACTAACATCAATTATTTCATCCTTTGCTCACAATATTGGCATTCAGGGAATCACAATTGCCATCATATAACTCCATCACAAACAAACCTGTGCAACATGTGAAAATTCTGCATACAGAAATATGCACACACAAAAAATGATTCTAAACAAAACCACAGATGAAACAAACAGAAGTATAAAATGGGGGGCAAAAATAGTCTAACTACAGACATTCATTACTTATGACACCAGAAAATTTCCATTCAAGCATTCATCTCCTCACTCTCAGCTTCAACTACCCTTGGTCATTCAGCCTAGCTCTTCACATCTCACTCACACTCACAATTTCGCTATGCAGCATCACATACACCCGAGCTGTTCCCAAATTTTCTGGCAGTATCACTCACACCCAAACTGTTCCCAAGATTTCTGTACAAACCCGAGGTCCCTCCCGACCCTTTCCCCCCCTCCCCCTCCTCATCAGGGGGCCTGCTGTCATGAGGGTAAGAAAGATGATGGAGTTTTCAGATTCTCAATCTCTTGACGTTGCTGGTCTGAGGACATTATTCTGTGGACAGACAGAAAAAAAACACCCCACTAAAATACAAGCATTCCAGTTCATAATCAAAGGATTATTGTGGTGCTAAGCTGTTCATGATCATTCAAACTGAACAAACTTTGAAAGTTTAACTGCGTTGAAAAAGCAGTATTCAATGAATAATAACCCAAATGTTAGAAAACAACACTATAAAGAAGATCTATTGATGGCTGCAGCTGACAAAACATCATTCCACTCCATGCCCCACCTAAGGTGCAGGAACTAGAATTTACTCACTTCCATATGAACAAGACAGTAAAAAAAAACAACAAACAAACAATCTGAACTGAACATCCGAAATATCAAGCCGTCAGTGAAAATAACACAAGAAATGCAGTAACTGCACTACTCTGTTGCTTTATCATTGCAGTCATTGCTTTCATCATGACTTCCTCTGATCTACATCTGATAATGCAGCATTATCCAGTTGTCATATCACAAATAAAATGTACAGAGTGGGCCAAAAGTAGGTACGCAGTATTATATTTTTCATTCATTTATTTTTTCTTTTAGTTTTACCCACTTCAGAATGATGGCAGGAAATCTGAGTTTACCCGCCTCTGTGGGATTCAGCAATCTTGTTCATGCAGATTTACTCGCATACCTCTAAAACAAAAAAATAAGTGCATATACAAATAAATAAAAAGATAAAATACAGTATAGCCAGTTTTAGCCTGCCCATATAGCCCTGTGAAGAGATACTAACCTTTGTTCATGTAAAGTGGACTGGATTTCTGCTATTCTGACCTGAGAGCGGGCCTTCTTTAACTCCACAGAGATCTGACTGCACTGCAAGCTTCCATTCACCATCGACTCCTCCCATAATTTAGCAGCCTGGAGAGAAGTCAATGTTTCATTTTTGTTTATCAAATTCAAAATTCAGAATTCAATGGAAAGATACCCATACACCCAATTTTTTGTTCTGTACATTTCCGGTGATCCACAAAGCATTTGACTTGTCTGGATTGGAGAAATCAAACTTTTGTATGGGAAGTTTGAGAGGCTGTGCTATAATGCAGTATCACTTTCTTGGAATCACGAGGGGAAAGGGTGGACACTTCAAAGATTAAAAGCTAAACTCTCGTTTCAGGAAGGAAAGCAAAAAAGCAAGTTCTGAAATTACTGATAAAATATGTCTGGCAAAGACATGCTGGCTCACGGCTGTTAATAAGACACCGAAAGCGCTACTTTAGTTGCCTGCTGTAGCCTCCTGCTGACCCCCCGTGAAGGGGTAATAAATATCTGTCTGCCACGGTCATTACCGTGACGGCGAGGCGCTCACTGGCCCTGCCTGAGTAGCGCGATTCTATTAATTTCTGCATATCTTTACATGCCGATATCTCCCGATCAAGCAATGCTAGACCCCCCATCCGAGATGCCATTTTAAAGCCCGGCCTTTTACCGACAAGCCGATATAACTTTCCCCCATCTAAGTTTATATGTGTTAATTATTTCGAAGGATTTATTCAGTGTATGTTTCTATTCATCCGAAAATCAGTTTTCACTATTATTTTAATTTGGATTTAAATATCTCGGCAGTTCAGCCCACGTTTTCTACAGTTATTTGTTATTCCAGTCGGAAAATGGATACTCAATAAAATGTGCACGTTTGACGTTTGAGCAGTACAAGTGTGATTTTATATGATAAGACGCCATCACGCTATTTTTTACATCATTGCGAAGGTAGATTTTCTTTATTTTATCTGAATAACAGTATTCAGAATGAAAGATCACACAGAAGACTTGCATATTAAATATCTTCATGAACTGTGCAGAACATGTGGTGGAAGAACTACCAAAAAAACAAAAACTTCGGAAAAGGACAGCATACAAATACGGACCTTACTTCATACGTTGACAAGTAAACACAGAAACGCACAAACAAACAAAGCATATTAGAAACAGCCAGACCTCCCAAGTCTCCCCGTGCCGGAGTCTCCCCGTTTTTATGACAAAACCCCGCCCTCCCCATTTTCCTTTGAAATCTCCCCGTTTCCAGGAAAAAAGAGGAAAAAAAAATCAAGTCAAGTTTTTGCCGACCACACCAAAAATTACTGATTATTATGCTTTTTCATAGTGTGGCTTGGCCGATACAGTTGTATGTATTTTTCTTTGAGCAGTAGGTTACGTGCCCACTCGGTTGGGGGGGGGGGGGGGGGGGGTAGGGAGGGTTGGATAGGAAGTAACGTGGGGGGCACCTGCATAGCGGTAATGCCCATTCAGAGGTTTTCCCGGAGAACAGTTTCGAGACTAGTAGGCGCCGGCATGTCTAGGGAAGTGTCACACTACTCACTTTGATGCCCACCAGAGATGTTACATGACGATTGTGTGCCATAACCCAGTGCGAGTGGGGGAGTGACAGTGGTATGGAAAGGCAAGTGATGGCCAGCAAGCTGTCTGTCCGTTTACCTGGGTCAGACGTCTATTGTGTATTGGAGACGCCAGCCCATTTTTTGAGAAAAAAAAAAAATTTTTTTCGGAATATGGAAAGAAAGGGGAGGTCTGCGGGAGCTCATCCACGCATCTGTGGCCAAATTAGACAGACGAGTGGCAGCCATTCGAAACTGTGAAACACAGTAGCTGAAAACTGTCATTAAGTCACAGATTTTGCAAATCTCTCCAGAACTCTTGGCATCTGCACCACCCATTAAACGGAGGAAAATGAAGTAGACCAATAAATTCTACATAAAGCGAGTGTACAACTGTATTTTTTATGTGTAATATGTCAAGTGCAGGATCGCCGTAAATTTGAGCCTATGGAAAATTTAACATTACATTCTATCCTACATAACTCTGAATTGAAGAACTTCTCAATGATGCAGTCAAGTAAGTTAAGAAATGTTACATATTCTTATTATTGTGTGTTCATTTCTTCTCGCTAGTGGGAGGAGATCGCGTTAAATTTTAAGTTTGAAAATTATGACCTCTGACGCATTTGTTAAATTACTATTCATCTTTGTAGCTGTTTATCTCTGTGACAGTATTTGGTACAGATGTATAATTTCGTTTATGCGTGTATGATATGTCAATTATTTAGCATGTATGTATTAAAATGTAGGCGATGAAATAGTTTGAGCGCAGTGTTTGCGTTTGTTACTCGAAAAATACAACATAATAAAAGCGCTCCGTGGGAAAGGGAATCCCCCGTGAACACGGCGGCTGACCCCGTTGACCTGGGTCGTGACCAGGTCACGATACGGAGAGCGGACCGGGCCGCTCGGCAACTAGATTACTGCTTGTTAACAGCCGTGGGCTACCCATTACAACATGGTCAGTGTCTTATGACTCTCTCAGCTCCATAGGGAAAGATTCATCTACTTCCCAATACAATAGGAAACTTTGATTCCTGTCCATAAAGGTTTAAAAAAAAAAACAGCAGTGAAGGGGTTAACAATTAGCACAAATAAATGACATTTTGACAATAAATGACAAAAAAAATATGACATACCTGTTTCTCTACTAAATCAGCCTGCCACCCTATGACATGTCCAATGAGTTTCTCATTGTAATAATTGCTAAGTGAGGCTGTCAATTTGGCTGTCTCCTCCCGTTTCATGGCAGCAGCTGTTAAAGCCTGGGAGGCAATGGCTGCATTCTGGGAACTGGAATCACTCGGGGTTGGACTGCCACTGCAGGAAGAAAAACATCCACTTGATAATGGACAATAATATACCATTCTGTCCTGATACATTAAGGGCCACACGGTAAACTATCTATCATGACTTGATTTTACAAACTTCTCAGGAGAAGCAAAAAAAAACCCAGATAACTATGCCTGACTTAATAATTACAATATCTAAAAAAAACAACAACAACATTATTTGAACTTAGTTTTCAGAATTTAACCCTCAATACATAACATAACCTGCAGGTTACAAGGCCTACAAGCAAATCTCAACTTTTTAAAATAGTCAAGTTGCAATAGTTTACCATGCGGCTCTGTAATAAGGAGAAGCAGACATGAAATGTGTTTAACATTTCACGGTTATCAACAATTACTGCTGTACAGTTACAGCTACTTGTATGATTCCTAATGTTCAACTGGACAGAAAAAGAGTCCCTTAAAAAAAGTCTCATGACCTTGCTTATCATAATACATGCTGAGATACCATGATACACAATCTGACACTACTACCTTTTTCAGAACCACTCTCTTTTCTACACTGAACCTTCACTCCCTCCCAAACTGTTTCATCTATTTTATAGCCAGTGCTTTGCTTCTTCTTCATCTCTCATTATTTTCGTTCCACAATTTCATGGGCTTTTCTGCCCCTGCTTCTTTCTCCTTTTCCTCTATCCCAATTCACTAAAATGAGCCTTTCTGTCATTCAGTGTCTTGTCAACTAATCCCTCCTGCTTCCTGTCCAAAACTCTTTCTTAAAACTTTCTCCTTTACTGTTTCTCTATGGATACAAAATATTCTTTTTATATAATGTCCATTTGTGTCTTTCATTGAGGTACATAGTATACCACTATGTCAGTCCCTGCTCTTCATGTATTAAGTTCCTTCCTTGAATGTTTCTTGCCGTTAAATTTTGCATTGATATGGCTTGTGGCCAGCTTGATCATAATGGCCTTGCTTCATCACTCTTGGTGACTTATAGCTAATTTTTGGTTATTTAGTGATCACTGTCTCAAAGGTGCACAACATACACG
The DNA here is from genome assembly GCA_963931925.1 of Onchidella celtica. Lineage (NCBI taxonomy): Eukaryota > Metazoa > Mollusca > Gastropoda > Systellommatophora > Onchidiidae > Onchidella > Onchidella celtica. The sequence continues at coordinate 8,974,903 of OZ007583.1, read as the reverse complement.
ATATTTTCTGACATTACCAGACCCACTGACTAAATGATTACTTCAATAAGGCACACCTCACAGGACACATAAACACATGCCATATAAATGAAAACTGAAAATATTTATCATCTATAGCAGTGGTTCTCAAGTTTTGATTTTCAGGGGGGGAGAAAACAAAAGGGCAACAAGGAAGCGAAAACAAAGAAGGGGGAGCAAAAACATGAATGGAGGGCAATTTTGGGGGCAAATGCAGGGAACCTGCATGGGGAATTGTCTGAAAAAGGTTGAAAAGCTCTGGTCTATAGACTGGAGAACACAAAAATACATACAAAATACTGCAATACACTTCACAGATCATATACTGTGCACACCGTCACCACTGTCTTGCTCCTGGATGGACAGGCCTTTGCCCTCCAACCAGACCGGGACTTTTTTCGTCTTGTAATGAAAAAAATATTTCCCATGTTCCTGGACACCCTAAATACAGGACAGTCCTGTCAATAACGGACAGTTTGCGGGTGTGCAATATAAATGATAAGACACATTGCAAGACAGCCATCACAAATATTACCATGAGCTCCGGGAACTAGTGGCAGACACTGGGCTCGTCCTATCTGCTAACCCTTCCTCAGGCTGGGTTGTGGGCACCACTGTTGGCTGGGGACCCTGAGCCTGAAGGCCAGGATAGGGCTGGTGATGAGGTGCAACTCCTACAGGGAGTCCTGACACTAAAGTAGGACCCTGGCCTGCAGGGTAGATAAGGTGCTGAGATGGTGTTGCTTGATGAGAAGACATAGGAACAGGTGTATGTCGATTTGGAGGTTGCTGCATTAAAGGAGGCCCTGAAATGGAAGAATATGACAGTGAGTCCTGAGCTTGTTAAACAGTTATAGCGTGTCATATTTACTGCAGAAGTACAATAAAACATGCACCACACTCATATAAAAAATAAAAGCAGAATCACTATCCAAAGTTAGAATTGTCAAGAATAGATTTAAGTCATAAATGTTTCCACTGACTAAATTTTTGTGAGAGAGCAGTGAGTAATTTTTACAAACGTAATTATCGTGCGAGCCAGCATAACTTGGTCTCGTAAACAATTTGTTTTGAACAGTTTTTTTTAAATAATAGATAGACAGAAGGTGTGGGGAAGGATAGACGGACAGCGTAGGTGTGCATGACTGAGCACTTGTTATATCTCGTGTTTTGAACTAGGTTTAGTAGAGAGGGAAGGGGTGAGTAGGAATTAAATGTTATTGAGACGTCTGTTGACGTACAGAAAATACCGTGATCCAGAGTAAAAGCTCGGGGTTTTGAACATGTTAAGAATTTATTGCTATAAAATTACATTTTATTGTCTTGAGTGATTTGACCTTTGATGTCGACCCAAGGTCGTTGTGTAGGGCTGTTACTTAAAATAACTCAGTTCGGCAGCTGAGCTAGAAGTGGTTGCACCAATCACAATCCAGGAATTAGACGGTAAGCTGCAGATGCAGTCCAGTATTTAAGGCCATACAGAACTTAGTTCTGGGCCACATGTAGACAATCCATTTACGAGGTGGACGGCGAGCTCTCAGCCAGATGAGAAGTCATAGAGACGCAGCGATTGAGCTGATATGTACAGTGATGGAGCATTGTCAGAAATCTACGCTCCTGAGCCCAAGCCTACTTGTTTGAGCATTAAACCCACAGCGCTAATATCAACAGCCCTCACATTGTGAGGGCCGAATGGTGAGCTAAAGATTTTAATTCCATGCTGAATTTACAGCCACCTACACATGTAGACTGTTGACCAGTACTGCCAGACCACATGCATTTCCCGCGACCACGTGTGAACTACACCAGAGCGCGCCTGGCAGAGACGCTATATAAATATGTTTTAGTATGAAGAGAGATAGAACTTTAAACCTTACAGGATCCGTCGCCCTCGGGCGCGGATTCTTTTGAATGTAAATTTATTGTGACTTAGATAACTTCATATTACATTGCCTTAAGTACTTCATAGTTGCTCCTCAGCTTAGCTGAGCATTTCCAGTTGCTATTGTATTCGTTATCTATTGTATATTTTATCTTTGAATTTGTTAGATATATAAACTTTACAGTCTGTTACTCAAATTGATTTATTTAGTTTTTAGAGTGAAAGTTGTTTAATTGTTGTTGTTTTTTTGTGCTCGTGTGATTGGGAAGCGGACCTCTCGATCTATATTCCCCAAAATCCCGATCCGCGACACTGTAGGGGACACTACACGACATTGTTTAATTTATAGTTTATTTAGATTAGATTATAATATCGTTTTTCTCTTTGATTAACTTTTGTTTCTTTTCAGTTTCAGTGCTCACGTGGTCTTCACGTTGAGCTACTTTAATTACTTCATTGTATTTAGTTTTGTATACTGCTTTCTTTGATTATTTGTTCCACATATTTCCGGCTCTCCCATTGACCCGAGGATCGAGGCCAAGGAGACTTCAACATAACTGAACGAAGAAAGACAAACGTACTGACTGTGGTGTACGCAAGGCCTAAAGGAATCTCCACCAGTTCCTTGAGTTAAGTGATTCCATCCTTAATATTGTCTGCGTTAAGGAGTTGAGTGTTCCTCCTGTTTTACAGGCTGATTTTACTTTTTCTCTGTGTTTAGGAACTCACGGGAGGTGGCGAGGGCGTTCTTACGTTTGCGGGTCCCCCCTGCCAAAGTGGTGGCTTGGTCGCAGACTCTGCCGTCTCGACGACAGATTGTGCGGTCTCGCAACACCAGTGGTTATTGAAACTGTGGGAAGTCGCATTCGCGAGAATGGACTTTGATAGGGATCTGTACACTTTGAAGAAAGAGAACGACAAAGAGAAATAGAAGAAAGAGCCGAGAAGGCCGCGGAACGCGAACGAGAAAAAGAAAAAGAAGAAAGAGAACGACAGAGAGAAATAGAAGAAAGAGCCGAGAAGGCCGCGGAACGCGAACGAGAAAAAGAAAAAGAAGAAAGAGAACGACAAAGAGAAATAGAAGAAAGAGCCGAGAAGGCCGCGGAACGCGAACGAGAAAAAGAAAAAGAAGAAAGAGAACGACAGAGAGAAATAGAAGAAAGAGCCGACAAAGCGGCTCATCGAGAGCACGAAATTGCCCTAAAGAAATTAGAGCTGCAAGGAAACCAACCGACCGCGGTTCCAAGTGTTCCAACGAATAATGTTAAAGCAAAACCAAAGCTTCCAACCTATAATGATAAGGTCGACCAGATCGATTCTTATATTCATCGTTTTGAGCTCCACGCGGTAGCTGCCGGATGGGAAAGAACTGAATGGACTTCGTGCCTTGCAAATTTATTAACGGGACGTGCACTTGAAGTATTCCATGGCCTCAACATCGAGGATTCTAAAAATTACGACATCCTTAAAAAGGCTCTTTTAAAGCGTTTTCAACACACCGAGGACGGTTTTCACCAAAGATTCCGGACTTGTAAGCCAGACCTGTCCGAAAATTTTTCAACGTACGTCGACCGCCTAAAGCACTACTTAGACCGCTGGATTCAGCTGGCTGGTGTCGCTGACGGTAATTTTAAAGGGCTTTATGAGCTCGTTCTGAAGGACCAAATATTTAACGCGTGCCATTCAGAACTAGTCTCCCACATTAAAGAGTGGGCACCTAAGACGTTAGCGGAAATCACGTCCTTAGTAGAACAGTACGCGTCCGCACACCCTAATCGTTCGCTGGCTAAAGCCAAAACTAGCGAACCGTTTTATGCCGGAGTCGGTGGAACTGCGCCAATGGGTACAAGAAATTCTCGACCAGTTCATCGCCAGACGCCGCCTCCGCGTGCATATTCCGAACCGCCGCCCAATAAAGCTCGCGGTTTTCCAAGCCGTGCTGGACCTCCCACTCGGGGACATTTTATTCGCTATTCAGGTCCACCCCGTCGTGACGTTAACGAGGGCTACCATTATCAGAGCCCACCATGTCCACCTCCTTGGGCATATTATAATAATCCATATAATGCACCTCCAATGCAACCCAGACGTAATATATATGACAGCATTAGGTGTTATCGGTGCAATAAACCAGGTCATACTTCAAAATATTGTAGGGTTCAGTTTGAAGCTGCAAATGCTTGCACCGTCATTGTTCCGGCTGCACAGAGTAGCCGTAGCGTTGAAATTACGTCGCCCATGACGGGCACCGTTCCGGTTATGTCGGCCCTCCATCAACACGGGTCATTGACCTTATATGAGGGTCATGTTAACGCCATACCCGCGTCTGTCTTACGCGATTCAGGTTGCACCACTATCGGTGTTAGGGAATCACTGGTCAGACCGACCCAGCTGATTGAACAACAGGCAACCTGCATTACTTTCGGGGGCTCCGTCGAGCGATTCCGTCTCGCGGAGATATACATCGACACGCCATTCATTACAGGTGTCGTAACGGCATGCGTATTACCAAATCCGGTCGCCGATCTAATTATTGGTAATTTACCACAGGTTAATGATACACCTGACGGCCAGTTAAAAGTTTGGAACGAAAACGTTGCGTGTGTCACCACACGACAACAGTCAAAACGTCCACCGGATGGTACTTTACAAACCCCTGCGTTTGATTTTAATGTCACGCCTACAGTTTTCTATAAGGAACAACAAAGCGACCCATCACTAAAACCGCTGTTTGCGAAAGTTCAGCCTCAGAACCGAAATGCCTCTCCGTTTATCATTAAAAATGAATTATTATACAGAAATTTCCGAAATAAACGTGAGACCATTGAACAGCTCGTGGTGCCTAAGTCGTTCCGTCGCGACATTCTGCGTCTCGCGCATGATACATCATTTTCAGGCCATCAAGGTTCAGCCAGAACCAAATCAAGGATATTGGCTCATTTTTTCTGGCCTGGTGTATACGCGGACGTGAACCGTTTTGTGGCGCGCTGCGATGTATGTCAAAAACGTACACCTAAAGGTAAAGCATCACGCGCACCCCTTCAGGAGATGCCACCAGTCTCAACACCATTCGAGCGTGTCGCGGTTGACATAGTAGGTCCTCTTAGTAAATCAGACAGAGGCCATCGATTCATCCTTTCGGTAATCGACTACGCGACGCGCTGGCCTGAGGCTATTCCTTTGAGAGACATTACGGCTGACCATGTCGCTGAGGCGCTTGTTACTATTTTCTCGCGAGTCGGATTTCCGACCGAGATTCTTTCAGACAGAGGACCACAATTCACCTCTGATCTATACAAAAAGGTACTAGAATTAGCGGGAATTAAACAGAAATTAACGTCCCCCTATCATCCGCAGTCAAATGGTTGTTGCGAGCGGTGGAATGCGAGCATGAAGTCTATGCTAGCACGCGTATCCGCCGACAAACCTGGAGACTGGGACCGTCAGCTCCCCGCTATTCTCTTCGCCTATAGGGAACTCCCGAACGCGTCCACGGGTTTCTCCCCATTTGAGTTATTATACGGACGTAAACCACGTGGCCCGATGGCCATACTTAGTCAATTGTTCGCCGGTTCTGAAACCGACGATTATGATACGCGATGCACGTATCAATATGTTGTCGATCTCCGACAACGAATTATTAATGCATGCAAAACCGCTCTGCAATTTGCATGCGCTAGAGCGAGTTCTTCAAAATTTTATCGCGATCAGGGCGCCCAAATGCGCGCCTTGTCAGTCGGAGATCTGACACTTGTTCTTTTGCCGCAAACGCAAAACCAACTCCTTCTAACTTGGAAGGGACCATACAGAGTCCTTAAGAGACTCTCCAGAGTGAATTATTTGATAGATATTCGTGGGTAGAGGAAAATATTTCATATTAATATGCTGAAAAAGTACCTGCCTAGCGATGATCGGCGCAACAACTCCGTTCATGTCGTCCCAATGGCCAACGCGGCTTTAGTTACTGTCGATGACGAGGACCCTTTGAGTATCGACAAATCGTTGCCCATATTACAGGCCACCGAGAGTATAAACGATGTTAATATCAATGATGAGCTTGCGCCGTCGCAGAAACAGGATCTTACACACCTGCTCCAAGAATTTGCCACGGTGTTCACGGATTTGCCGGGTTGTCAGTCTTTAGTCCAACATGTAATACGACTTCAGACAGACGTACCAGTGTTTGTTAAACCGTACCCGCGCCCGCTGCACGCTCACGAAACGATAATTACAGAAGTACGTGCCATGCTACGGCTAGGCGTGATCGAGCGATCAACAAGTCCGTATTGCTCACCGATTGTCCTGGTCAAGAAGAAAGACGATACCGTGCGTTTTTGTATTGACTATAGAAAGCTCAATGCTATAACCATCTATGATGCGGAACCCAATGCAAGTATCTTCTCTAAAATAGACTTATCCAAAGGATATTGGCAGATTCCTCTTGAAGAAGGAAGTAAACAATATACAGCTTTTCAAACCCCTTTGGGTTTAATGCAATGGAAATATATGCCTTTTGGACTGGTTACTGCACCAGCCACTTTCGCGCGCATGATGAACATCTTGCTAAATGAATTGCGCTGCGTTCTATCATATTTCGATGATATATGTATTTTTCAGGCTGATTGGGCTGGCCACTTAATGGCCCTTCGTGAAGTTTTTGCCGCTCTTCGCCGAGCTGGCCTTACCGCGCGACCCAGTAAAGTGTTCCTGGGATATCAGCATATAAACTTTTTAGGTCATACCATAACCCACGGGGTTCAGACTCCAGACGATCGCAAGATATCCAGTATTCTGAAACTGCAACCCCCTCAAACTAAAAAGCAAATTCGTAGCTTGTTGGGACTTTTGAATTATTACAGGAAATTTATACCAAACTTTTCCTCTCTCTCAGCCCCGTTATCTGATCTAACGAGGAAAAATGTTCCAAATAGAGTCGTCTGGACGCCTCAGTGCGCTGATGCCCTTCAGACTATTCAGAATTTATTTTCTACTTTCTCCCTGCTTGTTTTACCCGATATACGCCAGACATTCATCGTCCGAACGGATGCATCAGATAAAGGAATAGGCGCCGTGTTACTCCAACAGCGTGACGGTTTCTTGCGACCGTGCTTATATGCAAGCCGGAAATTACTTGATCGAGAGACACGCTATGCGATTGTCGAACGAGAGTGCCTCGCAATTGTTTACGCGGTAGATGCATTTTCTCGATACTTATTAATGTCCGAATTTATAATTGAAACAGATCATCGACCATTACTGTTTCTTAAGTCGAACAGAGCCAAGAATGCTCGACTAACCAGATGGAGCCTTGCGCTCCAGGAATACAAATTTACTATTCGGGCTATACCTGGGGAAGATAATTTACAAGCTGATGTATTGTCCCGTTTGATTTAGTGTTCTAAAATAGTCTGTTGAACATTGAGGTTGAGCATTTTTCACCTTTTTCGGAGACCGTGGATGGTTTCACATTATATTGTCCTACCAATTATGGACATTCTTTCTCAAAATTTCCATGTGATTCCTTTTTCCACTAGCGTCCATCCTGACCATGACCTGAGTTTCAGACAACCTTGACGCCTTTGTCTGCGGGTCAATGAGATGAGGAAATGGCAAACCGAGCGACCAGACCTGCTGCTGCCAGGATACCATTACTTTAATTAACTATTGTTCGTTCATGTTCTATGAATGTATTAATTACGCTCAGTGAAGCGATGAGCTAGTTGCTCAATATTTCAGTCTTTACAGTATGTCTGTGTGTGAGAGAACTTTATCACTTTAATTCTTAAGTGCTACAATAATTATATATTATCACAGAACGTCGCATATAAATATACATATGCTATTGTTCATCGATAATGCACGTTCTTAGTATTTTTTTTTTTTGACTTTCAGTAACGATATATTTTTTACTATATAGCCCTTTCCAAAGTACTAGTACATAGCAACGTTAGTAGACAGTTATGTCGTTCAAACCCTAAGTTTTCACTGGGGTGGGGGATGTGTCAAGAATAGATTTAAGTCATAAATGTTTCCACTGACTAAATTTTTGTGAGAGAGCAGTGAGTAATTTTTACAAACGTAATTATCGTGCGAGCCAGCATAACTTGGTCTCGTAAACAATTTGTTTTGAACAGTTTTTTTTATATAATAGATAGACAGAAGGTGTGGGGAAGGATAGACGGACAGCGTAGGTGTGCATGACTGAGCACTTGTTATATCTCATGTTTTGAACTAGGTTTAGTAGAGAGGGAAGGGGTGAGTAGGAATTAAATGTTATTGAGACGTCTGTTGACGTACAGAAAATACCGTGATCCAGAGTAAAAGCTCGGGGTTTTGAACATGTTAAGAATTTATTGCTATAAAATTACATTTTATTGTCTTGAGTGATTCGACCTTTGATGTCGACCCAAGGTCGTTGCGTAGGGCTGTTACTTAAAATAACTCAGTTCGGCAGCTGAGCTAGAAGTGGTTGCACCAATCACAATCCAGGAATTAGACGGTAAGCTGCAGATGCAGCCCAGTATTTAAGGCCATACAGAACTTAGTTCTGGGCCACATGTAGACAATCCATTTACGAGGTGGACGGCGAGCTCTCAGCCAGATGAGAAGTCATAGAGACGCAGCGATTGAGCTGATATGTACAGTGATGGAGCATTGTCAGAAATCTACGCTCCTGAGCCCAAGCCTACTTGTTTGAGCATTAAACCCACAGCGCTAATATCAACAGCCCTCACATTGTGAGGGCCGAATGGTGAGCTAAAGATTTTAATTCCATGCTGAATTTACAGCCACCTACACATGTAGACTGTTGACCAGTACTGCCAGACCACATGCATTTCCCGCGACCACGTGTGAACTACACCAGAGCGCGCCTGGCAGAGACGCTATATAAATATGTTTTAGTATGAAGAGAGATGGAACTTTAAACCTTACAGGATCCGTCGCCCTCGGGCGCGGATTCTTTTGAATGTAAATTTATTGTGACTTAGATAACTTCATATTACATTGCCTTAAGTACTTCATAGTTGCTCCTCAGCTTAGCTGAGCATTTCCAGTTGCTATTGTATTCGTTATCTATTGTATATTTTATCTTTGAATTTGTTAGATATATAAACTTTACAGTCTGTTACTCAAATTGATTTATTTAGTTTTTAGAGTGAAAGTTGTTTAATTGTTGTTGTTTTTTTGTGCTCGTGTGATTGGGAAGCGGACCTCTCGATCTATATTCCCCAAAATCCCGATCCGCGACACTGTAGGGGACACTACACGACATTGTTTAATTTATAGTTTATTTAGATTAGATTATAATATCGTTTTTCTCTTTGATTAACTTTTGTTTCTTTTCAGTTTCAGTGCTCACGTGGTCTTCACGTTGAGCTACTTTAATTACTTCATTGTATTTAGTTTTGTATACTGCTTTCTTTGATTATTTGTTCCACATATTTCCGGCTCTCCCATTGACCCGAGGATCGAGGCCAAGGAGACTTCAACATAACTGAACGAAGAAAGACAAACGTACTGACTGTGGTGTACGCAAGGCCTAAAGGAATCTCCACCAGTTCCTTGAGTTAAGTGATTCCATCCTTAATATTGTCTGCGTTAAGGAGTTGAGTGTTCCTCCTGTTTTACAGGCTGATTTTACTTTTTCTCTGTGTTTAGGAACTCACGGGAGGTGGCGAGGGCGTTCTTACGTTTGCGGGTCCCCCCTGCCAAAGTGGTGGCTTGGTCGCAGACTCTGCCGTCTCGACGACAGATTGTGCGGTCTCGCAACACCAGTGGTTATTGAAACTGTGGGAAGTCGCATTCGCGAGAATGGACTTTGATAGGGATCTGTACACTTTGAAGAAAGAGAACGACAAAGAGAAATAGAAGAAAGAGCCGAGAAGGCCGCGGAACGCGAACGAGAAAAAGAAAAAGAAGAAAGAGAACGACAGAGAGAAATAGAAGAAAGAGCCGAGAAGGCCGCGGAACGCGAACGAGAAAAAGAAAAAGAAGAAAGAGAACGACAAAGAGAAATAGAAGAAAGAGCCGAGAAGGCCGCGGAACGCGAACGAGAAAAAGAAAAAGAAGAAAGAGAACGACAGAGAGAAATAGAAGAAAGAGCCGACAAAGCGGCTCATCGAGAGCACGAAATTGCCCTAAAGAAATTAGAGCTGCAAGGAAACCAACCGACCGCGGTTCCAAGTGTTCCAACGAATAATGTTAAAGCAAAACCAAAGCTTCCAACCTATAATGATAAGGTCGACCAGATCGATTCTTATATTCATCGTTTTGAGCTCCACGCGGTAGCTGCCGGATGGGAAAGAACTGAATGGACTTCGTGCCTTGCAAATTTATTAACGGGACGTGCACTTGAAGTATTCCATGGCCTCAACATCGAGGATTCTAAAAATTACGACATCCTTAAAAAGGCTCTTTTAAAGCGTTTTCAACACACCGAGGACGGTTTTCACCAAAGATTCCGGACTTGTAAGCCAGACCTGTCCGAAAATTTTTCAACGTACGTCGACCGCCTAAAGCACTACTTAGACCGCTGGATTCAGCTGGCTGGTGTCGCTGACGGTAATTTTAAAGGGCTTTATGAGCTCGTTCTGAAGGACCAAATATTTAACGCGTGCCATTCAGAACTAGTCTCCCACATTAAAGAGTGGGCACCTAAGACGTTAGCGGAAATCACGTCCTTAGTAGAACAGTACGCGTCCGCACACCCTAATCGTTCGCTGGCTAAAGCCAAAACTAGCGAACCGTTTTATGCCGGAGTCGGTGGAACTGCGCCAATGGGTACAAGAAATTCTCGACCAGTTCATCGCCAGACGCCGCCTCCGCGTGCATATTCCGAACCGCCGCCCAATAAAGCTCGCGGTTTTCCAAGCCGTGCTGGACCTCCCACTCGGGGACATTTTATTCGCTATTCAGGTCCACCCCGTCGTGACGTTAACGAGGGCTACCATTATCAGAGCCCACCATGTCCACCTCCTTGGGCATATTATAATAATCCATATAATGCACCTCCAATGCAACCCAGACGTAATATATATGACAGCATTAGGTGTTATCGGTGCAATAAACCAGGTCATACTTCAAAATATTGTAGGGTTCAGTTTGAAGCTGCAAATGCTTGCACCGTCATTGTTCCGGCTGCACAGAGTAGCCGTAGCGTTGAAATTACGTCGCCCATGACGGGCACCGTTCCGGTTATGTCGGCCCTCCATCAACACGGGTCATTGACCTTATATGAGGGTCATGTTAACGCCATACCCGCGTCTGTCTTACGCGATTCAGGTTGCACCACTATCGGTGTTAGGGAATCACTGGTCAGACCGACCCAGCTGATTGAACAACAGGCAACCTGCATTACTTTCGGGGGCTCCGTCGAGCGATTCCGTCTCGCGGAGATATACATCGACACGCCATTCATTACAGGTGTCGTAACGGCATGCGTATTACCAAATCCGGTCGCCGATCTAATTATTGGTAATTTACCACAGGTTAATGATACACCTGACGGCCAGTTAAAAGTTTGGAACGAAAACGTTGCGTGTGTCACCACACGACAACAGTCAAAACGTCCACCGGATGGTACTTTACAAACCCCTGCGTTTGATTTTAATGTCACGCCTACAGTTTTCTATAAGGAACAACAAAGCGACCCATCACTAAAACCGCTGTTTGCGAAAGTTCAGCCTCAGAACCGAAATGCCTCTCCGTTTATCATTAAAAATGAATTATTATACAGAAATTTCCGAAATAAACGTGAGACCATTGAACAGCTCGTGGTGCCTAAGTCGTTCCGTCGCGACATTCTGCGTCTCGCGCATGATACATCATTTTCAGGCCATCAAGGTTCAGCCAGAACCAAATCAAGGATATTGGCTCATTTTTTCTGGCCTGGTGTATACGCGGACGTGAACCGTTTTGTGGCGCGCTGCGATGTATGTCAAAAACGTACACCTAAAGGTAAAGCATCACGCGCACCCCTTCAGGAGATGCCACCAGTCTCAACACCATTCGAGCGTGTCGCGGTTGACATAGTAGGTCCTCTTAGTAAATCAGACAGAGGCCATCGATTCATCCTTTCGGTAATCGACTACGCGACGCGCTGGCCTGAGGCTATTCCTTTGAGAGACATTACGGCTGACCATGTCGCTGAGGCGCTTGTTACTATTTTCTCGCGAGTCGGATTTCCGACCGAGATTCTTTCAGACAGAGGACCACAATTCACCTCTGATCTATACAAAAAGGTACTAGAATTAGCGGGAATTAAACAGAAATTAACGTCCCCCTATCATCCGCAGTCAAATGGTTGTTGCGAGCGGTGGAATGCGAGCATGAAGTCTATGCTAGCACGCGTATCCGCCGACAAACCTGGAGACTGGGACCGTCAGCTCCCCGCTATTCTCTTCGCCTATAGGGAACTCCCGAACGCGTCCACGGGTTTCTCCCCATTTGAGTTATTATACGGACGTAAACCACGTGGCCCGATGGCCATACTTAGTCAATTGTTCGCCGGTTCTGAAACCGACGATTATGATACGCGATGCACGTATCAATATGTTGTCGATCTCCGACAACGAATTATTAATGCATGCAAAACCGCTCTGCAATTTGCATGCGCTAGAGCGAGTTCTTCAAAATTTTATCGCGATCAGGGCGCCCAAATGCGCGCCTTGTCAGTCGGAGATCTGACACTTGTTCTTTTGCCGCAAACGCAAAACCAACTCCTTCTAACTTGGAAGGGACCATACAGAGTCCTTAAGAGACTCTCCAGAGTGAATTATTTGATAGATATTCGTGGGTAGAGGAAAATATTTCATATTAATATGCTGAAAAAGTACCTGCCTAGCGATGATCGGCGCAACAACTCCGTTCATGTCGTCCCAATGGCCAACGCGGCTTTAGTTACTGTCGATGACGAGGACCCTTTGAGTATCGACAAATCGTTGCCCATATTACAGGCCACCGAGAGTATAAACGATGTTAATATCAATGATGAGCTTGCGCCGTCGCAGAAACAGGATCTTACACACCTGCTCCAAGAATTTGCCACGGTGTTCACGGATTTGCCGGGTTGTCAGTCTTTAGTCCAACATGTAATACGACTTCAGACAGACGTACCAGTGTTTGTTAAACCGTACCCGCGCCCGCTGCACGCTCACGAAACGATAATTACAGAAGTACGTGCCATGCTACGGCTAGGCGTGATCGAGCGATCAACAAGTCCGTATTGCTCACCGATTGTCCTGGTCAAGAAGAAAGACGATACCGTGCGTTTTTGTATTGACTATAGAAAGCTCAATGCTATAACCATCTATGATGCGGAACCCAATGCAAGTATCTTCTCTAAAATAGACTTATCCAAAGGATATTGGCAGATTCCTCTTGAAGAAGGAAGTAAACAATATACAGCTTTTCAAACCCCTTTGGGTTTAATGCAATGGAAATATATGCCTTTTGGACTGGTTACTGCACCAGCCACTTTCGCGCGCATGATGAACATCTTGCTAAATGAATTGCGCTGCGTTCTATCATATTTCGATGATATATGTATTTTTCAGGCTGATTGGGCTGGCCACTTAATGGCCCTTCGTGAAGTTTTTGCCGCTCTTCGCCGAGCTGGCCTTACCGCGCGACCCAGTAAAGTGTTCCTGGGATATCAGCATATAAACTTTTTAGGTCATACCATAACCCACGGGGTTCAGACTCCAGACGATCGCAAGATATCCAGTATTCTGAAACTGCAACCCCCTCAAACTAAAAAGCAAATTCGTAGCTTGTTGGGACTTTTGAATTATTACAGGAAATTTATACCAAACTTTTCCTCTCTCTCAGCCCCGTTATCTGATCTAACGAGGAAAAATGTTCCAAATAGAGTCGTCTGGACGCCTCAGTGCGCTGATGCCCTTCAGACTATTCAGAATTTATTTTCTACTTTCTCCCTGCTTGTTTTACCCGATATACGCCAGACATTCATCGTCCGAACGGATGCATCAGATAAAGGAATAGGCGCCGTGTTACTCCAACAGCGTGACGGTTTCTTGCGACCGTGCTTATATGCAAGCCGGAAATTACTTGATCGAGAGACACGCTATGCGATTGTCGAACGAGAGTGCCTCGCAATTGTTTACGCGGTAGATGCATTTTCTCGATACTTATTAATGTCCGAATTTATAATTGAAACAGATCATCGACCATTACTGTTTCTTAAGTCGAACAGAGCCAAGAATGCTCGACTAACCAGATGGAGCCTTGCGCTCCAGGAATACAAATTTACTATTCGGGCTATACCTGGGGAAGATAATTTACAAGCTGATGTATTGTCCCGTTTGATTTAGTGTTCTAAAATAGTCTGTTGAACATTGAGGTTGAGCATTTTTCACCTTTTTCGGAGACCGTGGATGGTTTCACATTATATTGTCCTACCAATTATGGACATTCTTTCTCAAAATTTCCATGTGATTCCTTTTTCCACTAGCGTCCATCCTGACCATGACCTGAGTTTCAGACAACCTTGACGCCTTTGTCTGCGGGTCAATGAGATGAGGAAATGGCAAACCGAGCGACCAGACCTGCTGCTGCCAGGATACCATTACTTTAATTAACTATTGTTCGTTCATGTTCTATGAATGTATTAATTACGCTCAGTGAAGCGATGAGCTAGTTGCTCAATATTTCAGTCTTTACAGTATGTCTGTGTGTGAGAGAACTTTATCACTTTAATTCTTAAGTGCTACAATAATTATATATTATCACAGAACGTCGCATATAAATATACATATGCTATTGTTCATCGATAATGCACGTTCTTAGTATTTTTTTTTTTTGACTTTCAGTAACGATATATTTTTTACTATATAGCCCTTTCCAAAGTACTAGTACATAGCAACGTTAGTAGACAGTTATGTCGTTCAAACCCTAAGTTTTCACTGGGGTGGGGGATGTGTCAAGAATAGATTTAAGTCATAAATGTTTCCACTGACTAAATTTTTGTGAGAGAGCAGTGAGTAATTTTTACAAACGTAATTATCGTGCGAGCCAGCATAACTTGGTCTCGTAAACAATTTGTTTTGAACAGTTTTTTTTATATAATAGATAGACAGAAGGTGTGGGGAAGGATAGACGGACAGCGTAGGTGTGCATGACTGAGCACTTGTTATATCTCATGTTTTGAACTAGGTTTAGTAGAGAGGGAAGGGGTGAGTAGGAATTAAATGTTATTGAGACGTCTGTTGACGTACAGAAAATACCGTGATCCAGAGTAAAAGCTCGGGGTTTTGAACATGTTAAGAATTTATTGCTATAAAATTACATTTTATTGTCTTGAGTGATTCGACCTTTGATGTCGACCCAAGGTCGTTGCGTAGGGCTGTTACTTAAAATAACTCAGTTCGGCAGCTGAGCTAGAAGTGGTTGCACCAATCACAATCCAGGAATTAGACGGTAAGCTGCAGATGCAGCCCAGTATTTAAGGCCATACAGAACTTAGTTCTGGGCCACATGTAGACAATCCATTTACGAGGTGGACGGCGAGCTCTCAGCCAGATGAGAAGTCATAGAGACGCAGCGATTGAGCTGATATGTACAGTGATGGAGCATTGTCAGAAATCTACGCTCCTGAGCCCAAGCCTACTTGTTTGAGCATTAAACCCACAGCGCTAATATCAACAGCCCTCACATTGTGAGGGCCGAATGGTGAGCTAAAGATTTTAATTCCATGCTGAATTTACAGCCACCTACACATGTAGACTGTTGACCAGTACTGCCAGACCACATGCATTTCCCGCGACCACGTGTGAACTACACCAGAGCGCGCCTGGCAGAGACGCTATATAAATATGTTTTAGTATGAAGAGAGATGGAACTTTAAACCTTACAGGATCCGTCGCCCTCGGGCGCGGATTCTTTTGAATGTAAATTTATTGTGACTTAGATAACTTCATATTACATTGCCTTAAGTACTTCATAGTTGCTCCTCAGCTTAGCTGAGCATTTCCAGTTGCTATTGTATTCGTTATCTATTGTATATTTTATCTTTGAATTTGTTAGATATATAAACTTTACAGTCTGTTACTCAAATTGATTTATTTAGTTTTTAGAGTGAAAGTTGTTTAATTGTTGTTGTTTTTTTGTGCTCGTGTGATTGGGAAGCGGACCTCTCGATCTATATTCCCCAAAATCCCGATCCGCGACACTGTAGGGGACACTACACGACATTGTTTAATTTATAGTTTATTTAGATTAGATTATAATATCGTTTTTCTCTTTGATTAACTTTTGTTTCTTTTCAGTTTCAGTGCTCACGTGGTCTTCACGTTGAGCTACTTTAATTACTTCATTGTATTTAGTTTTGTATACTGCTTTCTTTGATTATTTGTTCCACATATTTCCGGCTCTCCCATTGACCCGAGGATCGAGGCCAAGGAGACTTCAACATAACTGAACGAAGAAAGACAAACGTACTGACTGTGGTGTACGCAAGGCCTAAAGGAATCTCCACCAGTTCCTTGAGTTAAGTGATTCCATCCTTAATATTGTCTGCGTTAAGGAGTTGAGTGTTCCTCCTGTTTTACAGGCTGATTTTACTTTTTCTCTGTGTTTAGGAACTCACGGGAGGTGGCGAGGGCGTTCTTACGTTTGCGGGTCCCCCCTGCCAAAGTGGTGGCTTGGTCGCAGACTCTGCCGTCTCGACGACAGATTGTGCGGTCTCGCAACACCAGTGGTTATTGAAACTGTGGGAAGTCGCATTCGCGAGAATGGACTTTGATAGGGATCTGTACACTTTGAAGAAAGAGAACGACAAAGAGAAATAGAAGAAAGAGCCGAGAAGGCCGCGGAACGCGAACGAGAAAAAGAAAAAGAAGAAAGAGAACGACAGAGAGAAATAGAAGAAAGAGCCGAGAAGGCCGCGGAACGCGAACGAGAAAAAGAAAAAGAAGAAAGAGAACGACAAAGAGAAATAGAAGAAAGAGCCGAGAAGGCCGCGGAACGCGAACGAGAAAAAGAAAAAGAAGAAAGAGAACGACAGAGAGAAATAGAAGAAAGAGCCGACAAAGCGGCTCATCGAGAGCACGAAATTGCCCTAAAGAAATTAGAGCTGCAAGGAAACCAACCGACCGCGGTTCCAAGTGTTCCAACGAATAATGTTAAAGCAAAACCAAAGCTTCCAACCTATAATGATAAGGTCGACCAGATCGATTCTTATATTCATCGTTTTGAGCTCCACGCGGTAGCTGCCGGATGGGAAAGAACTGAATGGACTTCGTGCCTTGCAAATTTATTAACGGGACGTGCACTTGAAGTATTCCATGGCCTCAACATCGAGGATTCTAAAAATTACGACATCCTTAAAAAGGCTCTTTTAAAGCGTTTTCAACACACCGAGGACGGTTTTCACCAAAGATTCCGGACTTGTAAGCCAGACCTGTCCGAAAATTTTTCAACGTACGTCGACCGCCTAAAGCACTACTTAGACCGCTGGATTCAGCTGGCTGGTGTCGCTGACGGTAATTTTAAAGGGCTTTATGAGCTCGTTCTGAAGGACCAAATATTTAACGCGTGCCATTCAGAACTAGTCTCCCACATTAAAGAGTGGGCACCTAAGACGTTAGCGGAAATCACGTCCTTAGTAGAACAGTACGCGTCCGCACACCCTAATCGTTCGCTGGCTAAAGCCAAAACTAGCGAACCGTTTTATGCCGGAGTCGGTGGAACTGCGCCAATGGGTACAAGAAATTCTCGACCAGTTCATCGCCAGACGCCGCCTCCGCGTGCATATTCCGAACCGCCGCCCAATAAAGCTCGCGGTTTTCCAAGCCGTGCTGGACCTCCCACTCGGGGACATTTTATTCGCTATTCAGGTCCACCCCGTCGTCACGTTAACGAGGGCTACCATTATCAGAGCCCACCATGTCCACCTCCTTGGGCATATTATAATAATCCATATAATGCACCTCCAATGCAACCCAGACGTAATATATATGACAGCATTAGGTGTTATCGGTGCAATAAACCAGGTCATACTTCAAAATATTGTAGGGTTCAGTTTGAAGCTGCAAATGCTTGCACCGTCATTGTTCCGGCTGCACAGAGTAGCCGTAGCGTTGAAATTACGTCGCCCATGACGGGCACCGTTCCGGTTATGTCGGCCCTCCATCAACACGGGTCATTGACCTTATATGAGGGTCATGTTAACGCCATACCCGCGTCTGTCTTACGCGATTCAGGTTGCACCACTATCGGTGTTAGGGAATCACTGGTCAGACCGACCCAGCTGATTGAACAACAGGCAACCTGCATTACTTTCGGGGGCTCCGTCGAGCGATTCCGTCTCGCGGAGATATACATCGACACGCCATTCATTACAGGTGTCGTAACGGCATGCGTATTACCAAATCCGGTCGCCGATCTAATTATTGGTAATTTACCACAGGTTAATGATACACCTGACGGCCAGTTAAAAGTTTGGAACGAAAACGTTGCGTGTGTCACCACACGACAACAGTCAAAACGTCCACCGGATGGTACTTTACAAACCCCTGCGTTTGATTTTAATGTCACGCCTACAGTTTTCTATAAGGAACAACAAAGCGACCCATCACTAAAACCGCTGTTTGCGAAAGTTCAGCCTCAGAACCGAAATGCCTCTCCGTTTATCATTAAAAATGAATTATTATACAGAAATTTCCGAAATAAACGTGAGACCATTGAACAGCTCGTGGTGCCTAAGTCGTTCCGTCGCGACATTCTGCGTCTCGCGCATGATACATCATTTTCAGGCCATCAAGGTTCAGCCAGAACCAAATCAAGGATATTGGCTCATTTTTTCTGGCCTGGTGTATACGCGGACGTGAACCGTTTTGTGGCGCGCTGCGATGTATGTCAAAAACGTACACCTAAAGGTAAAGCATCACGCGCACCCCTTCAGGAGATGCCACCAGTCTCAACACCATTCGAGCGTGTCGCGGTTGACATAGTAGGTCCTCTTAGTAAATCAGACAGAGGCCATCGATTCATCCTTTCGGTAATCGACTACGCGACGCGCTGGCCTGAGGCTATTCCTTTGAGAGACATTACGGCTGACCATGTCGCTGAGGCGCTTGTTACTATTTTCTCGCGAGTCGGATTTCCGACCGAGATTCTTTCAGACAGAGGACCACAATTCACCTCTGATCTATACAAAAAGGTACTAGAATTAGCGGGAATTAAACAGAAATTAACGTCCCCCTATCATCCGCAGTCAAATGGTTGTTGCGAGCGGTGGAATGCGAGCATGAAGTCTATGCTAGCACGCGTATCCGCCGACAAACCTGGAGACTGGGACCGTCAGCTCCCCGCTATTCTCTTCGCCTATAGGGAACTCCCGAACGCGTCCACGGGTTTCTCCCCATTTGAGTTATTATACGGACGTAAACCACGTGGCCCGATGGCCATACTTAGTCAATTGTTCGCCGGTTCTGAAACCGACGATTATGATACGCGATGCACGTATCAATATGTTGTCGATCTCCGACAACGAATTATTAATGCATGCAAAACCGCTCTGCAATTTGCATGCGCTAGAGCGAGTTCTTCAAAATTTTATCGCGATCAGGGCGCCCAAATGCGCGCCTTGTCAGTCGGAGATCTGACACTTGTTCTTTTGCCGCAAACGCAAAACCAACTCCTTCTAACTTGGAAGGGACCATACAGAGTCCTTAAGAGACTCTCCAGAGTGAATTATTTGATAGATATTCGTGGGTAGAGGAAAATATTTCATATTAATATGCTGAAAAAGTACCTGCCTAGCGATGATCGGCGCAACAACTCCGTTCATGTCGTCCCAATGGCCAACGCGGCTTTAGTTACTGTCGATGACGAGGACCCTTTGAGTATCGACAAATCGTTGCCCATATTACAGGCCACCGAGAGTATAAACGATGTTAATATCAATGATGAGCTTGCGCCGTCGCAGAAACAGGATCTTACACACCTGCTCCAAGAATTTGCCACGGTGTTCACGGATTTGCCGGGTTGTCAGTCTTTAGTCCAACATGTAATACGACTTCAGACAGACGTACCAGTGTTTGTTAAACCGTACCCGCGCCCGCTGCACGCTCACGAAACGATAATTACAGAAGTACGTGCCATGCTACGGCTAGGCGTGATCGAGCGATCAACAAGTCCGTATTGCTCACCGATTGTCCTGGTCAAGAAGAAAGACGATACCGTGCGTTTTTGTATTGACTATAGAAAGCTCAATGCTATAACCATCTATGATGCGGAACCCAATGCAAGTATCTTCTCTAAAATAGACTTATCCAAAGGATATTGGCAGATTCCTCTTGAAGAAGGAAGTAAACAATATACAGCTTTTCAAACCCCTTTGGGTTTAATGCAATGGAAATATATGCCTTTTGGACTGGTTACTGCACCAGCCACTTTCGCGCGCATGATGAACATCTTGCTAAATGAATTGCGCTGCGTTCTATCATATTTCGATGATATATGTATTTTTCAGGCTGATTGGGCTGGCCACTTAATGGCCCTTCGTGAAGTTTTTGCCGCTCTTCGCCGAGCTGGCCTTACCGCGCGACCCAGTAAAGTGTTCCTGGGATATCAGCATATAAACTTTTTAGGTCATACCATAACCCACGGGGTTCAGACTCCAGACGATCGCAAGATATCCAGTATTCTGAAACTGCAACCCCCTCAAACTAAAAAGCAAATTCGTAGCTTGTTGGGACTTTTGAATTATTACAGGAAATTTATACCAAACTTTTCCTCTCTCTCAGCCCCGTTATCTGATCTAACGAGGAAAAATGTTCCAAATAGAGTCGTCTGGACGCCTCAGTGCGCTGATGCCCTTCAGACTATTCAGAATTTATTTTCTACTTTCTCCCTGCTTGTTTTACCCGATATACGCCAGACATTCATCGTCCGAACGGATGCATCAGATAAAGGAATAGGCGCCGTGTTACTCCAACAGCGTGACGGTTTCTTGCGACCGTGCTTATATGCAAGCCGGAAATTACTTGATCGAGAGACACGCTATGCGATTGTCGAACGAGAGTGCCTCGCAATTGTTTACGCGGTAGATGCATTTTCTCGATACTTATTAATGTCCGAATTTATAATTGAAACAGATCATCGACCATTACTGTTTCTTAAGTCGAACAGAGCCAAGAATGCTCGACTAACCAGATGGAGCCTTGCGCTCCAGGAATACAAATTTACTATTCGGGCTATACCTGGGGAAGATAATTTACAAGCTGATGTATTGTCCCGTTTGATTTAGTGTTCTAAAATAGTCTGTTGAACATTGAGGTTGAGCATTTTTCACCTTT
Source organism: Onchidella celtica (assembly GCA_963931925.1). Taxonomy (NCBI): domain Eukaryota; kingdom Metazoa; phylum Mollusca; class Gastropoda; order Systellommatophora; family Onchidiidae; genus Onchidella; species Onchidella celtica. Next base: position 8,953,684 of record OZ007583.1, on the reverse strand, counting down.
TTCGGAGACCGTGGATGGTTTCACATTATATTGTCCTACCAATTATGGACATTCTTTCTCAAAATTTCCATGTGATTCCTTTTTCCACTAGCGTCCATCCTGACCATGACCTGAGTTTCAGACAACCTTGACGCCTTTGTCTGCGGGTCAATGAGATGAGGAAATGGCAAACCGAGCGACCAGACCTGCTGCTGCCAGGATACCATTACTTTAATTAACTATTGTTCGTTCATGTTCTATGAATGTATTAATTACGCTCAGTGAAGCGATGAGCTAGTTGCTCAATATTTCAGTCTTTACAGTATGTCTGTGTGTGAGAGAACTTTATCACTTTAATTCTTAAGTGCTACAATAATTATATATTATCACAGAACGTCGCATATAAATATACATATGCTATTGTTCATCGATAATGCACGTTCTTAGTATTTTTTTTTTTTGACTTTCAGTAACGATATATTTTTTACTATATAGCCCTTTCCAAAGTACTAGTACATAGCAACGTTAGTAGACAGTTATGTCGTTCAAACCCTAAGTTTTCACTGGGGTGGGGGATGTGTCAAGAATAGATTTAAGTCATAAATGTTTCCACTGACTAAATTTTTGTGAGAGAGCAGTGAGTAATTTTTACAAACGTAATTATCGTGCGAGCCAGCATAACTTGGTCTCGTAAACAATTTGTTTTGAACAGTTTTTTTTATATAATAGATAGACAGAAGGTGTGGGGAAGGATAGACGGACAGCGTAGGTGTGCATGACTGAGCACTTGTTATATCTCATGTTTTGAACTAGGTTTAGTAGAGAGGGAAGGGGTGAGTAGGAATTAAATGTTATTGAGACGTCTGTTGACGTACAGAAAATACCGTGATCCAGAGTAAAAGCTCGGGGTTTTGAACATGTTAAGAATTTATTGCTATAAAATTACATTTTATTGTCTTGAGTGATTCGACCTTTGATGTCGACCCAAGGTCGTTGCGTAGGGCTGTTACTTAAAATAACTCAGTTCGGCAGCTGAGCTAGAAGTGGTTGCACCAATCACAATCCAGGAATTAGACGGTAAGCTGCAGATGCAGCCCAGTATTTAAGGCCATACAGAACTTAGTTCTGGGCCACATGTAGACAATCCATTTACGAGGTGGACGGCGAGCTCTCAGCCAGATGAGAAGTCATAGAGACGCAGCGATTGAGCTGATATGTACAGTGATGGAGCATTGTCAGAAATCTACGCTCCTGAGCCCAAGCCTACTTGTTTGAGCATTAAACCCACAGCGCTAATATCAACAGCCCTCACATTGTGAGGGCCGAATGGTGAGCTAAAGATTTTAATTCCATGCTGAATTTACAGCCACCTACACATGTAGACTGTTGACCAGTACTGCCAGACCACATGCATTTCCCGCGACCACGTGTGAACTACACCAGAGCGCGCCTGGCAGAGACGCTATATAAATATGTTTTAGTATGAAGAGAGATGGAACTTTAAACCTTACAGGATCCGTCGCCCTCGGGCGCGGATTCTTTTGAATGTAAATTTATTGTGACTTAGATAACTTCATATTACATTGCCTTAAGTACTTCATAGTTGCTCCTCAGCTTAGCTGAGCATTTCCAGTTGCTATTGTATTCGTTATCTATTGTATATTTTATCTTTGAATTTGTTAGATATATAAACTTTACAGTCTGTTACTCAAATTGATTTATTTAGTTTTTAGAGTGAAAGTTGTTTAATTGTTGTTGTTTTTTTGTGCTCGTGTGATTGGGAAGCGGACCTCTCGATCTATATTCCCCAAAATCCCGATCCGCGACACTGTAGGGGACACTACACGACATTGTTTAATTTATAGTTTATTTAGATTAGATTATAATATCGTTTTTCTCTTTGATTAACTTTTGTTTCTTTTCAGTTTCAGTGCTCACGTGGTCTTCACGTTGAGCTACTTTAATTACTTCATTGTATTTAGTTTTGTATACTGCTTTCTTTGATTATTTGTTCCACATATTTCCGGCTCTCCCATTGACCCGAGGATCGAGGCCAAGGAGACTTCAACATAACTGAACGAAGAAAGACAAACGTACTGACTGTGGTGTACGCAAGGCCTAAAGGAATCTCCACCAGTTCCTTGAGTTAAGTGATTCCATCCTTAATATTGTCTGCGTTAAGGAGTTGAGTGTTCCTCCTGTTTTACAGGCTGATTTTACTTTTTCTCTGTGTTTAGGAACTCACGGGAGGTGGCGAGGGCGTTCTTACGTTTGCGGGTCCCCCCTGCCAAAGTGGTGGCTTGGTCGCAGACTCTGCCGTCTCGACGACAGATTGTGCGGTCTCGCAACACCAGTGGTTATTGAAACTGTGGGAAGTCGCATTCGCGAGAATGGACTTTGATAGGGATCTGTACACTTTGAAGAAAGAGAACGACAAAGAGAAATAGAAGAAAGAGCCGAGAAGGCCGCGGAACGCGAACGAGAAAAAGAAAAAGAAGAAAGAGAACGACAGAGAGAAATAGAAGAAAGAGCCGAGAAGGCCGCGGAACGCGAACGAGAAAAAGAAAAAGAAGAAAGAGAACGACAAAGAGAAATAGAAGAAAGAGCCGAGAAGGCCGCGGAACGCGAACGAGAAAAAGAAAAAGAAGAAAGAGAACGACAGAGAGAAATAGAAGAAAGAGCCGACAAAGCGGCTCATCGAGAGCACGAAATTGCCCTAAAGAAATTAGAGCTGCAAGGAAACCAACCGACCGCGGTTCCAAGTGTTCCAACGAATAATGTTAAAGCAAAACCAAAGCTTCCAACCTATAATGATAAGGTCGACCAGATCGATTCTTATATTCATCGTTTTGAGCTCCACGCGGTAGCTGCCGGATGGGAAAGAACTGAATGGACTTCGTGCCTTGCAAATTTATTAACGGGACGTGCACTTGAAGTATTCCATGGCCTCAACATCGAGGATTCTAAAAATTACGACATCCTTAAAAAGGCTCTTTTAAAGCGTTTTCAACACACCGAGGACGGTTTTCACCAAAGATTCCGGACTTGTAAGCCAGACCTGTCCGAAAATTTTTCAACGTACGTCGACCGCCTAAAGCACTACTTAGACCGCTGGATTCAGCTGGCTGGTGTCGCTGACGGTAATTTTAAAGGGCTTTATGAGCTCGTTCTGAAGGACCAAATATTTAACGCGTGCCATTCAGAACTAGTCTCCCACATTAAAGAGTGGGCACCTAAGACGTTAGCGGAAATCACGTCCTTAGTAGAACAGTACGCGTCCGCACACCCTAATCGTTCGCTGGCTAAAGCCAAAACTAGCGAACCGTTTTATGCCGGAGTCGGTGGAACTGCGCCAATGGGTACAAGAAATTCTCGACCAGTTCATCGCCAGACGCCGCCTCCGCGTGCATATTCCGAACCGCCGCCCAATAAAGCTCGCGGTTTTCCAAGCCGTGCTGGACCTCCCACTCGGGGACATTTTATTCGCTATTCAGGTCCACCCCGTCGTGACGTTAACGAGGGCTACCATTATCAGAGCCCACCATGTCCACCTCCTTGGGCATATTATAATAATCCATATAATGCACCTCCAATGCAACCCAGACGTAATATATATGACAGCATTAGGTGTTATCGGTGCAATAAACCAGGTCATACTTCAAAATATTGTAGGGTTCAGTTTGAAGCTGCAAATGCTTGCACCGTCATTGTTCCGGCTGCACAGAGTAGCCGTAGCGTTGAAATTACGTCGCCCATGACGGGCACCGTTCCGGTTATGTCGGCCCTCCATCAACACGGGTCATTGACCTTATATGAGGGTCATGTTAACGCCATACCCGCGTCTGTCTTACGCGATTCAGGTTGCACCACTATCGGTGTTAGGGAATCACTGGTCAGACCGACCCAGCTGATTGAACAACAGGCAACCTGCATTACTTTCGGGGGCTCCGTCGAGCGATTCCGTCTCGCGGAGATATACATCGACACGCCATTCATTACAGGTGTCGTAACGGCATGCGTATTACCAAATCCGGTCGCCGATCTAATTATTGGTAATTTACCACAGGTTAATGATACACCTGACGGCCAGTTAAAAGTTTGGAACGAAAACGTTGCGTGTGTCACCACACGACAACAGTCAAAACGTCCACCGGATGGTACTTTACAAACCCCTGCGTTTGATTTTAATGTCACGCCTACAGTTTTCTATAAGGAACAACAAAGCGACCCATCACTAAAACCGCTGTTTGCGAAAGTTCAGCCTCAGAACCGAAATGCCTCTCCGTTTATCATTAAAAATGAATTATTATACAGAAATTTCCGAAATAAACGTGAGACCATTGAACAGCTCGTGGTGCCTAAGTCGTTCCGTCGCGACATTCTGCGTCTCGCGCATGATACATCATTTTCAGGCCATCAAGGTTCAGCCAGAACCAAATCAAGGATATTGGCTCATTTTTTCTGGCCTGGTGTATACGCGGACGTGAACCGTTTTGTGGCGCGCTGCGATGTATGTCAAAAACGTACACCTAAAGGTAAAGCATCACGCGCACCCCTTCAGGAGATGCCACCAGTCTCAACACCATTCGAGCGTGTCGCGGTTGACATAGTAGGTCCTCTTAGTAAATCAGACAGAGGCCATCGATTCATCCTTTCGGTAATCGACTACGCGACGCGCTGGCCTGAGGCTATTCCTTTGAGAGACATTACGGCTGACCATGTCGCTGAGGCGCTTGTTACTATTTTCTCGCGAGTCGGATTTCCGACCGAGATTCTTTCAGACAGAGGACCACAATTCACCTCTGATCTATACAAAAAGGTACTAGAATTAGCGGGAATTAAACAGAAATTAACGTCCCCCTATCATCCGCAGTCAAATGGTTGTTGCGAGCGGTGGAATGCGAGCATGAAGTCTATGCTAGCACGCGTATCCGCCGACAAACCTGGAGACTGGGACCGTCAGCTCCCCGCTATTCTCTTCGCCTATAGGGAACTCCCGAACGCGTCCACGGGTTTCTCCCCATTTGAGTTATTATACGGACGTAAACCACGTGGCCCGATGGCCATACTTAGTCAATTGTTCGCCGGTTCTGAAACCGACGATTATGATACGCGATGCACGTATCAATATGTTGTCGATCTCCGACAACGAATTATTAATGCATGCAAAACCGCTCTGCAATTTGCATGCGCTAGAGCGAGTTCTTCAAAATTTTATCGCGATCAGGGCGCCCAAATGCGCGCCTTGTCAGTCGGAGATCTGACACTTGTTCTTTTGCCGCAAACGCAAAACCAACTCCTTCTAACTTGGAAGGGACCATACAGAGTCCTTAAGAGACTCTCCAGAGTGAATTATTTGATAGATATTCGTGGGTAGAGGAAAATATTTCATATTAATATGCTGAAAAAGTACCTGCCTAGCGATGATCGGCGCAACAACTCCGTTCATGTCGTCCCAATGGCCAACGCGGCTTTAGTTACTGTCGATGACGAGGACCCTTTGAGTATCGACAAATCGTTGCCCATATTACAGGCCACCGAGAGTATAAACGATGTTAATATCAATGATGAGCTTGCGCCGTCGCAGAAACAGGATCTTACACACCTGCTCCAAGAATTTGCCACGGTGTTCACGGATTTGCCGGGTTGTCAGTCTTTAGTCCAACATGTAATACGACTTCAGACAGACGTACCAGTGTTTGTTAAACCGTACCCGCGCCCGCTGCACGCTCACGAAACGATAATTACAGAAGTACGTGCCATGCTACGGCTAGGCGTGATCGAGCGATCAACAAGTCCGTATTGCTCACCGATTGTCCTGGTCAAGAAGAAAGACGATACCGTGCGTTTTTGTATTGACTATAGAAAGCTCAATGCTATAACCATCTATGATGCGGAACCCAATGCAAGTATCTTCTCTAAAATAGACTTATCCAAAGGATATTGGCAGATTCCTCTTGAAGAAGGAAGTAAACAATATACAGCTTTTCAAACCCCTTTGGGTTTAATGCAATGGAAATATATGCCTTTTGGACTGGTTACTGCACCAGCCACTTTCGCGCGCATGATGAACATCTTGCTAAATGAATTGCGCTGCGTTCTATCATATTTCGATGATATATGTATTTTTCAGGCTGATTGGGCTGGCCACTTAATGGCCCTTCGTGAAGTTTTTGCCGCTCTTCGCCGAGCTGGCCTTACCGCGCGACCCAGTAAAGTGTTCCTGGGATATCAGCATATAAACTTTTTAGGTCATACCATAACCCACGGGGTTCAGACTCCAGACGATCGCAAGATATCCAGTATTCTGAAACTGCAACCCCCTCAAACTAAAAAGCAAATTCGTAGCTTGTTGGGACTTTTGAATTATTACAGGAAATTTATACCAAACTTTTCCTCTCTCTCAGCCCCGTTATCTGATCTAACGAGGAAAAATGTTCCAAATAGAGTCGTCTGGACGCCTCAGTGCGCTGATGCCCTTCAGACTATTCAGAATTTATTTTCTACTTTCTCCCTGCTTGTTTTACCCGATATACGCCAGACATTCATCGTCCGAACGGATGCATCAGATAAAGGAATAGGCGCCGTGTTACTCCAACAGCGTGACGGTTTCTTGCGACCGTGCTTATATGCAAGCCGGAAATTACTTGATCGAGAGACACGCTATGCGATTGTCGAACGAGAGTGCCTCGCAATTGTTTACGCGGTAGATGCATTTTCTCGATACTTATTAATGTCCGAATTTATAATTGAAACAGATCATCGACCATTACTGTTTCTTAAGTCGAACAGAGCCAAGAATGCTCGACTAACCAGATGGAGCCTTGCGCTCCAGGAATACAAATTTACTATTCGGGCTATACCTGGGGAAGATAATTTACAAGCTGATGTATTGTCCCGTTTGATTTAGTGTTCTAAAATAGTCTGTTGAACATTGAGGTTGAGCATTTTTCACCTTTTTCGGAGACCGTGGATGGTTTCACATTATATTGTCCTACCAATTATGGACATTCTTTCTCAAAATTTCCATGTGATTCCTTTTTCCACTAGCGTCCATCCTGACCATGACCTGAGTTTCAGACAACCTTGACGCCTTTGTCTGCGGGTCAATGAGATGAGGAAATGGCAAACCGAGCGACCAGACCTGCTGCTGCCAGGATACCATTACTTTAATTAACTATTGTTCGTTCATGTTCTATGAATGTATTAATTACGCTCAGTGAAGCGATGAGCTAGTTGCTCAATATTTCAGTCTTTACAGTATGTCTGTGTGTGAGAGAACTTTATCACTTTAATTCTTAAGTGCTACAATAATTATATATTATCACAGAACGTCGCATATAAATATACATATGCTATTGTTCATCGATAATGCACGTTCTTAGTATTTTTTTTTTTTGACTTTCAGTAACGATATATTTTTTACTATATAGCCCTTTCCAAAGTACTAGTACATAGCAACGTTAGTAGACAGTTATGTCGTTCAAACCCTAAGTTTTCACTGGGGTGGGGGATGTGTCAAGAATAGATTTAAGTCATAAATGTTTCCACTGACTAAATTTTTGTGAGAGAGCAGTGAGTAATTTTTACAAACGTAATTATCGTGCGAGCCAGCATAACTTGGTCTCGTAAACAATTTGTTTTGAACAGTTTTTTTTTATAATAGATAGACAGAAGGTGTGGGGAAGGATAGACGGACAGCGTAGGTGTGCATGACTGAGCACTTGTTATATCTCATGTTTTGAACTAGGTTTAGTAGAGAGGGAAGGGGTGAGTAGGAATTAAATGTTATTGAGACGTCTGTTGACGTACAGAAAATACCGTGATCCAGAGTAAAAGCTCGGGGTTTTGAACATGTTAAGAATTTATTGCTATAAAATTACATTTTATTGTCTTGAGTGATTCGACCTTTGATGTCGACCCAAGGTCGTTGCGTAGGGCTGTTACTTAAAATAACTCAGTTCGGCAGCTGAGCTAGAAGTGGTTGCACCAATCACAATCCAGGAATTAGACGGTAAGCTGCAGATGCAGCCCAGTATTTAAGGCCATACAGAACTTAGTTCTGGGCCACATGTAGACAATCCATTTACGAGGTGGACGGCGAGCTCTCAGCCAGATGAGAAGTCATAGAGACGCAGCGATTGAGCTGATATGTACAGTGATGGAGCATTGTCAGAAATCTACGCTCCTGAGCCCAAGCCTACTTGTTTGAGCATTAAACCCACAGCGCTAATATCAACAGCCCTCACATTGTGAGGGCCGAATGGTGAGCTAAAGATTTTAATTCCATGCTGAATTTACAGCCACCTACACATGTAGACTGTTGACCAGTACTGCCAGACCACATGCATTTCCCGCGACCACGTGTGAACTACACCAGAGCGCGCCTGGCAGAGACGCTATATAAATATGTTTTAGTATGAAGAGAGATAGAACTTTAAACCTTACAGGATCCGTCGCCCTCGGGCGCGGATTCTTTTGAATGTAAATTTATTGTGACTTAGATAACTTCATATTACATTGCCTTAAGTACTTCATAGTTGCTCCTCAGCTTAGCTGAGCATTTCCAGTTGCTATTGTATTCGTTATCTATTGTATATTTTATCTTTGAATTTGTTAGATATATAAACTTTACAGTCTGTTACTCAAATTGATTTATTTAGTTTTTAGAGTGAAAGTTGTTTAATTGTTGTTGTTTTTTTGTGCTCGTGTGATTGGGAAGCGGACCTCTCGATCTATATTCCCCAAAATCCCGATCCGCGACACTGTAGGGGACACTACACGACATTGTTTAATTTATAGTTTATTTAGATTAGATTATAATATCGTTTTTCTCTTTGATTAACTTTTGTTTCTTTTCAGTTTCAGTGCTCACGTGGTCTTCACGTTGAGCTACTTTAATTACTTCATTGTATTTAGTTTTGTATACTGCTTTCTTTGATTATTTGTTCCACATATTTCCGGCTCTCCCATTGACCCGAGGATCGAGGCCAAGGAGACTTCAACATAACTGAACGAAGAAAGACAAACGTACTGACTGTGGTGTACGCAAGGCCTAAAGGAATCTCCACCAGTTCCTTGAGTTAAGTGATTCCATCCTTAATATTGTCTGCGTTAAGGAGTTGAGTGTTCCTCCTGTTTTACAGGCTGATTTTACTTTTTCTCTGTGTTTAGGAACTCACGGGAGGTGGCGAGGGCGTTCTTACGTTTGCGGGTCCCCCCTGCCAAAGTGGTGGCTTGGTCGCAGACTCTGCCGTCTCGACGACAGATTGTGCGGTCTCGCAACACCAGTGGTTATTGAAACTGTGGGAAGTCGCATTCGCGAGAATGGACTTTGATAGGGATCTGTACACTTTGAAGAAAGAGAACGACAAAGAGAAATAGAAGAAAGAGCCGAGAAGGCCGCGGAACGCGAACGAGAAAAAGAAAAAGAAGAAAGAGAACGACAGAGAGAAATAGAAGAAAGAGCCGAGAAGGCCGCGGAACGCGAACGAGAAAAAGAAAAAGAAGAAAGAGAACGACAAAGAGAAATAGAAGAAAGAGCCGAGAAGGCCGCGGAACGCGAACGAGAAAAAGAAAAAGAAGAAAGAGAACGACAGAGAGAAATAGAAGAAAGAGCCGACAAAGCGGCTCATCGAGAGCACGAAATTGCCCTAAAGAAATTAGAGCTGCAAGGAAACCAACCGACCGCGGTTCCAAGTGTTCCAACGAATAATGTTAAAGCAAAACCAAAGCTTCCAACCTATAATGATAAGGTCGACCAGATCGATTCTTATATTCATCGTTTTGAGCTCCACGCGGTAGCTGCCGGATGGGAAAGAACTGAATGGACTTCGTGCCTTGCAAATTTATTAACGGGACGTGCACTTGAAGTATTCCATGGCCTCAACATCGAGGATTCTAAAAATTACGACATCCTTAAAAAGGCTCTTTTAAAGCGTTTTCAACACACCGAGGACGGTTTTCACCAAAGATTCCGGACTTGTAAGCCAGACCTGTCCGAAAATTTTTCAACGTACGTCGACCGCCTAAAGCACTACTTAGACCGCTGGATTCAGCTGGCTGGTGTCGCTGACGGTAATTTTAAAGGGCTTTATGAGCTCGTTCTGAAGGACCAAATATTTAACGCGTGCCATTCAGAACTAGTCTCCCACATTAAAGAGTGGGCACCTAAGACGTTAGCGGAAATCACGTCCTTAGTAGAACAGTACGCGTCCGCACACCCTAATCGTTCGCTGGCTAAAGCCAAAACTAGCGAACCGTTTTATGCCGGAGTCGGTGGAACTGCGCCAATGGGTACAAGAAATTCTCGACCAGTTCATCGCCAGACGCCGCCTCCGCGTGCATATTCCGAACCGCCGCCCAATAAAGCTCGCGGTTTTCCAAGCCGTGCTGGACCTCCCACTCGGGGACATTTTATTCGCTATTCAGGTCCACCCCGTCGTGACGTTAACGAGGGCTACCATTATCAGAGCCCACCATGTCCACCTCCTTGGGCATATTATAATAATCCATATAATGCACCTCCAATGCAACCCAGACGTAATATATATGACAGCATTAGGTGTTATCGGTGCAATAAACCAGGTCATACTTCAAAATATTGTAGGGTTCAGTTTGAAGCTGCAAATGCTTGCACCGTCATTGTTCCGGCTGCACAGAGTAGCCGTAGCGTTGAAATTACGTCGCCCATGACGGGCACCGTTCCGGTTATGTCGGCCCTCCATCAACACGGGTCATTGACCTTATATGAGGGTCATGTTAACGCCATACCCGCGTCTGTCTTACGCGATTCAGGTTGCACCACTATCGGTGTTAGGGAATCACTGGTCAGACCGACCCAGCTGATTGAACAACAGGCAACCTGCATTACTTTCGGGGGCTCCGTCGAGCGATTCCGTCTCGCGGAGATATACATCGACACGCCATTCATTACAGGTGTCGTAACGGCATGCGTATTACCAAATCCGGTCGCCGATCTAATTATTGGTAATTTACCACAGGTTAATGATACACCTGACGGCCAGTTAAAAGTTTGGAACGAAAACGTTGCGTGTGTCACCACACGACAACAGTCAAAACGTCCACCGGATGGTACTTTACAAACCCCTGCGTTTGATTTTAATGTCACGCCTACAGTTTTCTATAAGGAACAACAAAGCGACCCATCACTAAAACCGCTGTTTGCGAAAGTTCAGCCTCAGAACCGAAATGCCTCTCCGTTTATCATTAAAAATGAATTATTATACAGAAATTTCCGAAATAAACGTGAGACCATTGAACAGCTCGTGGTGCCTAAGTCGTTCCGTCGCGACATTCTGCGTCTCGCGCATGATACATCATTTTCAGGCCATCAAGGTTCAGCCAGAACCAAATCAAGGATATTGGCTCATTTTTTCTGGCCTGGTGTATACGCGGACGTGAACCGTTTTGTGGCGCGCTGCGATGTATGTCAAAAACGTACACCTAAAGGTAAAGCATCACGCGCACCCCTTCAGGAGATGCCACCAGTCTCAACACCATTCGAGCGTGTCGCGGTTGACATAGTAGGTCCTCTTAGTAAATCAGACAGAGGCCATCGATTCATCCTTTCGGTAATCGACTACGCGACGCGCTGGCCTGAGGCTATTCCTTTGAGAGACATTACGGCTGACCATGTCGCTGAGGCGCTTGTTACTATTTTCTCGCGAGTCGGATTTCCGACCGAGATTCTTTCAGACAGAGGACCACAATTCACCTCTGATCTATACAAAAAGGTACTAGAATTAGCGGGAATTAAACAGAAATTAACGTCCCCCTATCATCCGCAGTCAAATGGTTGTTGCGAGCGGTGGAATGCGAGCATGAAGTCTATGCTAGCACGCGTATCCGCCGACAAACCTGGAGACTGGGACCGTCAGCTCCCCGCTATTCTCTTCGCCTATAGGGAACTCCCGAACGCGTCCACGGGTTTCTCCCCATTTGAGTTATTATACGGACGTAAACCACGTGGCCCGATGGCCATACTTAGTCAATTGTTCGCCGGTTCTGAAACCGACGATTATGATACGCGATGCACGTATCAATATGTTGTCGATCTCCGACAACGAATTATTAATGCATGCAAAACCGCTCTGCAATTTGCATGCGCTAGAGCGAGTTCTTCAAAATTTTATCGCGATCAGGGCGCCCAAATGCGCGCCTTGTCAGTCGGAGATCTGACACTTGTTCTTTTGCCGCAAACGCAAAACCAACTCCTTCTAACTTGGAAGGGACCATACAGAGTCCTTAAGAGACTCTCCAGAGTGAATTATTTGATAGATATTCGTGGGTAGAGGAAAATATTTCATATTAATATGCTGAAAAAGTACCTGCCTAGCGATGATCGGCGTAACAACTCCGTTCATGTCGTCCCAATGGCCAACGCGGCTTTAGTTACTGTCGATGACGAGGACCCTTTGAGTATCGACAAATCGTTGCCCATATTACAGGCCACCGAGAGTATAAACGATGTTAATATCAATGATGAGCTTGCGCCGTCGCAGAAACAGGATCTTACACACCTGCTCCAAGAATTTGCCACGGTGTTCACGGATTTGCCGGGTTGTCAGTCTTTAGTCCAACATGTAATACGACTTCAGACAGACGTACCAGTGTTTGTTAAACCGTACCCGCGCCCGCTGCACGCTCACGAAACGATAATTACAGAAGTACGTGCCATGCTACGGCTAGGCGTGATCGAGCGATCAACAAGTCCGTATTGCTCACCGATTGTCCTGGTCAAGAAGAAAGACGATACCGTGCGTTTTTGTATTGACTATAGAAAGCTCAATGCTATAACCATCTATGATGCGGAACCCAATGCAAGTATCTTCTCTAAAATAGACTTATCCAAAGGATATTGGCAGATTCCTCTCGAAGAAGGAAGTAAACAATATACAGCTTTTCAAACCCCTTTGGGTTTAATGCAATGGAAATATATGCCTTTTGGACTGGTTACTGCACCAGCCACTTTCGCGCGCATGATGAACATCTTGCTAAATGAATTGCGCTGCGTTCTATCATATTTCGATGATATATGTATTTTTCAGGCTGATTGGGCTGGCCACTTAATGGCCCTTCGTGAAGTTTTTGCCGCTCTTCGCCGAGCTGGCCTTACCGCGCGACCCAGTAAAGTGTTCCTGGGATATCAGCATATAAACTTTTTAGGTCATACCATAACCCACGGGGTTCAGACTCCAGACGATCGCAAGATATCCAGTATTCTGAAACTGCAACCCCCTCAAACTAAAAAGCAAATTCGTAGCTTGTTGGGACTTTTGAATTATTACAGGAAATTTATACCAAACTTTTCCTCTCTCTCAGCCCCGTTATCTGATCTAACGAGGAAAAATGTTCCAAATAGAGTCGTCTGGACGCCTCAGTGCGCTGATGCCCTTCAGACTATTCAGAATTTATTTTCTACTTTCTCCCTGCTTGTTTTACCCGATATACGCCAGACATTCATCGTCCGAACGGATGCATCAGATAAAGGAATAGGCGCCGTGTTACTCCAACAGCGTGACGGTTTCTTGCGACCGTGCTTATATGCAAGCCGGAAATTACTTGATCGAGAGACACGCTATGCGATTGTCGAACGAGAGTGCCTCGCAATTGTTTACGCGGTAGATGCATTTTCTCGATACTTATTAATGTCCGAATTTATAATTGAAACAGATCATCGACCATTACTGTTTCTTAAGTCGAACAGAGCCAAGAATGCTCGACTAACCAGATGGAGCCTTGCGCTCCAGGAATACAAATTTACTATTCGGGCTATACCTGGGGAAGATAATTTACAAGCTGATGTATTGTCCCGTTTGATTTAGTGTTCTAAAATAGTCTGTTGAACATTGAGGTTGAGCATTTTTCACCTTTTTCGGAGACCGTGGATGGTTTCACATTATATTGTCCTACCAATTATGGACATTCTTTCTCAAAATTTCCATGTGATTCCTTTTTCCACTAGCGTCCATCCTGACCATGACCTGAGTTTCAGACAACCTTGACGCCTTTGTCTGCGGGTCAATGAGATGAGGAAATGGCAAACCGAGCGACCAGACCTGCTGCTGCCAGGATACCATTACTTTAATTAACTATTGTTCGTTCATGTTCTATGAATGTATTAATTACGCTCAGTGAAGCGATGAGCTAGTTGCTCAATATTTCAGTCTTTACAGTATGTCTGTGTGTGAGAGAACTTTATCACTTTAATTCTTAAGTGCTACAATAATTATATATTATCACAGAACGTCGCATATAAATATACATATGCTATTGTTCATCGATAATGCACGTTCTTAGTATTTTTTTTTTTTGACTTTCAGTAACGATATATTTTTTACTATATAGCCCTTTCCAAAGTACTAGTACATAGCAACGTTAGTAGACAGTTATGTCGTTCAAACCCTAAGTTTTCACTGGGGTGGGGGATGTGTCAAGAATAGATTTAAGTCATAAATGTTTCCACTGACTAAATTTTTGTGAGAGAGCAGTGAGTAATTTTTACAAACGTAATTATCGTGCGAGCCAGCATAACTTGGTCTCGTAAACAATTTGTTTTGAACAGTTTTTTTTTATAATAGATAGACAGAAGGTGTGGGGAAGGATAGACGGACAGCGTAGGTGTGCATGACTGAGCACTTGTTATATCTCATGTTTTGAACTAGGTTTAGTAGAGAGGGAAGGGGTGAGTAGGAATTAAATGTTGTTGAGACGTCTGTTGACGTACAGAAAATACCGTGATCCAGAGTAAAAGCTCGGGGTTTTGAACATGTTAAGAATTTATTGCTATAAAATTACATTTTATTGTCTTGAGTGATTCGACCTTTGATGTCGACCCAAGGTCGTTGCGTAGGGCTGTTACTTAAAATAACTCAGTTCGGCAGCTGAGCTAGAAGTGGTTGCACCAATCACAATCCAGGAATTAGACGGTAAGCTGCAGATGCAGCCCAGTATTTAAGGCCATACAGAACTTAGTTCTGGGCCACATGTAGACAATCCATTTACGAGGTGGACGGCGAGCTCTCAGCCAGATGAGAAGTCATAGAGACGCAGCGATTGAGCTGATATGTACAGTGATGGAGCATTGTCAGAAATCTACGCTCCTGAGCCCAAGCCTACTTGTTTGAGCATTAAACCCACAGCGCTAATATCAACAGCCCTCACATTGTGAGGGCCGAATGGTGAGCTAAAGATTTTAATTCCATGCTGAATTTACAGCCACCTACACATGTAGACTGTTGACCAGTACTGCCAGACCACATGCATTTCCCGCGACCACGTGTGAACTACACCAGAGCGCGCCTGGCAGAGACGCTATATAAATATGTTTTAGTATGAAGAGAGATAGAACTTTAAACCTTACAGGATCCGTCGCCCTCGGGCGCGGATTCTTTTGAATGTAAATTTATTGTGACTTAGATAACTTCATATTACATTGCCTTAAGTACTTCATAGTTGCTCCTCAGCTTAGCTGAGCATTTTCAGTTGCTATTGTATTCGTTATCTATTGTATATTTTATCTTTGAATTTGTTAGATATATAAACTTTACAGTCTGTTACTCAAATTGATTTATTTAGTTTTTAGAGTGAAAGTTGTTTAATTGTTGTTGTTTTTTTGTGCTCGTGTGATTGGGAAGCGGACCTCTCGATCTATATTCCCCAAAATCCCGATCCGCGACAAGAATGCTATTGGTAAAGGACTGGAGATCTGCTCAAGTGCTAAACGTTTTCACTAGGAAAGTCACCCATCATGGAATTCAATGATTTTCCAGAAACTGTCAACTTCAAAATTTTCTTGGTTTGGACGGACCGAAAAAAAAAAAAAATTCATTTCAATGCCCGGAGAGAGTACAATACAACCAAATCTATGAAAAATTCTGTGACTTAATTCCCCCTCTCCTCCCTATATCTGGAAGCGCTATGAAGGCCAGAGTATGCTTGACATCTAGAAACAAGATGACAAATGGCATCAGGAAAATAGACACATAAGGCTTTCATAAGCAAAAAGTTTCAAGCTGTGTCTACGACATCACTCCTCAGACTAAGTAAGGAAAACAAAAACTGAATATCATGGATCAGATCAATCCATTTCTCAAAAGACCAGCAACTTCAAGCATAAAAGAAATGTTTTTAAGATCTTGCACCCGCACAACAACATATGCACACGTACATTCTGCTCGAAGAGACTTATCATCAATACCTTTACCAATGTTTATGCGACAAAGTGAAGGTTAAACAGTCTAACAAACTTACTTGTGCTTGTAGTGCTTTGCTGAGCTCTGTGTATATGCATGCTCAAGGCTTTCTGTAATTCTTGTAAAGTTTGTATTGCTGCAAGGCAGAAATAAGACAGAAGTCAAAAATCGGCAAATGTTGGCCTTGTGTATCAAGTACAAAAGCAGAAACATCATAGGTGTTGGAGTTGTCTTTAATACATCTGCTTGGGATCTCCGCCCGCCAAATCACAGGTAGCTTTTTAACAGATTTCATGTTCTTTTTGTGAGCTGTCCTTAACCCTTTCCTCTCTAACAAGTGCTCCCTACTTCACTTTTCTGTTCCATATCCTGCCTCGGACCAAATCTGGGATCTGATTTCCTTTTTCCAAACGCTCATGATTCATTAAATGTTTGCGTTTTCTAGTAGTAACTCAATTGTCATGAAACAGTGCTCGCCTCACTAGCCACTGGCAATTCATGATAATTACAATTAATGCTGAAATTCAAATCAAATCTACATCCAACAGCCTCTTTGAACAAAAACTTTATACAAAGATAGCTTTTAATGTGCAATTCTGTGGCACATAATTTCATCAAAACTAAATAGCATCTTTGAACTCTGTCAAAAAAAGGTTAATAACAAATAATCTGGCTAATGCAAACAGTCAAAATTCAGCCTTTTCTTTTTACATTTTCCTGACTATTCTTAAAAAAACCTTAACCTGCTCTTTCATCATCTACACCTACTTACTTTTATCATAGTATGCTCCTTCGGTGACTGTCTGCCTGTTAACCAATGTAGGGATAGGATTACCTAAAGGTGATGATGAACGGTGGCCTCCCCCTGGGGTGCTGACTGGGTTGTGAGGAGTGGTGGAGGTGGCAATGGGGGTACTGGAAGGGGGAAGCTGGGGGGTACCAGTGGCAGAAGAGGGACGTGATGAGGATGGCGATGGGGAGGGTGATGGTGAGATGTCCATATCATCTACAGGCCCCTGCCCCGTATCTGAAAAACAAGAAGGCATATAATAGTTGGTTAGCTCTAGGGTTCAACAATTTTGCAGAATATGCCTGCAGAGTTTAACTAGCTGTGACATAAATTGAGTGAGGGCAGTCATCAATCCCATTGACAACGCAAGTGCCGTAATGTGTATCATCAAACAAAATACAAGGTAGGCAGAAGAGACAAAAAAGAACTTGGGAGGACAGCACACTGATAATGCAGGGCAATACACTCCACTTCTGCAATTCCATATAACTTACACTTTTCTTTTTCCTAATTTTGATAGAAACACAGGGGACCTCATTCTAAATCAATGGTGTAAATATTTTGTCACAGAACACAACAGAAATTTTTTTTAATTCACTGAGATTAAACCATCTAGGCCTATCTCAGTTTCCTCTTTCTGCATTTAATCAGGTTTTTTTTTTCATCCTGTAAATTTCATCTTTCTAGACTTCCTCATTTTGTGTCCTAGACCAAAAAGATGCTATATTTCATAATTTGATTCTCCCGTCATGTTTCACTGGCCAGTATACCTGTTGTAAATTTGTCGTGTCAGCCTCACGCTGTGTCGACCATATATGGTGTGAGGCAGACGCAGCCACATTTTTAATGCCCAGCCAATGGTGGAGAAAATCCCATGCAAAATTTTTGTGGGGCTTTTACAAACAAGATTCCTGAAACCAGTTTAAGCCTTACCATGTGTATTCTGACCTTGAATAACAGCTTTAAAAAAGGAAACAATGCAGGAATTCATTATGTACAGCTCCGTGCTCACTAATATCAGACCATGATTTTATTGGGCATGACAATTACCACCTCGTTTGACCAGCTGGTACAGTGATAGTTGTCATGACTCACAGTACTACTAACGAAACCCAGAAGAAACTATTGGAGCCCCTTGCTGTAGACCTGGATGAGGTCATTAGGCTGATGCCCTCTGACATATAAGAGCCTGGAAGACATGGGAGCCCACAATGCTGTCCTGCATCAAGCAGCAACACCATGACAGCATCCATCACGTCGGCTGACCAAGCCCAATCCACATCAACCTGCAGCTGTTACTTGCTCAAACTGCATTGTTTGAGTCTGAATTTGGGTTTTACAGTGCATCGGCATGATAATGGCCACTTTGCATCTTTCACAGTCTATTAAGGTACTTCATTTATGTTTCATATTCACAGCTTTATCAATTTAAATTTCACGAGTGGCATTAAAAAGTTCCATACAATTTTTTTTTACATTGGTAAATTCTCAAAGTTATTTTGTATGTCATGTATCTGAAAAGAGTTTTGTAAATGAGTACAAAAGTTTTTAAATCAATGTTGTAGATTCATTTTTAGAAAGGACAAGATGCGCTGTGGGTCCATGCCTGAATATTATAGCTTCTTTAATGGATCCACATCCTTGAATGTGCATGAAATCCACACATTCAATCAAAACATGTTTTACTGATAGTTGGCAACTGCATGCCACACATTCAAACTGCAGCCATAGTGCTAAAATGCCTAGGAAACAAGATGCCCTACTCTCACTCTCAGAAAAATGTGCAGACAATGACCCAAGATATGGCACTGTTCCACATATGCAGGTCAAGTCTTGTGAAAATGAAATGCCAGACAACAAGGACTCCTGCTGTCCACCAGCACATATGTATAAACTGCATACAGTCATCCAACCCATTTCTTAATACGGGTAAGTCATATGTTCCCAAAGTGTTGAAAAGGCCTCCAGCGTACAGACAGTATCTAGTGTCACTGAGCAGCAGTACAGCAGACACATTTTACTTCCACCTTTTACACCGCACAGTACTGACAATGTCATTCTTAAATTGTTATTCACTGGGTCATTTCGCAATGTGGTCAAGCACAAAGATCATCATGTCTGCGCAAAGCTGCATGTTCTGCCACCCAGGTGCAACGCCAACAAGACCTACATTCATCATCTTGGACTCACTATCGACAATGGGCATGAGCTACCACAGAGGGTTTAATATAAATTATGTCATGTCACAGCATATAATGGTCTATACAGGAGGCCGACACAACACTGTTCTTCCAAAATTAAAAGACAGTGCACATTTTCAATAACAGCCTGTTTATTTGATGCAGTTAGGGTGAAAGCTTTAGGTTTACCCACACCCATTTTTCTTCCCCCCATTCTACAATTTCATTTCCTCATTCTTATTCAACTATTTTATGTAATCTGATGACACGCAAAATGTGCTGATTTGCTGAAACTGTCAAACGATTTGAACAAATGCAGTTTTATTCTTTATATGTACATCTGTGGAGGATGAACGAGGGAAGTAACCATTCCTTTGCCAACCTCCATTAAAGGAAGAGAAAAAAAAAAAAGGGGGGGGGGGGGGGGGCAAAAAGAAATGTCTTACAATTTGTGAAAAAATTTGCTTCAAGAGAAACAATCTTCTTTTAAAATTTGAATAGCTCTGAAAAAAAAACCAAAAAAAAAACCATTTCCCATTCCAAATTTTCCACAATGGCCTTTCTCCATGTTTTCTATGGACCACTGTCCCGTCCTGCTACTCCCAAGATAGAAAACTTAATATGAAAAATCTGGTAAGGAACAAATATTTCTAACATTGGAAAGTGTTACAGCTGTTTGTGTTTGGTAATATTGTAGTCTCAGCAGTTTTTTCTGTATTTGGTCGAGCACTAAAAATCTCCCTTGCTGTGAAGCAAATCATGAAAATAAAGACCCAACATGACACAAAAACAGGAATTTGTTTCTCTATCCTAGCTTTCCAAATACAGCACAAGAGTATAAATATGTCTGGATGTGATGTGCATATTTTGTATTTCAAGGGTGAAATTAAAAAAATAATATTTTCAAAATTTTGAAGCTGTAGAACTGAATCTCAGAGGGGAAATCTCAAATGACTTAATTCAAGACATTATGTGCCGCAACAGAAAGTTCCATTTCTTTGTAAAAGTTACAAGTGCAAAAAAATTCTGAAACTGAAATTGCTTGGATTGTGGTCATAATAACAGACAGTCTACACAGTTGAAGACACATGCACTGCGACTAATTCAGTAACCTTACAGCAAAGCAAAAAGAGAGAGTTCACATTTTGTTTGCTTTGTGAAATATTAGGCCACAGGTTAAGGCTAAGCAACTGAGCACAGGTAGATTTAACCACTGAAACTGCAAAGGGTTTAACTAGTGCACATATAATTAAATCTGAAGGAGTTCCATATGTTGCAGCCAAGACATCCTGAGACTATCCCCCAAGCTTATCTTATCCCTAATCCAAAACTTTCTGTTCTCTAGCTGAAAGATAAGCAGTTGGGTTGCACTTCATTATCTTTTCTGACTTTCTGTCTTGTCTCCAGGCTTTCAAAAACCCAATATGAAACCCCGCGAAATCAATCATCTGTTACATCTTCAAACTATCTAACAGGGATATGAAATTGTTCTCTGTGGGTCTCTGCCTGTATTGGCATCCAGAGAAATGAAACAGCAAAAAGAAACATTGAAACGCCCGCCAAAGCACATAAAAATATCACACACTGACTTTAAACCCGTTATTAATAACTGCATTATCAAAGAGGCAGGAAAGATGGATGAACAAACAACATATAATTATAAACTACACTTTATCCAAGATCAACTTGGATAGTGGACTCATGCCTCTCAATAAAATCAGAGAGATAAAATTGTCCTTAGTAGACTCCGTCCAGGTCACACCCACCTCACACAACATTTTTTACCCACGGGGGAAGATCCCTCTCAAATGTGTGGCATGCAATTGCCAACTATCAATAAAACATATTTTGACTGAATGTAGACTTCACGCATATTATATATCCAAAGAAGGCACTATGCCTGCGCATCCATGAAAGAATTATTTTCTAACACGGACCCGCAGCGCATCCTGTCCTCTCTGAGAGAGGCTAAGAACTTCAACTTGATTTAAAATCTTTTATACTCTTTACAAAACTTTTTTCGGATGAATACAAAATAACTTTTAAGAACTTTACAATGTGATAAAATTATAATTTATATTAAAGGTATTTAATTTTATTGTTAAATTTAGAAGCTCTGAATACGAAACATAAATAAAGAACATATACCCAAACAGACAGTGATGAAAGGTGCAAAATGGCTGTTGTCGTGCCGCCGCCCTGCAAAACTTGAACTCAAACTTGGGATAAAATTAGGTATTGGGTGTGGAATAAGAATAGGGTCTGGGTAGTATTAAGGTAACTTGAAATGAATGGCTGGTCAGGACTTTCCATTAAATCTAAATGATAGCTATGGTTTCTTGTGTGTGACTGAAAGTTCTGTTAGAGATCAAGTTTTTCTTCCAAAGGCAAAACTGGCAGTGGCATATGTGTTCACAGAATGATGGCAGATGTTTTGTTGTCTTAAACTATTTGCAGTGACAACTGACATACCAATTAAGTAAACCTTAAATTTCATATTGTTGACTGAGACAAGCCTCATAATATCCGCCAGCTTATTTATTCTGGAAAGAATTGACATGCGTACACAAGGTTAATAAAAAAAAAAAAAAGCCTTACTGGTATACTGAACACTAACATTAACATTTACCTCCCCAACACTTCATGACATGTATTAAATCGCTGTTATTTTTACTTTTAATTTGAGTTACATAATTGGGACGCAACTTTAGGAGTTAGTCCTCTTGATAGATGTTTTTACAGCAGATCCAAGATTGGGTGATTAACACACGCAACATGAAATATATGCCAACTAAAATTGTGTAACATATGGTGCTCCTAATTTGATCCATGAATGGAAAGAAAGCTGTGAGCTGTCTAAAACAGTAGAAAGTAAAAGAAGAACATTATAAAATACAATCTATTTACCTCTAAAACTGAAGTTCAGGTTTTTTAAAAACCCAAGCTCCTCTGTTATTTCGCTTCAAACCACCAAATTTTTGCAAATATACGTCTCAACCTCCCAAGATTTTTAGCGAATAATTAATAACATGCTCTACAAACATTGTTTACAAACAATGCGTGTTTTTCCTGACTTTCAATTCATTCTTTCAAGGCCAAGTGAGTTCTACTCTAAATTTAAGCCTGCCCAGATTGTCTCTTATCTTAGTGTTTGGAAGCAGACACTGAATGTGCCCATCAGAGATTTCAGAACTTACTTTCAACTGATGCAACCCCCCCCCCCCCCCCCCCCCAATATGCTGAACCATACATTCTCACTATCATATTTAGGACCAGAGCACTAAATTTACCAATTACAGGACTAACATAGTAACAATATATGTCTATAGTACAGTGAAACAGGGTTAAGTAGGTCTACAGACAAATTTTTTCTAGAACCATTTAATGAAATGTTTAAAAAATGTGTCATCCATTACGGCAGCTAATAAAAAAAAAAGAATCATTTAATTACATTTACTAATTTAATGTTCTCATTGTTCTGCTCTCATACCTAAAAACATTTTCTTACTTGCTGTGTCTTACTATTTTATAAAGCCTCTGGAGTTCTGTAAATTAAAATGCTGATTCAGAGTGATTTGAAAGCACTTTAAAAAAATTTTGTTTACATGAAAGAGTAGGATTTTCATATTTTTTTCTGTGAATTGAAGACCTGTCTACAAACAACTACGTCATCTCCTTTATTGTCATGGGAAAACTAATGTGAACTTACATTCAACAGGTGGTTTTCATAACATAACACATAATTTCTTAACATGCATTTCCAGTCTTATAAATCTTGCAGGCATAATTTATTGTTTATGATATCCCTATTTTCATTTATAATTTTGTATTGAAAACTAAAAAGGCCGTGGGTCCACAGTGCATCTTGTCCTTTCCGAAAGAAGCTAAAATCTACACCTTGATTTTAAACATTGTTTAAAATGTATAGAAAGTTTAGTGATATTTGGCATTATCCCGGATAAACCTGTGCTCTCATCCCCTCCTTCCCAAAACCTGAACGCATGTCAAATAGTCTCCCATGCTCTAGGTTTATCAAAGAGAGTAAAAGAAAGGATCATTGTATTTTATCCGTATCGTCATACCAACATTTCTAAGTAAAATATTGAATAAACACAATAGGTGGATACTGGATAGACAATGCTTTGGTTTAGTTAACACTTGAGAAAATTTATATTACTAGTGTAAGGACCCGTTCAAAGAACCGGAAGTTTAAACTTAAAGTCGAAACAAAACAAAGTCAGGAGGGAGGCCATCATTGTTGAGGAGAAAGCATTATTCGATATTTTTAGGCCTATTTTCATTTATTACAAAATTACGATACTTCGCTTTCATGTCAAAGGAATAGACATAGTAGCAAAAAGACCTATCTTTCATATGTAATTTTTTTCAGGGCTGGGCATTTCTTCCTCGCAGCAGTGAATTTTTTTTCCTTGCTGTTTTTTTATATAGATTTTTGAAACTGTCACTCAGGCTATAGTGTTGAGCAAAATAAGGGGCTAAGTAGCACCACAATGAAATACTCCTGCCACTTTCTTTTACAAGATTTTGAGATGTTTTTGACAAAAAAAAAAAAAAGTTCCATCATTTATAAATTATTTTCTGAAATTCCTGACAAAATCATTACATAATAATGTATGCATGATGTAAATTTGAAGTATGTGTTAGGTACCAATGAAATCTTATTTTAATTGTAATTGAAGCGTGATTTTTGTTTTTAAAGAAAGAAAATGCTTTGTTTGTCCTGCAAAGTGAAGCCAATGCAAACCGACTGTGTAAAAGTTGTGTCTTTAAATGTCTTTGCTTGTAAGCATTTTCAGCCCTTAAAATGTATTTCACATGGTGCATATATATTAAGTGAATCTACAATGAAAATGTCACAGAAACTAATCAGTAATCATCGAAAAACTGGAGGAAATAGTAGATTTCCATTGCCGATCATGGCCTCAATTTTCTTGTATTTTTATTCTTTGCAAGGACCCATCATTATTTGGATAAATTGTATGCAACTGATACTTTTGAATGCTATACCATTACCGGTACTAAATCATTCTGATATGACTGACATTAAGAATGTTTTCACGAGACACCACCACTGACTCGTCTCCATCAGAGTGATGCATGAAATATCCCATTCCCAAAGGATAAGACTAAGAGCAGGGTTCATACAAAGTCTTGAAAATTAATTTTAAGGACTTTTTAAGGACTTCCTAAGGACTCACAGTAAACAAAGTAAGGATCTGTGACCAAGAAATATTACAACTATACAAGTGGTGTGCAGCACTCATCGAAACAGAATGTTTCTGTATAAAGTTCAAACATAGTACATTCATTGATTCATTCTAAAAAGTTCAGTTATTTCAAAGTCCAATTATCCAGTGTGCAATTGGAAGATTTGAATTTCAAATGTTTCAACTGAAACACAAATTTTAAGGACTTTTTAAGGACTCTGGCATCATTTTCAAAATTTAAGGACTTTTTGAGTACTTATTTTTTCTTTCATGAAAATTAAGGACTTTAAGGACTTTTAAGGACCCGTGTGAACCCTGTAAGACTGTGATGCTTGGTTCTGAACAGAGCTACATTTAATAATTTAATATGATTTTTGGTAGAAAAATGTTACTGTGCAAAAGAACTTTTAAGAAGACCACAATTTCCCATCATTTATGCTGCAAGTGTAACTGTGAATAATAGCGAAAAATCAATAAACAAGCCAATAACCAATTAAGTTCTTAGCACTCTTTCTCACAGCGTTCCACACTTGGAACATAATCCTTTCCCTTTTCCCCAAATGCAGTTCCTTTCTCGTTTGAAGGACATAAGACAATGATTGATGTAACAGGTGCAAGACTAATCGAAGTGAGAAAAAATCACCAAACCCATGTAAATGAAATCTGGGAATTGGTTATTGGCGAGCCAAAAACCTTGATCAGCATATTTTTTCATGAAACAGAGATCTACCTTCCACCCTCCAAAAGACACAAACAAGGCTAGTGTTTGCAAAGTTCTTTTTCCATGTGAAAATTCACACCTGGGCTAGCATGATACGTTGTTTTTTATTGTTTGTCTTCTTATAAGAACTAACAAGATTTTCTCTTTATTGACATCAAGTGCTAACTTTCAAATGAAAATTTGAACATCATATCAGATGAGTAACCAGACCTTATGCATACTGTTTTGACAATAGTAAGGCTGTACTTCCATTGAAAAATATGTGGCCTATGCCAGCTTTATATTGTTTTATCAATAAATCCTCAGCACACAAATTCTAAAATTATTGTCCTAATTGTCAGGTCATCTAGAATAAGCCGAAATGCTAATATCAATGGTGAATACACTACCATGCTAACTATATATTGCATATGAATGAGTCTTAGACTGATTGTATGAAGTAGAAAGATAATATGTGGCAGTACAACACAGACACAAATCATACATACCATGGTATCTCTGAGATCCCTGACTATCCCTTCTCCTCCTGGGTGTTTCGCTACTTGACCTTTTGTAATCCCCATGAGAAGAGTACTGTCCTTCATGCTGTGAACGTTTGTAGTCCAAATGTTGTGAGTCTGACAAACCATTGTTTCCGCCAGGTGTGGAGCCTGAGCGGAGAGGTGTCCCCTGATGGTGATGGTAGTGGTGTGAATTGCTGGAGGTGGAGTCTCCTGAGCGTGTTCTTTCCACACTTGATTTATGGATGTCTCTACTGTTGCTGTCTCTACTGCTATCTCGGGACAAATATTGGTTGGAGTCTCTGCTGTCTCTATAATGTTGGTGTGCATTTGATGATGCGGTGTCTCTACCGAGATGAGACTCGGATGCACTGTCCCCACTACCGACACGATGGCTTCGTGCAAACTCGTGTTGCTGATGCTCACTCGAGCTGGAATGTCGAGAGGCTCGACTGTCTGAACTGACTGCAAAAATAAGAGATAGGCCATAGGTGTGACTATCAAAACAATGGAAAAAAAGTCAGTGAACGAAACAAGACACCATTTCTCTGATGACTAATTGCTGGTCAATGCTAGAAATGCACTCACAATGACGAATGAATACAAATAAAATAGAGGCTACAAAAAAGTACTTTAAGTATTCCATAAAACACGCCGCCCACTGACACAGCTACTTATGCACTGCTTGCTCCACCCCATAAAAGGCTGGCCTACTGGTTTGAAATGTAAAGACAGTGATGGTAGAGAGACCAACAAAGCATCTCATTCAACCATAAAAGTACAATCTTTTACTGTGAATGTGAAATTATGAAAACAGAATATGACACCCTCTTACAAATGAACAATATGATTAGTGTAAAAGGGAGGTCACACAAAAGACTCAGGTTCTCAAGCTTGTACCACATTCAAGGCAGACATGCAAATCCAATTCTGCATGTCATTCAACCTCAAATAATGATTGTTGAGTCCAAGATTTGCATGAAAGTGGCCATCAAACCCAAAAAAAAAAAAAAAAAACACACAAAAAGGAGGATGCAGAACTGAAATATTTAAATATTTCTCAATTTATAGACAAGCCATATTTCATTTCCACACAAGAAAGATAATTTAGTAAGACTTGTCACCAAAATAAGATAGGAAAACAAACTGTAACTTTCCTTGTAGTTTGTCTTTGACATGTAGTGAATTATAATATTAACAAAGCACATTCCACCGATGGCATGCCATCAATGATATCAAATATATCTTCTCAAATGTTTGTTCTTTATGGCTCTGAAATTTAAAAAGTCTTTCACAGCATAAAAATTAACTAAAATAATATCTTTTGTTCTATTTAAGAAAAATGAAAATGTCAATAAAATCTAATTTAAATCTTTCACCTACTTTTGTTTGCATGTGACTGAGAAAGCACTCTGGGTCGGCCATCTTTTGATCTGTGGTCTGGTGTTCTGCACCTGTGACAATGAAAACAGGAAATTGCAATGTGTTTTGTACATTATTCACAAGTGTCTTTTATTCTGCACATTTAAGCAGTCATCTTCTGTCAAAGCCGATCTGTATGCTGATATTTTGGCTTATTTAGACACACCTAATAAAGGCCTATCATCATGTTTGTAAAAAACAAACATATAACCACAATAACTATTATTAATAAAATTAGTACAGAGTAATTCCTCATTTTCCATATATTGTTTCACAAAACTGGCACCTTTCGAAAATTCAGGCTACGCTGAGTCATACGGTGAAGAATAGAAACATGAAAACCAGGAAGGAAAATGGAATATCAGTGGTATTTAATAAAGCAGTAGGTTACAAGTAGGATAACAGAAATCAAGGTTTAAAAGGATATCTGGAGCATTTTCAAAGCTCCTCCTCAGACCCAATGAAAGAGATATTAATCACATATTGTGTAACAAAGAGGTACCAATTAGGACACAGCAAAAGCAACAAGCATTAGAAAGGAACTCAAGCACTTACAATTCACTATTCCACTCTTTAGGCTTCTCCCACTGGGAAACTTCAGTCTTGCAGTTGTAGTAGTAGCGCTTTCCAGAGCTGCTGATGTGCTCTGACCAGTCTCCACACACCCGAATGGCAGACTTTTGCACTTGCTGAGAAATCAAAAGGAAACTGTTACATACAGAAAATCTTCCACCATGAAATTTCTTTCCAACATTTAGAGCTTCAGTAGTCATATTGTAGTTCAAAAAAAAAAAAAAAAAAAAGAAACAAATCCTTTCAAATTTCTCCCCATGATTTTGAAAATGAAATGAGAAACAGACATTTTTATGAAGAACCACAAGCTGCAGCAGAACCATGGAATACTTCAAAATCTCTCCGTCTTCCCAATCATTCAACAGGGGCATTATTTTCACTATTCGCTGGAATGAAAAAATGGCCTACCTCTTTATCTTTTCCTGTTGAGGATGATTGTTTCCCATTGTTGGCTGCTGAAGAGGATGAAGTTCTGGTGTCCTTCTCTGGATGGCTGTTGTAATCTCCTGGTGTTGAATGTTGATTGACTCTGCTGGTATGTTCCGCTGAGTGATGGTGGTGAGCTGATGAAGATTGGCTTGGGGTTCTTGTTCCAGGGTGGCTGTTGTGAACTCTCTCCCCCTGGCTACCTGATCGGTCTTTGCGTTGACCAGATGAAGAAGCTGATCGGTTGATGTCTGTGACTGCACCAGCATTGCTGGATTCACCCCCACTGTATCCAAAGCTTGCTTCCATAGGGATTGGACGGCCCAAGCTGCCAGTGGCCAGATAATGGCTAACTTTCTTTTCAGCAAGACTGAGGGAGCCTGAAATTGCACAGAAAATCAATGATCAGGAATGCAGTCATTGTCAAGACCATATTGCTGGAATTCCACCACAGACTGTCCAAAAGAGAGAAAATCTGAGACAAGCACTGACCATGAAGATACACAAATGTTAATTGGTTCTAAATTTGATTGTGTTCATGAATATTTATCATTTGTCCTGGAGGGGTACTTTGAACTGAAATGGACATGATATTGATAAACAACTTGTCCAGTGCAAGTCTTTAAAAGGAAGTTGTGCTGACAAAATTGTGGCTTCCCAGTGCCTAAAGTGATTATTGACTGAATCTATACTAATAAAAGAGAAACTTTACGACATTGCGCGCGCCTCTGTCGCTACTCCTCCGTTAATGTTGATTCTATGGCCTTCAAATTTTACACAGTGCTTAGTATAGTCTGTGGTCGTGTCGCCGGCACATAAAATTTAAATATATTTGAGAAATAACAGAACGTTTGTTTCCGTTTTTGTGTTGCGACACATTAAATTTTCGGCAATTTTTTGTCATCGATTATAGTATTCTGTGCGCAAATTGCTTGAGCGATTACAGTCGCCGATTTTGTTGAATCGCCTCGCAATATAGCCGATTGTGCTAAACTGCCTCGGAATAGACCCCCAAATTACATGTCTTATCATGAGGACGCAGATCTACATGTCTTATCATGAGGACGCAGATCTAATGATTTGCGTGCACTGTACCTTCAAGAATGCATTTTCTCATATTTCATCGACTGAAGTAATCAGACCTATTTAACTCATGATGTTTTGCGCCAACGATTACCGCCAACTTCCGCCGTCACACATTTGAAAACAGTGCACAACTGTGGTTAAGTTTCAACTTTGTTCTGATTAGTTTACATCTAGACTAGGTCTATATATCTGTGTTTTAGAATGTGTTTTCAATAGCCTATGCCTACATTCTAGACTAGATCTAGGAAAGGAAAGATTCTGGATTAGGTCGGGAGATTGACGCCACAGTACAGGGCCAACGTTTCAAGCGGCAACGATTGTTGTACGTGGGTGGCCATCACACATTTTAACTGTTTAAAGCAGCGCCCAACAGCAGGACTTTCATTTCGTTGCTCAACAGCAAACCTTTTTGGCTTTGGTTAGGTTTCAGCTTTGTTCTAATTAGTCTAGACCAGATCTAAGCTTTTAATATGCCTAGGAAAATGAAAGGGTCTGGATTAGGGAGATTGACGCCGGTATGTCACAATAGTTAACCCATTGTCATCATCTGTCACTGTCACACTGCCTTTTCTTTCTTTCCTATTCCGTTCGCAGAACGGGTAATCAGGCTTGTAAGAAATAAGTTTGCTTGAAAATTACCTGGAAAATAACTTGAACTACGATTTAGATCTATCCACGTCAGTCAGATGGCAAAAGTGAAGAAAATGGTGACAGTAATGGGTCTCGTGTGAATGTAACATTATAACATAATTTCCTCGTACAAAATTTCATACTGATCTTTCATGATGTTGTTTTTTCCATATCTGCATTCTTTGTTTTCTTACCTTCAAACTAATTAATTTGTGTAATTTGATTGACAAATAATGAAGTTATTAACATTTTTCGAACATGACCAATTTCTAGTGAGAGGCGATTTGGAAAAATCCGTCTAATGGTGGGAAAAAATTCATGTCTGAATGACTTACCATTTCAGATGAAACAACACACGACTTCCACAAAGGATGGTAAGAGGAAAACTTATCCACTTGGTTAAACATTCCAGACTGTCAGAAAGACAAGGCCACCTCAAGTAATTCTTTAACCCCAGTTCAAAATTCACAAGAAGTCCTCAAGCTGTTTATCTAAACAGTCTCAGGTTTCCATGAATAGTTGCACTTCATCCTGTCAACTCATTCATTCCATCACAGTAGTTACTGATACACTGGGAACTCCTGAACTATTTTAACACGTTCATGTTTGTCAGGTTGGCTTTCCATTATCAAACATTTAGGTTAATAAAACACATCATATTCTCTCTTTGTACATATGCCTTTTCATGTCCTTCTCACTTTTTGTCTCTATGTGATTATTTCAAGCTGCAACACTTGATGACCATTTGACTTGCTAAATTTACGTTTATTGTCACATCTGGCATCTTACAAACTGAATGTTTCCACTTTGCCTTATATTTCCACACTTACCTCTTTTCTCTTTATTTCTCTCAATATAAGAGGACTTGTTCTGATAGCGGGGACTAATACGGCTGCCAAGGGGTCCGTCGTCATCGCTGTCGTCGGCAAATAAACCACTATGGTACTGCATGTCCTATAGCAAATGAAAAAAACAAGAACTTGTCCATCCTCATTCCCGCATGGCATGCACATGCAAAAAGAAGACACTGATTGTGAAGTAGAGTTTGAGTTTGCTCTGATAAACACTCATGAAACATCAACATAATGGCACATTTTCTTCCTGGAAAAGATGACAATTGACAGTAAGACCTAAAACAAGGACAGTACAAAAAGAGATCTAACCAACTGCATCCGCCCACATCAAACTACCGTGACCTTGAGTTTTCACAATCAAAGCAGCCGAAATTATTTTTCAGCCAACCTTACAGAATTCTTAGGCTTGACCACGCCAAGAGCAGAAGGTCAATGTGCAGTAAATATCACACCATGTACCCACTGTTACACCATTTTTCATTACAGTATGCGATCTAGGTCAATAATTTATACTGTGCTTTTCTCATTATTTATATACCCTGGGGTTTAGCAAAATATGGACTGATAAACTTTAAATGTCCTTGATGACTTGATGTAAAGATGTAAGTCACCACTGTCTGTACCATAAGGATTTAAAGCCATAAATTAAAATATATACATCCGGTATTAAAACTGCAAGGATTAAGCCTGACTACTTCCCTGAATTTTTCAGCTTTTCAAGTGAATTCAGATTTATTTCATGGTGTGTGATAAACACTACCATATTAACTATATTCTCGCAATTGACTCAGTCAAAAGGGAAAGAAAATTTCCTTGATGTCAACTGTAACAATGAGGACAGCCCAGTCATATGGCATGAACTTCACATTATGAAGGAAGTAAGGTCTCCAATGTAATCATGGAAGGCTTTTTAACCGCCGAACCTTCTAATTCTACAAAGTATCATATTATGCATAGAAAGACGTAAGGGTCTACAGGGGCAAATTTTTAAGAGGTCTTGAAATTTGCTATATTTTTTAAACTTCCGTTGATTTTGAGCCACAACTGAGTTGATCAGAAGAATGCGCTCCGACATTTTGAGCAGGAAAAAAGAAGGCCATATTTTTCTTCAAGCAGAATTTTTTTTTAAAGTATGGCAGGAAAATTCGTTCGGTGCCTAAGTTACACATTGGTAATTGAAATTCAACTTTAAAAATCACATATGTGCACTCCCTGAGTGAGTGGGCCAACTACTACCAAACTAGTTTTTATTAATAAACAAAATATTCTTCTAAAATAAAAAACCAGCTGGGTACAAGAGACCACAATAGCACACACTTTGACCCACAAAGACCATTCAACTTGGTTCTACTGACAGTACCATAATTCAAATTGTTTGACCGATTGAAATCTGAGACACCAACTTTCATCTGTTCATCATCACTTCTTCCCTTACCTGTGACACTGACACAAATTAATCATGTGTACACAAACAAAAAACTCACTTCTAACACAAGCAAAGGCAACAAAAAAAAAACACACACAACTGTTATTATATGGTTGAGTCATAATTTTACACAGAGCAAAATCTTCTGTCCCTGTTCAGTTCAGGAACCTTGGCAATTACTTTCAGGTTCTCTTGTGAAATGTTTATTCTATACTACTATGCGATGGTCTAGCCCTTACTCAAATTCCTATAACCGTAAGAAAAACACGAACAACAGTCAACTTCACAAAACAGTACTGTATTTACAATAATGCTATAAATGTGCAATCAACAGACAGCTTTACCTGATGCAGATGGGCGTCTTTTCTGTCAGCGTACCTAAGTGAAAAGAAATGAAAAGAATTATAAATTGTTATTCTACTTCTAAATTTAAAAAATGCACTCTCCAGTAAACAGTTAAATTGCTTAAAAATTGGGAAACACTTCCAAATGCATCTTATGCCAGCATTGCCAGATTCCACACATTATGGTACTCATCTGTTAATTGCCAAGCCATGATTTAATTATGTAAAAACATCCCAGTTGAGAACTAACTCACCACGAAGGTTCCTAAAGCGCTATCTTGCGAGGATCTGTATACTCCAACAGCTTGGGCCATAGTTTGGAATATTTCACAATTGCAAGAAAAATCTTGCCATGAGATGCATAAATTTTTGTAAGTCTTCCCGAAAATTATACTACAAATATAAATTAAGAGTTCTTGCCGTTTTTCACCTGTGAAATGCAACAATACAATTTGTTTTTTTTTTTAAAAAGGCCCCATTTCCCTATTGTCACCTATACACACAGAAGATCACTACATAGTAAAACTATGTACCAATAGTGTAACCATATGCATGAAACATTAATAATTCACATACTCAAGCACCTCCGAAATATTACTAACCAAATGAAAGTTCTACATTGAGCAGAGGGTCTCTGTTGTAGCTTTTATTACTGTTTATCAGTCAGTGATAATCATGATTAAGTATTATGTACCTGTTACTTTACAATCAGCATGAACTACACTTCTCTTCATCTTGCTACCTCTGATCACCACAACTGGCAATGTCACAAAAAATTACAGACTAGTTTCATTTACAATTCAGCTGTGTTCAGGATTTTGCATATGTTCTTTAGACTGGGACAACCTACAATCATCCACAAAACTCCACGTCATGAGAACCATAGAAAAAGTGTGGGTGATAACATCCACTTACCATGTCAGAACACTGCTCTGGTTAGTTTTTATTAGGAAACTAAATTCTATGCTTTAGTTTCATGAAAGAGAAAAAAACAACCCAAAAAAAACTTGATTCTTCAATATTATTGTAATCAGAGACGATAAGCTTCTTTATGAATGCAGACATTTCAGGCATCCTCATTGGAGATAAGTACCTGAATGTAAATCACAATTTAAAACTGTGTAAATGGGCGTTACGTAACATTAAAAACCTATATTTGAATATGAATGCTCATCAAACAATAATTTCTACAAAATTTTATCTAGACACTGCAGTTAAATGAGTAAAAAAAAGAGTTGTTAATCAGTACAGTTTAATTACTGCAGGGACGACTAAAAAAGGTATTTGTGTCAGTGCTGGAAAACATAACTTGCAACACATAAATATTTTTCAATGTCCACCACTTTGCAGAGCAGTAGGTTGCTCTTTTCAATAATTCATATCATTGAACTTCCTAAGGCCCTTCCAAAATCATGGCGTACATTAAAAAAAACCTAATGACAGACATTAACAGAACCCCACATGTACTAGTACGCTTGGAGTTGAAGCTTCTATATTTTGCACTTCAACATATCCCATATTGAAATTTTTCCAATCTAAAAACCTGAGCACACCCAGGAACCAGACATACTAAACTGATCTGGCATTACAGAAATCAAACTTCATCTGCCTATAAACTGAAAATTTGTGGTACAAACTAGTCTTTTACATAGACATGTTTTGGGCGAATTAAAAATATCATACCCCACCAAAATCAAATAAAGTATTTAAATCGAACAATACATACACTTTCTTTGCAAGATGTGAAGAAATTTGCAGTAATCACCCATTCCTTCATTTTAAAGACCTTTGTTATGTGGCACTGAAAACTTTATAGCAGGATTGCCTGGAAACTGTCAGACCCAACTAATCTAAGTGTAGAAGGATTGCTGGGGATTCAGCCAACCCACATAATTTAAACAAAAAACAAACCCCGCTGAACTAACATCAGCACACTCAAGAATTTAATGCCATTTATAACTCTTTTCTTGCTTCTTTCATTGCCCTGGGTAAAATCAAGAGCTACAAAATCTTCAACATGTCTGGTAACAAATGGCAGACATGTTCATTAGGTCTTGCCTTTGTGTAAGCTGTTAACGACACCTCCCTGAACTACTGTCACCAAAACACACATGAAAAATAATGACAGGGACCAAAAACATTAAAAACTAGCCTGCCACATGGACCAATTCTCTGTCAATAAATATATAAGAAACAGGAAAAAAAAAACGATTACGCCCAGCTCTCCTGTATTATGAGGTTTATTTAACCAATGGACTTTTTGGTTAATAACGTCATTTATTCGCAAATACATTTTATGGAAACCAAACTGATGCATTCTGCCAATATTTCATCTTTGAATGTTAGAAATTACCATTTCAATGAAAGGGGCAACACAGATGTTGTGTTACCACTTTTGATAGGATGAGGTCACAAATTCCCTCAGAGCACTGTATTTAGAAGTCTGACTTGTGCTTTTTTCATCAAATCTACATAATGTTGAAGTTTCAAGTCTTTTTAATGCAAGAACCCAACTACAAGTCAACACCTAAAATATCGCTCACACGATGTCAGTGCTGTATTGATGCGAATTTCCCAGTGCTGGGAAAAAATAAAACCTGTATTTAAACTGGGCTGGCTCATGCATGGTGGTTGTCTGCAGCAACTGGAGTCTTCTCAGATACCTTTGAAAAATGTAAACAAACACTGAGAAGGTTCAAGTTGACTGCTACCCTTGGTCCTCATCTGCCAGCAGTGGTTCATTCCTCTTGTGGGCTGAAATAAGATACCAATCAATGTATACATGACATTTCATCAGTGCCCATTAAATATGTGCAATTCCCATTCTTTTGTGCAGCTAAACTTGCTCATTCGACCTCTGTGACTGCCTGAAAGAGATAAAATTGTGCTTCGTTAGCAGTGAAAACACAACAAATATGGCGGCTCACATCCTCATAGTCACAATAAACACGAAGTATGCAAACAAATTTACCCATCATTGAGTCTGGGCTGTTTCCTTGCATGCATTACCATTAATGCTATAGAACAATAGCAAAATGCAATGCAAAGGAACCGAATTGGATGGGTTATTGGGAATTTTCATTCAACTCTAGGCGCTTGCATTCGTCAGGTTCGACGCCATATTACATCCGGGGAAGCGCTAACTTTCGCATAACATTTTCCTAATTTCAAATAACTTTTCAAATTCACTGCTGTTACATCATCTCAATTATTATTTTGATTAGATATTTTTGCTTCAATTAAAAAAATATTAATGCTGAATATTTACTCATGTTACGGAAGACACAGGTCAAGGTCATAAAGAACAATATGGCGTTATGTTGGTAAACAACGTGTGACCACCGGCACAGACCTACATGATGAGCATTAAATTTTCCTTTCTTTCTCTTTGTCGTTGCTATCAATCCTCATCACAGATATAGATTACCAGCTTCATTCAAACAGTCATCGCTGTTGCTTGTTCGACTACCTTTGACCTGTAAGCAACAAGCCTTAAAAGGCGCTGTAATGCGACATTGGATTTTTTCCCCCTTAAAATTAGTTTAGATCGATAAGCCAGGACTGGATGTACCTGTTTCAAATGCTTAATTACTCCAAATGACTTCTTCATTCAGTTGACAAATTTTAAATACGGATGATTGGTTTATGTTATATTCAAATTGTTGCAATGTGTAGTCTGATCTAGCCTAAATGATGGAGGATAAGATTAGGACATAAATAATATAGATATTCTAGGCCTAATAACAGTTTGTAAAGCTTATTGTTGGATTGCCGAATGCCGTGACGAGCATTAGAAGGCCAGATCCAGTTGACCAAACAGGGTATCGATGTTCACTTAGACTAATTGATTGATCCATATGTGTGTTTTTGTTTTTGATTTCCTGGAAACTTGTCCACCACTTGTTTTTTATGTACGGTTTTAGCACAAAGATCCACACGTTTCACTTCAGTTGAGTGCTGACTACAGATTAATATTTGCCTGTTTACAGTATGTACACTGAATAATTTATCTCATCAGTTTCAAAGGTAATTTTGCAAGAGCCAGAGGCGTACACACAGTAGCTGTAATTTGTATTGGAGTATTAGGCCCATCGACCTTCATCACCCACTCTTTTAGGTTTACCTTTTTATTTAGTTTTACCTTTCATTTCCTGCGATAGCATGTTCATTGAGAGTTTTGAGCTGGGTGGATATTTACACAATGTTACTATTACAGTTACTAGATCTAGTGATAATGGAATCTTGAGCATTGTGAGCCCTAAATTATATTATTGATTTGAAGTCCAAATCATACGGGTGAACTAGAGTGAGCCCCTGTATTTTTTTTTTTTTGTATTTAAATGTCCAAAATATGTCAAGGATTACTCTTATAATGGCTAAGAGTGTTTTCTTTGATCTTTTATTGTTTCAGCCAAAGGTGAGATGGTAACCAGAGGTCTCATCAGTTTATGTGTTTATCAAGAAATAAATTAAATGTTTGGATATAAAATGTGTTGTTGATCTAGTACACAGGTAGCTAGTTGTATTACACTAAGCCATTAATTAAATTTGTTTGTTCTTTCAGGATGAAAGGAAATTAGATGTACATAGCGTTTCCTTGACCAGTCAAAATAAATGTGAATGCCTTTCTGCCAGTTTCATTTGAACTGATGTTAATAAAATATTCCACCAAGGGTTTCCCAAGTTCTGGAGGAGGGGGTTTGCAATGCACACCCTCTGAATTAGATTCTGTGTAAACTCTACAACCCAGCTGGAAACTCCATTTTCAGAAGAACTAACATTTCATTTAATGAAATACATGAAATTACACCATTCTGATTTGCATCAAATTGTCCTGGTGCCACTAGTTTCAACAAAGAATGTGCAGATTAATGTACAGCAGATATGTTATAACATGTGTATGTAATTGTACAAAGTAAAGTTGATTATCGTTTTGTTCATTCAATGTTTTAGGCATGGAATATGGCAGGGAAAGTCAGACAGTGGTTTGTTGATCGCATTGCAAAAAACCTCAGACTGCCTCAGAGGGGTGCTTTTGGATGGATCACAACGGTATGTCTAGATGACATGTAATGAGAATTTGATAACGTTCATTCAAATTTAACTTACATCCAGCTCAAGTAAAGTAATCCTCATGCTGTAAAATAACTTCAAACCAAACTAGAAGACATGAGTATGATCCATATCCTATGGATCTCACTTGGATTCTTTGAATCCAGTACTGAAGTGGAGATCCAGACTTTGGGTCCAAAGGAGATGAGCAACTCAATGTCACATCATAAAAATCTTTTAAAAAAAAACAAAAAAACTGCTCTGTCTTCTTTAACCCTCACCCTGCGCGGGGCGGCAATAGTCGGTATTGACTTGCAAGCGCTCACACCACACGGGCGGCAAAAGTCGCCCAGGTCAAGCTGACCGCGCCACGCACAAGCCGTATTTTCACGTGTCGGATCACTGACCTTTTTGAGACGTAACCACCGTGTTATTGTTCACTGTATCTCTTCTAAATCAAAGGCATTGTGACATGGACATGTTAACCAGTGAACCACTGGTCGGAATCACAAAGACTAAGCTTTCAAAGGCTCTCCCCACACTTTCAAAAGATGTAACATCGACATGCGAACTGTTGCTCAACAAATTTGCAATATTATCTCATTTTCTCACAAGCTGACCACCATCTGGAGTTGTTTGTATCTAAGAACCAATCAGAAACAAGCTCTGAAATAATCTTTGCCCCAAATGCCCACATTGGTTTATTAGTATGTGTCAATCAGGATGAAACCATTTGTGTAGGGCTTGGGAGGGCGTGGCTTGTTATCATGCTTCGTTCTCACGAAAACTACAGCTGTCAGTTTGGAATCATAAGTCAGATCATTGGTTAGAGACTGACAGACTAAGGTTTTGCTGGTTAATTCATTATCAAGCGTGATAAGGCATAGCAGCGAATGTTTTCATACCGATCAATAAAAACCGAACCACGTGGACAGCGTATGTGGTCATCGCAGAGCGGCATGGGTCAGTGACCCCAGATATGATTCTCCGTGAGTAAGGTCACTGACCATGCAGCGGGCTTTACGGGTAGCCTGCGGGGTATGGGTTAAGAAGACTGAGATATGCTGGACATTAGTGTGAATGTGAACTTTCCTCAGTTTCTCTTAGCACCAGTACTTCATCAGGTGTGGGTACCTTGCAGGATCTATGATGGAGCAGTATTCATGTCAGCCTGTTACCAATAAGGCACCAGTGCCCAAATGAGTATTGGATATAAATTCCATTATCACTATAGATTTGGATGCCATGGATCCAAGTATGCGGGTACCGTTATTCATAAGCACTGGAGGGCTGGATTTGTCTAGTATTGCCTTTACCCTGTGCTATCAGGGCCAATGAAATTGGGCATTCAGAAATTAAATCTGAAATGTAGGCAGGCTGCAAATACATAACCAACTTTAAATTGTTGCAGGCTAGAGAACACCTGGTGGGGCGGGGAGCAGTAAACACCCCCACCCCATCTGCTTAGGTGAGGAGTGGCAGTGTGTTAATTGATGGTATGTATTGCCATCAAGCAAAACCTGCATTGCATCAGGAACATAAAATTTTTATCTATGCAGCATTACTCATAGTCTACTTGTAAATCATTCTCCTGAGATCCCAATATTTGCTATTCTGTGCATTTCTTTTGTTTTATCATGTTTGATGAACAGCTATTGAGCAGCAGTGCTGTGTATACATTTTTCTGCAGAAAATCCTGAAGAAAAAGAATCGCATGCTTGAGGAAAATGCAGTGCGCCTATGTAATATAAAACCAGATCACAAAGTGTTGGAAATTGGATTTGGTCCTGGTCTAGGCCTTGAGGCAGCTTACAATATCATTAAAAGTAAGTGGTTTGACTTGGCCATGCAGATTTCTCACTTAAAAAACATGCGCTCTCCTTTATTAGGAAAATTTAGAAACTGTCACTATGACAAGCTGTTAGTGGTATTTCATTTACCTGGATTCATTTTATTTCAAATAATTGTGGTGGACAAGCGCTGAGGTAAGGGGGCGGGGGGGGGGGGGGGGGATGCATTTTGTTCATTCTAAATGTCAACATTTGTGTGATAATATGTCTTTGATATCATTTTCAGGCAAAAATGAGGAGGTATATATTTCAAATCATTTGCTCCAGAAAGCCCTTATACCAACAAGAGAGACTGATCAAATTCCACTACTGTGGACTATGTGCATTTTCTGAAGATTTTGTATCAATGGGAGGCAGAAAAGTTGAAGAATTAGGCATGAAATGGATTTTGGGGTTATGGCTTTGATTAAATCAGAACTGGTTGTTGAATTCCATTGACATGGAAATTTTTCTTTTTTTCAACTTATGTTAAACCTTTGTTGCTGAAGAATGCATTATGTTTCTTACTTTTAAAATCCACTCGTTGTTCATTTTTCAGATGGGGAGGGTAAAGTATACGGCATTGACCCATCCTTTTACATGGTACAAACAGCAAGTCAGAGACTTAAAGAAGGCATCCGTGATAAAAAAGTACTGCTGTTTCATGCAAGTGCTACCAGTATCCCACTGAACACAGACTCCGTCCATCGTGTGTTTCATTGCAATTGTTACTACTTTTGGCCTAGCATGCGGTCTGTCATGAGGGAGATCTATCGAGTAATGAGGCCAGGCAGCATTATGATCACAACTCTGAACATGGAGAGCTTAAAAATTGCACAGGTAAATCTCATTTTGAGCACACCAGAGATTACACAAAACAGCAATACTAGTAGTATGGTGGGAAATGAGAATACAAATTTTCAGTAAATTTGGGTCATCATGCAATCCCATAGAAATATATTGCAGTGAATGTGACAAAATTTATCGAGTTTCTCATATCATGTAGTTTGACTCTGCACATTTTGTTTGTGAAATTTTCCCTTCCTTTGAACAGAGATAAGAAAAAATTGTCATCTGTGTTATCTGATTTTGTGTGTGTGTGTGTTGAACTGCATGTGTTGGGGGGTGGGGGGTGGGGGTGTGTTTCTTTTAAAAAAAGAAAAAGAATGGCTGTGGAGATTAAGATAAATTTCAGTGTGGAAGGTTTATGGAGTAATAAAAAACTTATGGTCATCATACAATAGCCATAACTAAAGAGACAGGTCTAGAATACCAGTGCTTGTACCATTTTAACTGGAGAAGGAGAGGCAGTTTTTTTTCTGGTTTTGAGGATTGTTTGTATCAGTGTTTGAAGGATGCATGAATTTGGCAGTTGTGTTATGGACTGGGCAGTTCAGAGTAGAGAATAGGGAGTTTCCAGTGTCATTAGTACTAGGAATTCGTCCTGCTATTGAGTGAGGAAAGGGGGGGGGGGGGAAGAGAAATATACATGTATTTTTGTTCTCCAGATGATTGAAAATTTGTGTAGTTTTATAAAATTATTGCTTTGTAAAGAAGGTGGAGCAATGTCTTAAAGCAGCCTGTTTTGTTAATAACATCATTCTTATGATTGCAAGATATTTAGTATGCCATCTTTGTTGTTGTTATTAACCCATATCCCGCGCGCTACCCGTAAAGCCTGCTGCACGGTCAGTGACCTTACTCACGGAGAATCTTATCTGGGGTCACTGACCCGTGCCGCTATGCGATGACCACAAACGCTGTCCACGTGGTTCGGTTTTTATTGATTGGTATGAACACATTCGCTGCTACGCCTTATCATGCTTGATAATGAATTAACCAGCAAAACCTTAGTCTGTCAGTCTCTAACCAATGATCTGACTTATGATTCCAAACTGACAGCTGTAGTTTTCGTGAGAATGAAGCATGATAACTAGCCATGCCCTCCCAAGCCCTACACAAATGGTTTCATCCTGATTGACACATACTAATAAACCAATGTGGGCATTTGGGGCAAAGATTATTTCAGAGCTTGTTTCTGATTGGTTCTTAGATACAGACAACTCCAGATGGTGATCAGCTTGTGAGAAAATGAGATAATATTGCAAATTTGTTGAGCAACAGTTCGCATGTCGATGTTACATCTTTTGAAAGTGTGGGGAGAGCCTTTGAAAGCTTAGTCTTTGTGATTCCGACCAGTGGTTCACTGGTTAACATGTCCTTGTCACAATGGTTACGTCTTAAAAAGGTGAGTGACCTGATGCGTGAAAATACGGCTTGCGCATGGCGCGGTCAGCTTGACCTTCCCGACTTTTGCTGCCCGTGCGGCGTGAGCGCTTGCGTGTCAATACCGACAATTGCCGCCCCTCACAGGGTGAGGGTTGATACATACTTATGTATTAGTAAGGAACTGGACCATTCGTATTATAAGGTGAATTTGTTTTGTGGTTACAGGAAAATGGTTTTCTGAAGCACGGCCACCCTGATCCAGTCAAGTACATGACCTGCTTAGAGAATTATGGATTTGACAATGTGCATATGGAATATCATACCGACCCATTAACAGGTGAGATTATCTTGGTTCAGGCTGTGGTGATTAGCTGTGCCAGTAATGGCTGTTCACAGGAGATTCCATCTATAACGAACGTTTCTGTGAGACTTTGGTACTACCGTTGCCATAGCAAATTGCAAATCAAATCAGAAGCATTCCTAATACAATACAGTGGAGCCCGGATAATTCGAAGTCACCGGGAAATGGATTATACTTTGATTAACAAAAGTTCGGTTTACCTCTGGGCAGAGAAATAACCATTATTTTGCAGTCTACCCCATACCATATTTGTAATTACATCTCTTTGTCTCCCCCCCCCCCCTATACACACGCACAATAAAACCGCAAAGGAACCTATATGAATCATGAGATCTTTCGATTATTTTTTTCTTTAGAAGTGACCTTACCATTGTGGTAAAACAAAAAAGCAACATTGAATGGCTTAGACCTGGTAGTTGCTGGTCAGCAAACTGTCTTTATCTTGGCCGCATGTATTGTGTGTGACATCATCAATCGATAAAGACATTCTCCCGTGTGCGATGTTCAAATGCGAGACTGTAGGCCTACTGAGTTATCCCACCTTGCTATCACTATCAATGGCCTGGAATTACTATTATGCAGTGTAACAATGCCGTACTCTTCCCCCCTCCGCATCGAGCGTAGTGTGGTGAATGTGTAAACACTGCAGCGATGTATTTGCAGTACTGAAGTGCTAAGAACCTCGTGAAAGACGTAATGAGGTCTTTGTTTTACTTTTGAATACAGTCGCGTGACACTTAGCGAACATTACACAAGTGTTTACCAGAATGGCTCTATGTGAACATGGTGAGCACACTGCAAAGAGGAGTATAGTAGACTACTATACTCCTCTTTGGGCACACCGTAAGCCTCAACTGTGTGTAATTTGGGTTCTATGGTATGCCCTGTCTTGGCTGTAGATCTACTGTTGTGGTTACGTCAGCACTCGATGAATAATTGAATTCACTGGCCATAAATTAAAAATGCGAGCACCGTCTCGCGAACTGTATTGTTGGCTATCATTGGTCATTGGGGCAGAATCACGCTGCATGCAGGGACCCCGACCCGTACCACTGCCCCCCTCCGCGGCATGTTTCTCGCTTGGTAGGGACAGAAACATAAGAGGAAGGCCCAGCAGCCTACCCATTGCATCATTTTTGGTACCTCTACGCTCCCCCTCGATGGCTGCGAAGAGTGGAGTTGTTGAACAGGCCTGTGTCAGTGTGTTTGCGGAAACTGGTTTTCACGGCCACGGGGCTGGAAATCAGAAGTTACATTAACTTACATTG
The DNA here is from genome assembly GCA_963931925.1 of Onchidella celtica. Taxonomy (NCBI): domain Eukaryota; kingdom Metazoa; phylum Mollusca; class Gastropoda; order Systellommatophora; family Onchidiidae; genus Onchidella; species Onchidella celtica. The sequence goes on along the minus strand of OZ007583.1, from coordinate 8,910,569 downwards.
AGTTGATTGAGAATGAGAGCCTTTGATCAACTCTATTTATCAGAATTGGGGCAGTTCAAACTTGAATTAGTAGTAAATGTTTAATAGAAATAAAGAAGGAAAAAAACCTCATTTCAAAATCACCTCTATTTAGCAGAAACTCGAATTACCGAAGTTTGGTTTACTTGGGCTCCACTGTATTTGTAGGTTTGACTAGTGTTCCACAACAAACCTTCAGCAAAATTGTGAACAACAGTCCCACAGATTTCAGTTACTGGTTTCACTGTTATTATCAGTGTGGGGAAAAAAAGCATACAGATCTGATTGAAGTGTTAGAAAATTCATTTAATGAGACACCATTATTGATACTGTTGTTTAGTTAATTCCTGGACTTTCACTTTTTCACAGAATTCTGTGTTTTTCACTATGTCTATTCCCCGTTTTCGGGGAAAAAGAGGAGGAAAAAAAAATTCTAAGTCAAGTTTTGCCATCACACGAAAATTACTTATTATGCATTTTCATAGTGTGGCTTGGCTGATACGGTGTATACATGTATTTTTCTTTTAGGAGCCTGGGATGGTCGGGAGTAGGGAGGGTTGGTTGGGGGGGAACTAACCTAGAGGGGACCCGTGCGGCGGCAATGCACATTCAGTCATTTTTCTGGGAACAGTTTCGAGACTAGTTGGTGCCAGCATGTCTAGGCTTCCCTAGTCCCTGTCTTGGACTACTAACTGACTTTGATGGCCACCAGAGATGTTACATGAAGTGTGGCATAACTTAGTGCCAGTGGGGGAGTGAAGATGGAATGGAGACCGTCTGCTTACCTGGGTCATGTCAGAGACGCCAGCACATTTTTTAAATTAAAAATATATTTAATAAAAAATTTTTTTTTCGGAGTGTGGTAAGAAAGATTATAGATGGCACTTGTGGAGGCAAGTGATGGCCAGATAGGACCACTGTTGCATCCTCATGAGCATTATTATGTATACAGTAATACATGTAGTATCATGGGGGGGTGGGCGGGGGGGGGGGGGGGATGAGCTGAGGAAAATTGGCCTGAAACTCCCCAGGGTTGGCTTACACATAGATTCATGGACCAATGGAGGTTTTGAAAAATCAAATGTTGGTATTATACATTAGGGTAACATCTTTACACTCATTTTCAGCACTTACCAAAACTATAAAATGAATCAGCACCATGGGATAAAAGGCAGTGAATTGTCTTAGGGCAGTTTATCAGTAAAAAGTACCAGGAGTCTGTATTGAATTTTGAAAAAGAAAAATGTAGTGTTTCAGATTATTGAGATGTCACAGTGACACATTGAAATTCTAATATCCAGGTTTATTTAATTTTCTTTTTACCCCGAGAGATACTGCTGAGATGTTAAAAAGTCTTATTTGATGAAAAAAAACAACACTTTCAACGAAAAAAAAAAAGGGCTTTTTTGTGACATAAAGACCATCCCCCAGATTCTCAATTTATCTGACTGTAATCAATCTGCCATTAAAGCGACAGACAGACAATCTTCTTCTTGTTTCAGCAACTCTAGTGCCCAAAAGATTAACCTAACTTTCTGATTGTGACATTGAATTACTAGGCTGGACTGACCAAACTGCTTAGATTCAACAAGAAAATTGTCCCTAGGTTTTCTTCAACCAGGTCGGAAATGTTTTACATACATCTACTGAGGTCTTGCAAATTTAGGGGTGGCAGTTTTGACAGTAGCAGTTTTATCCTCATTTTCAGCATGAGTTGTATGCGGCACACTGTTTTTTAAAATTATTTTTATGTAGTCGTTGTATTTAATTTTTCTTTGTCTATGTGTTGAGTTTCTATGAGGTTGCGGTAACCTCCCCGGTTTTTGTGAAATCTCCCCACATCCTGCTTGTACTAGTTGGGAGGTCTGCGTTACGGTATACAACCCCACAGTATATGCTTATATAATGTGGGGACACAGTGGTCTAGAGGCAAGGTGCTCGCCTCTCATGCCAAAGATACCGGGTTTGAATCCCAGTCGGTGCAGGCATGTTGGAATTTTGGGATTTTTCTCATATTTTCCTGTCCCTGAGACTATGGTAGCTAGGATCAAGCACCTAGTCTTCTCGGATTAGGACCGAAAAACTTGGAGGGCCCATGCGCATCTTGCTCGCATTAAAGATACCGTGGCAGTTGGAAATCTAGAAGAGCAGGCTGAACAGGTCACTGCCCGGGCAAAATTTTAAAAAATGTATCCCTACCACACACGAAACAGAGAGAGAAACCCACCAACTAGCATGCACTGTGGTGACGACGTGTCTGCTCCAGTTGTAAATGGGCTGCAATGACACTAAGCAAATTTCCCGTTGGGATTAAAGTAGTATACAAAAATATATATGTGTGTGTGTGTATATATATATATATATAGACTTATTGTGTGTATATATATATATAGACTTATACTGATGACATGCATATCTCAGATGGAGATGTCAGGATTTTTCAACTTGAGCTCTGTTTTATATTTTCAGGCAAACAGTTTCAAGCCATTTTTTCTGAAATACTCGAGAAACCGGCTCATGACAAGTCAATGTACAGTGATGATGAACATGAGGATGAGCTGGAGAGAGAAATGGAAGTCTTTCAGGGAGCCCAAGAGAGTAATGAGAATTTCAGGAAAGAACAGAAAATGCAGAAAAAAATTTCAGAGTTTGAAAGGGATGGAGAGTATAATTTACATAGAACGGGCTCGTGAAATTGTTGAACTTGTGCCTGTAACGTTTCATATCTCAGTCAAATGATAAACAACCAATTATGTATACACTGGATTATCAAGACTAAAGCAGTTTTTTGATGGGATAGCGAGGGAGTGTGGTAAAAGTTTACTGTGAGAACCAAAGGCGAGGACATTTTTATCATGGACAAAGATCTCCTTGAGGAAGTGATCAACATTTGTATTATTCAGCTCACAGCGCCGAAAACCCGGTCGTTTAGTTTGGCCACCGAGCGCCCTACTGGGTCATCGCGACCGGGGTCAGCGACGGGCCACTACACCTGCGACGGGCAGCGCTTTGCGCGGGCGAATTAGATCAAATTGGTACTATTATGATTTATCACCTTGCATTGTAACCAGGGCCGTCAGAATAACCATCTTGACGCACGTGAGACGTAAGGCTTTGAATTTTGCAGTGTGAAAAGTAGAAGAAGATAGCTTTTATAGTTTTGTAATGGCAAGTAGGGAAAAACTGTACATTTTTGCTGAAGAATATCTAATACCTACTCATTTTAAAGTTACATAACAAAAAAAGTGCTCAACACAAGGCACAAAAATTACAGTCAAATGGAGGACAAGACATGTGTTCATGCCCTGACGAAAAGGCATCGTTGTCGGTGGAATAGTAATCCACATACAGATGATTTATTTTACATCTGTACTCAGTAGTGTCAATATTTACATCCCAAAACAAGCCGTATATTTTATTATACATTGTTCTTCAAACACAGCATGATTTGAGTATTATCCTAAGCACAATAATGAGTATGGGCAGCATTTTTCAAGTTGTTTTGCGACTGGCGTGGTCAGTACTCAGCGATGGCGCAATTTGAAGAATATGTGAAATCAAAACTTGCGTGAGTTTCTCCATTCTGTACGTCAGTGATTTCTTGAACGCGTTTCTCGCTTTGCTAGTGGCTGTTGACTAATCGCTGTCTCTTGCTCTCCCGGCAGAGGCAGGCCCAAAACCATATTGTTTTATGAATGAAATGCAGTCATGTTCTAATGTATGTTGCTTTGGAATGACTTTATTTCGAAAATGCCTCCCGAGCAATGTCATGTAGGTCTCTGTTGCTGTTTAAATTACAGGAGTCGATGCTTCCGCCCCGTGTGCACTATGTACAACATTATGAATTTGACTACATGATGTGATTGCGCTGGCCGCTGTTTCATTAGTGATTGTGCTTACGTCGGTAGTATTATTGACTGAATTTATGTCAAGGTCGAGACTGTTGCTAGGCAATTCTAGGCGTTGAACGTTTCATACAATCTTCAAATGAGACAGCGTTGATGCATACTACACTGGTTGACTGTTTTATGACTATCAAAAGAACACCAAATCATTCCGCCTCGGCTTGCTAGCTCTCGCACGTTCTTTACTGAAGTAGAGTTGAAGTGTTATCGGTTATTCTTAACGAGCACGTACGACGGATAAACTTCAAATGTCTGTCATTTAAATCATCACTGATGTCTTCCTTTTGAGTCGTTTCTGCGTTTTGTCGCATTTTCCATTCCACAAATTCTTCAAAGTTTGTTGAGTGAAGAAAATGTCTTCCGCATGTATGGGTCACAGTGTAGTTGATGTAGAATGAAACGCATCAGCAGAATAATACACCAGCAACAGGATGTAAACTGATATTGTCCTGCAACGAGAGTTCCGACAAGCGAGAAATTTTCAGGTATGAAACGGGAAAAGGTCTGTAACACAAAAAACCAAAGTTCATGGCAATCTATTGAGCCATTTGGAAGCAATCAATCAAGAAATACACCACTTAAAAAACAATTTTTAGTGAATTCGGGCATATTATAAACACACAATAGCATGAAAACGGGACATCGCACTGACATCGGATTTTCACAGACTGAGAGAAGAGAAGTTGTGCTTTTGTATTTTAGCGGCATTTTTGGTGTTATAAGTGAAGAAATTAGAGTTAATTAAGTCGTAAATACGCCCGTGTCATCACTAGCGGCTAGTCTGTAACTGATGCCGTAGCCCGCGGCGTGTGGCCTCGGCGTACCCCCCGATTAGATGCGGTCAGCGTGCGATTTTATGGGTGGCCCGGGACCGAACTAAGTGGCTTGTTTTTGAGTGGAATTCGGCGCTGTGAGCTGCTTTATCGTTGTATCATCCTGCCATCAAACAAAACAAGAAAAACTAGAACAGGCAATGTGTGTTGTGCAATGTTTACAAAATCAAGTATTGGTAGAGGCATTATTATTGCAAACTGCCTTTATTAGACACGAATGTGTCACGGAATTAAAATATGTACTTTTCTTATGTGAATTCATGCATTTCATGCAGTATTTGAGAAGTGCTTTATTTCATTAGGTTAGTAGTAAAAGAAACAAAGGATTTACCTTTTGTATAACATTGATTTGTGGTTCTTCTGCTGTGATGCTGAACCAGATCACTGCTGTGGGAGATTTTTAATTTAGATGTCTAAAGATCCCTCTTTGATGCACAAGATTGAAGTACATAGCACAGAAAATGAAAAACACTACATGTATTTTGTATAATTTTATACAGTAATTAACCAGGTTCTATTATTATGATCATTTGATTTGGAAGAGGAAGGGAGGATCTGGGTAACTGTGAGCTGAAGCAGTTATAGTGAAGCATGCAGCTTAATTTATGATTCTAAACTGTGTGATTAATACTGTAAGAATGTCCAACCCATGTTGTGAATACGCTGTAGAGACGGAAAAGAACAGTTTTTTTCCTCATTTTTTACAGATGTGAAATTTGTTTACCTGTTGTTTATGTTAGATATATCTGTGTATTTGTAACTTTGTTTTCAGTTTAATTGAATTTTGTTTCTGGAAGAGAGTTGAGTTTTGTGAGTTTGTATAGGCATCCAGGCTGTAAATCTGTAAAATGCTATTGATTAAACTTGAGTTTCTATGGAAAGAAAATTTGTATTGTGTCAATGCATGTTGTTCGTTTGAATGTTGTCAATTTGTTATTTTTTTTTGTTTTTTTGTTTTTAATTTCTAGCATGCAGAAGTAGGCACACTGGTCTCTCATGTAATCACAATCAAACCATTTGACCTACCTCTACTAAATTGCACAGGAACTCTTGTGGCATGCACATGATCACCAGAGAGTTAATCAGCTTATTTGCCTTTTTATTCATCAAACATTTATTTTTTAAATGCTGGAAATGCAGTCTGCTGGAGGCATCAATTAAGTAAAGATTACCTATGATAGTGATATTTCCTTTAAACCACATGTACACTTCATCATTATGGCACTTAACAGAAAAACTTAAGTTTCCTATTGCTTCCACACTGCTTTGCAAATACATTTACATGAAACTGATACATGTACTTGCAGGCTTTTGTCAAGAATGTTGACAAACACGTTCTTGGTAATGAAGGCAAGGATTATCCAGATTCACATACTACCCAGTGTAAGTTCATAGCCAACTTTCCTTGTAAATTCAAGTTATTTTTTTCAAGGTCACAAATGCCATCACAATGTCAAAATAGAATGGGTAAGTTATATATACATTGTATGTCATTGTTAAAAATCTTCTTCAGCTCATAAGGTTGGTTGTGCTTGTGTTTATCTTTTGTTGTTGTTTGATGGCATTTCTTTGTTGTTGTTGTTTTTTATTTTATTTGGGGTTTTGTTCTTGTTCATCTTTTCATGGTTTTTCGAGGATGCCAGATTGTTTTCAAGACCTTGAAAAACAACTTGATCTTCACCATTTTTCAAGGCTTTTACTATGAATCCTCCTAGTGCTTTTGTTATCCATTTGTCAGTAATGTCATCCTCTGTTGGGGATTTATTTCGTATGGACTAGTAAAAGAAGAATTGAAAGTATTATCTGAGGCCCGAAGTGCTACAGTTCCATGCAAATGATAATTTTTTATCCTCGGCCGACAAGTGCATGTGAGATTGCTTTACAGTAAACCCTCTGGTTTGTTGTTGACACCCAGTCTTACAGTAGTTGCACACTCAGAAATATTTGTAGAAAACTTACAAACTTACAGAGTCCAATGAATCACATCTACTCATAAAAAAAATGAGGTAGGCAAAAAATGGATGAAGTAATTTGAAGATCAGGGAAAATATCTGAGATATCTGGTCAGATTTCAGAATAACGTCTAAAATGTAAGCATTGTAAGATTTAACATGAAAATTTAGCAACATGAACAATCATACAACACGCTTTTACAAGTTTATGGATGTGGGATCTACAAGAAATTCAAAACGGATGGACCTACTAGTAAGAAAAGTGGTTAACAACATTGACTCCTTTCCCTGACAGAGAGATGAAAATTAAGTACTGATTGTAAATTTACAAAGAAAGAAAAATAAAAAACAGGATGTCAGCACATCCAACTTTTTCATAATGCATTTCCGGTTTGCTGTCGAAGAAAGTGAAAGTAGACTTCATGTCGTGTGTAATAGTTATGGATCGGCTCGATTGTTAGTATAAAAGAGACAGTGGATCAGAAATATTGTGGAACTTATTTCATCAGTGTGAGGCTGGAGGACTATTTCTGGCACTAGTGGCGTTTTGTGACCACATGACTCCATTTAAATCGATTTAGATCTAGATCTATTTGTCAAGGAACATGGCACAATTAGGCCTACCTATTCACATAGGCCTATCCAGATCTATCAGGAGGATAACATTAACAACTCGACAAGTGCGGCCAGCTGCGCAGAAAGTGGTGTCAAATAAATTGAAGCCAGCGGTTGTGATAAATGCAGGAAAGAATACTTGTGCATATAATACATTTAGCAAACTACACAGACATCTTAGTGGCTCTAGTGTAAGATTATTTTCAGACAAATCAGGAAGTACAGATGACCTTGATCATGAAGACTCAGATGTAGATGAGATGAAACGGATAGATCTAGATAAAGACAAATTCATAGATGATCCTGAATTGAAATCGATAGTGAATGAGATAAAAAGAGATTTTGAGAACAAGACAAAAGAAAATAAGACAAAGGTGCCACCTGGAACAAATGAAACAGAAAAATCAGCAAAAAATCTTGGTGTGAGCACAGATGACTATGACATTAATTCAGGTCGTATGCTCCTCGATGAAACTGATCAAGAATTTGCATATGACTACAGGGTTGCAGATGACATAGAGGAGTATGATTACAAAACCCTAAATGAACTGGCTCAGCAACAGGTGCGACCAGAGAAAATTCTCCCCATCAGTCTGGAAAGTAAGTCTTGGAAGACCATTGATATGGTAGCCTTTTATTTTTTATGCAGCACTAGACAACACCTTTAGCTTTCTCTGGGTGAGGAACATTTTAAATATTTACACGAAAAAATTGACTGTGATTCTCCCCTTCCCCTCACTAATATAATATTGCAATAATAGGTCTAGATTTCAGTCTTTAACGCTTTTAAGATAAAATCTTGGTTAAAATAAACTTTTCTCATAGTCCCGATTTTTTTCTTCTTTACCATTACCAGTCAACGACCTCTTATTATAAACGCCAACAACACAGCCTCGTCTTAAAATAAACCCTTCTTATCGGCCCGCAAGTGTAAACCAGTACGCGATTCATACGCGAATTTACAATATCATTTCTATGCTGATGATACCCAGCTCTACAGTTCTGCCTTGCCATGCGATGTTGACAGCCTTCTGCAGCAGGCTGGAAACTGTATAACAGAAATTAAAAGCTGGATGAACCAAAACAAACTGGCACTAAATGAGGATAAAACTGAGGTTATTTTATTAGGCCGTGAGCGGGTTCTGCAAGAAGTGGACAGAACTGAGATGATAATTGGCACTAATTCAATAGAAATTTCAAAAAAAGTAAAAACCCCAGGGGTTTACATTGATTCAAATCTTTCTATGTCATCTCAGGTTAGTCACCTCATTCGTATTCTATACATGGAAATCTGGAAAATTGGTAAAATCAGACATCTTATTTCAACTGAAACTGCGGCTGTTTTAGTAAATTCTTTTGTACTTTCAAAGCTTGACTATTGCAACTCCCTTTTGGCTGGAATTTCACAAAAAAATATTAGAAAACTCCAAATTGCTCAAAACAATGCAGCGAGACTTGTTTTGAAGAAAAAGAAAAGAGATTCAGCACTGCCACTTCTGCAGAGTTTGCACTGGCTGCCAGTCGAGAAAAGAATAATGTACAAATTGTCATCCATTTGTCACAAATGTGTCAATAATACTGCTCCATCGTACCTAGTTGATTTAACTGATTACTATGTTCCATCTCGTCAACTAAGATCATCATCTGACACTACAAAATTGAAAGTACCTAAAATGAATCTGTCCACTGTAGGAGAAAAGTCCTTTTCATTTCTTGGCCCTACCATCTGGAACACTCTTCCAAAGACAACCAGGGAAATTAATGACATTGGTTCTTTCAAACGCCATCTGAAGACCCATTTCTTTCAGACAAACTAGGCTAGGTGTTTTTCGGCAGCAACAATAGTAAATATTTTTGAATTTCTTTTGTGTATGCGTGTGTGTGTGTGTGTGTAAGAGTTTGTTAAAGCGCCCAGAGCTTGTCATCGACGGGGTTGGGCGCTATATAAATGCAATATATTATTATTATTATTATTACCAAACTTACTAAAAAGTGGCTTTGTAAAGCCAAAGTCGAGTTCACAGCACTGCCTGCAGTCTTTATGATGGTAAGGGCGATGCTTTCACTACCTTTGTCCAGTGCATCTCAGTCTCCACATGGGAGACCCACTTGTGATTAGCCTAGCCTTCCTCCCCACCCGCCTCTCAGGCGCGCGTCAGCACATGGTGTTCTACATTGCGTTTATCTTCAAGGTGAGGGTCACGCAGGCGGTTTATAAGAACTAGATGTATATTATCCACCTCTTATTCTTATGTGAGATGTTGTTTCCTTTGAAAATGGTTAAGATAAACCTTGCTTAAAATAAACTTATTGACTTGGTCCCGAGAGGTTTATCTTAAGCAGACTCCACTGTAGTTTTTTTGGGAGGATAAAAATATCAATGGCAGATCATCAATAGGAAGAGTAAAGGGGCAAAAGAAGCTTTCCTTTTTTTTTTTTTGGTCTTTGGCGTCAGTTCATAAATTATGTCTACAACAAATAGATATTGGTATAAAACTGCAAAGTGCTTAGTTGTAGGTCATGAAGGAAACAGCCAATGATTGCAGCAAAGTTTCATTTATTTTTATACTTTAGAACATGATTTCTTTATTAACATGTGAAAGCATTTATTTTTTCCTGTATTCTTTGCTTTAATTTCATAGGAGGAAAGAGTGGTGTATTTGACCTGGATGAGTTGCTGATCTTGTTGGAAGATCTTGGAGCACAAGACATTGTGTCTTTCCCTGTTCCACCTGAAGCAAATTTTTGTGACCATATGGTCATTGTGTCAGCCAAGTCAAGACGTCACTTACAAGCGATCAACGAGGAGCTACTATGGATAGTAAGTGCTGAGGAAATGAAGTTTTAAGTTTCTGAATTGTAAATGGTTCACCATTAGAAAGATTGGTAAAAGTAATCAATTGATATTTTTTTACGATCTCAACTGAATACCCAAATTAGTTGCTTGAATTTTTAGCAATAATAAACATAATTATAACCCAAGAATTGATCTTCTTCTGTTTTCTTTTTATTTTATGATTCTCTTCATTGTTCTAATTCAACACAAGCTCATGAAATTACATGATATTTTGTGTATCCACTTTGTTTCAGTGACTGCTACATCCAGTAAATTTTTATGCTAAAAGATGGACCAGTTTTGAATGTCATGTTCATGCATGTTGGAACTTCACAAAGACATATCGAGGGGTATTTGCCGTATTGTTGTATACGACATTTTGCTGATCTTGAGATTTTGTCATGAAAGTGGTTCCCTCACTCCTAATTTCATTATGATGTATAAATGTCTTTGGGTTTAAAAACTTTTTGATATATATAATATGTGTTTGTGATGCAATGTTTATGCGTTTTAGCCCTTTTGTCAGCCAAACTTCAATCCTCATTTCCTCGATAAGCCGAAAATGCACGTACAACAATATATGGCAAATACCCGACGATATCATGATGAGCATTTTGTATTATGCCACCAGTAAGTGTCAGTCTCCTAAAATCTTTTCAGCACAAACGAAAGAAATCTTCCAGTGATCATCATCTTGTCATTGAGGGCGAAGACAAGTCTGAGTGGTGTGCTATGGACATGGGTCAGTACACAGTGACAGTGCTGCCAGAAAACTTTACTTAAAAGTAGAGTCAAATTGACAAAATATTATAAAAACCACAGAAATCTTTTTTCCTGATAAAGGTTAATATATACCGGAACCTCGATTTGTCATCCCTTTTCCTTTGCATGTTATTGTATTGTTTCTGTATTGTTTCTAAAGTTTCTTACACAAGGCTTTGCTACATGCTACTTTTCTTTTGCCATGTTTTGACCTTAAAAAAAGCCAGAATCTTCAGTTTTTTTCTCCTCGCATCCTGTGTCCTTGCTTCTCCAAAAAAAGTTGTGATGTTCTTTTTTTATTTTCAATTTTTAAGTAGATTTTGTTTTGCATCCTGTGTCTTTAAGGCTCATTTGAAAGATTTCAGCTTTAAGAATTTGTGATGTTAAAGTCAGTATAATTATTATGGTTTTATTCATAAGCTGCCTGCTTTTTTGTTGTTTTTTTCCCAGGCAACATTGTCCTGCACACATTCTTTGGCCCAGCCAGAGAGTATTATGACATTGAATCATTATGGACTCTTGGACCTGAGCACGATCCTAAATGTCAGGAGCAAAGTCATGACCCATATGCTTTATCCCCAGGTAAAACAGTCAGTATGTTATATTATGTGTAAATCACCAGTCTCAGGCACAACCAAACCCCCCCCCCCCCCAAGGATCCAATCAGATATAATTATAGTATTATGCTTGTATTGTAATCATATTATAAAGGAAGTAAGGCCTCCAAGGAAACCAGGAAAGGCTTTTAAACTGCTGAGCCTTAAATTCTCCAAAATATTAAATATCATATTACGCATAGAAAGACATAAAGATGTGTGCGGGCATATTAAAAGGTCTTGAAGTTTGCAGTAATTTTAGTACTTTCATTGATTTTTAGCTCCAACTGAGTCGAACAGAAGAAAAATGTTCTGACATTTTCAAGCGAAATAAAAAGTATGACAGAAAATTTGTTCTGTGCCTCATTTACATATCGGTGATTGAAACTCAACTTTAAAAATTGCATCTGTGTATTCCCCGAGTCGGCAGGCCAACTACTGTAAACAATGTACATGTTAATGTATATAATATTTTAAATGTAATTTAAAACATATCTGGCATACTTTTATGTCCACAGAGGACCTGTTTTGGTTAGAGACATCAAAATCATCTGATAGTGCAAAAGAAGACAGTGGGCAAGCTGAAAGTACAGAGGAGCAGGGCAAAATTGCAGGTGCTGGTGTGGTTCATCATTCCAAGAAACCTGCACATTTCTCAAGACAAGTCCAAGATAAAGATGCGGGTTGGGGATCTACTAAACACCCAACAAAGGACTGAGTATTTATGTAGGATAACTCAAACTGCGGAATGTTTCGATTCATGAAAGAGTACTTACTGTGCTTATGTTAAGAGATTGTTGGCAAGAGAGATACAGAGCATGAGAGCTACAAGAACTATTTTGGAAACAGTATGGATTGTGAGGGGAAGTTTCAAGCATGGTTACTCCCAGAACAAACATTTTTGAAAGAACACATATTCAAATAACGCATCATCATTGTGATATTGTCACCACTCCATAAAATTGTAGCAAGTCAAAAATTTGAAAAAGGCTGTTGCTAGGGGAGCGTAGTACAGTTACTCCGTCTAAGAACCCGGTCAACGGGAGACGGAAAAAGTGGGTTCTTAGGTGGACCGGGCACTCAGGCGGATACAACACGAGGCCCAGTGATACCCTGTGTAATAACCACAAGTACATGTGCCTTGCAAACCAAGCGCATGGTTGAACTGCCCCTCGAGTCAGAGAACAATAGATGTTATGTGATGACTATGCAAATTTGGTCTAGGAGTGGCTTCTGCTTGCACAAGAAAGACGTAACTGGGCTCCATCTTTTGTACGGTTTGCCTCCCCCTACCTTCCCTCCACCCGTTCTCTTTCACTGTACTGTGTGGCTTTGTTCTATCCCATCTACTTGAAAGAGAATTTTTGCGTTTAAAATATGGACATGTTACGTAAAAATGTGCTTGTCTCTCAGTCAAATGCCGGGTTCTTAGGCGGATTTTTCGTTTCAGAGCGGGTTGCTATGCATGTAAATTATGGTGAAAAAAATCGGTTTCGCGGCAACAGCTGATTCTATAGCGGCGAGTTCTTTGACGGAGACTATTGTATTTGCCTTAGAGAGCTATAGCTGAACAGTGAACACAAATCGGTATTTTCTCTATTTGGCTTCGTAATTAGGCTATGCTTCCCTAGCAACAGCCTTTTTCAAATTTTGAGTTACTACAGTCTTAGAGAAAGGTGACGATATGTATGGTGTGATTACCATTGAACTATCAAAGAAGAGGAGGCCAGCAACATTGTTCAACTTGTTTTCATGGTACCCTTTGTAACTATGCAATCTGTTTACCACCCATATACAGACAGTTGCAGAAAATGGTTAATTGAGTTACCAAAGTCAATTAAACGAGTCAACATATCTTTTTGGTGTTTTGTTTTTAGTGTACACACCTGTATCAAAGATCCTTCAAGTTTTGAGGTCAGGTTGTCAAGAAAGACTTAAAAATGTTCAGCTGGGCCCAGTGGAAGTTGGATGCCTCTGTCTGAGCCCTAACTGTACTGAATGTGATGCAGTTCTCTGTACCTAAATTGGGTTGTACTGGAAAACCTTTGTTGCCAGTGTAGTGCATAATATATTTTTCTGTATGTGCAGGAATTTTAAAATGTTAAGCAACAGCAAGTATGATCCCTTCTGACTGGAAAGTGGGATGACTAAAGTTATAGAGCTTTAAGCAAAACTATCCTCCCACCCCAAAACTGCAGGAGAATGCCCAGATTCGTGTTCTGGGTGTGACCTGGCCCCCAAAAGGTGTACCCTCATGGGAGTTCAGTATGGAAACACTGTCTTGCTTGACTGGGATTCTAACTAGAATTTTAGTTCTTTTTTTATGTAAAATTAGATGTAAAAATGTACATTATAATATAGTGGACCTGGAAGGTTGACTTGCATAATAGAAGTGTGGATGACGGAGAAAGGAATGAGGATAGTTAGTAACTGTATGGGTTAGTGATACATTAATCAGTTCATTGCTGGAGAGAATCTGAAGTAGGATTTTAGTCTTTTTTAATGAGTGGGAGAGAAAGCTGTGCAACTACAGTAGTTTCTTTGTAAGTTGTGTGAGCTGAAGAATAAGCTTGTAGGATTTGAAAGAAAGGGTCTTTTACCATTGTGAGAGAGACAAGACAGCAAAGCCCTTCATTGGGATTTGTGTGAAAGACATTTGTATACTACTACTGATGTGCCTTTGTTGCTGTTTAACTTTTGGATGTGTTACAGGGGAAGCATTGGAATTACATACCGGTACATGTAATTATTGCCCCAGTTTCTTAACAGTAAATTATTGTGTTTTGTGTGTAAATGAAAGGAAATTGGGGGCACGCTGTTGGCTATATGAATTAAATAATATTTACGTGCCCATACTTTTATTCTTGTGTATTTCTCCTTTTCAAACTTTGTGCTTCGGGCTTATTTAGACATACATGTAGTTTAAACTTTAATGAGAATGTTTACGTATGTGAAAAATAGGATGTAAGCTGACAGGTGATGATAACTTTGACTTGATCACTGCTTAAATGTAGAGGACCATAATTGAAGGGCCTCGTGCTATATGTGGGCGGGTCTGATAAAACAGATTTGAAATTTTTTGAAATTGCACGTCAAATTTTGTTGCCCTCTTTACAGTATTTTTTGATGATTTCAAGCTACACATTTTACCTGCAAGCAGAAAAATGGCAAATTTTTCATATTTATAGGCAAATCTCAATTTCCATTGAAAATGTTTCCCTCTTTTTTTTTATGTTATGCCCCATTTTGTGAGATCCACTCACATATTGTGCACAAAAACCTGACACTGAAATAATGAGCAAAAAGTATTCTTCACAAGCGCTTTGACACTGAAAATTATATAACTCTTTCTCAGTCTGTTAATAACAGTTTATGTTTAAGGTGCTTTGCACAGAAGACAGTATAGTTGCTGATCTTTATGTACAACCATTTTGTTTGTTTTGGAGTCCAGGGGGGACTTAGGCATGGTAATATTAGTATAGAACTCACCCCTTCACTTGTCTGTGTGAAATCCACTTTTTGAATGAAAAGACAGAAGTCTGTCACAGCTGACACAAATACTGACACGTACAAAGCTGTAAGGACACACACAAAAAGACCTGTCAGAATTTGAAAGGAATATGTTTTATTTTTGTTTGTATCAGTATTTTTATTTATTCAGTATAATACAAAAAACAGTCAAACAAACAAACAAAAAAACAGAACAAAAAGCTGTATACATGTGATTTAAACGAAAAAAAACAGCATGTCTGTGAAATTGCCAATGGGTTCTCTCATGTTTTTACTGAAAAAAAATGTCTTTGCTTTCCTATAGTCATCTGCATCATTCTCAGGCAGCAGTATTAAAGAATGCAGAAGTTGTTATAGAAACATTGAATATAAACAACAATTTCATTAGTGACAAAATTCAATGACAATTAAAACAAATATGCAAAACATATTTATACATTATATATTTCACTCAGACTGAGTAAGTGGCACTTGGAAAACATACAATTATTTTTCAAATACATGTATGACATCACATTGCAACAATAAATCACATACAAACAATTATGAGGCGCAGATGAAACTATAAATAACAATTCTTTCATTAAGTATTTCATTTGTTTGGTTTGAAAATCAACTATCTTTCCTACTTTGACTTCATACATTAGAAGGCATGTATACCTCACATGCATAATGGGCAGATCTCACACCTCCACTGTGTTTATGTCGTGGGGTATTTGCCATATTGTGTACTTTGTGGCTGTTGAGGTTTTGTCATGAAAAAGGTCTCTCACCTAATTTCATCATGTATAAGTGTCATTCCAATTGGTTAAGAAGTTTTCAAGGTATGTTTGTGACATAATGTTGTCCTCTGATTTTACACAACTCATCAAAGTTTTGATCCTCATTTTCTCGAAAATACAAAAATGCACATGCAACAATATGGAAAATACCCAACAATGTCCTTTATAATGGTATCACATGGATTTCAGAGTTAGAAGAGCAATAGCAGCTGCTGATGATTTAAACAATATAGCTGATATTCAAATTCCTTCTCAAGTGCTTTCACCCAGAAGTTGAGGGCTGCTTCACTGAAATTTGCACATGAATGTTACGTGAACTCTAGAAATTAATTTGTCTACTGTCATAGGTGCACACAATGTGTTATTATGACAAGTACAATGAAAAACCCAAGATGCACATGACAAGATAATCTCTGCCTGAAACAGTGAAAGCCCCCACTGACCCTGACCTAGAATTGAAAAGAAGCACTTTTTTTGCTCTCCCGCTTTGAAAAAACACGCATTTAAATGATACTGAAAAGACGTCTTTATGTTAACATCAGAGGTCAGATGAAGGAGCCATGTTATCACCGATGGCAGACTGAATGTAGTTCTTACTTTTTCCAGCAATTCTTATTAACATAAGGGTTATCACTGATGAGACCAATATATCCATGATTTCAGGCATAAACAGCACAACAAAATGATGCAATAAATTCATTCTCTACCATGTGTAAAAATATTTTCATATAGAACACAGTAGAAAAATATGCATACACAAAAAAAAACTGTGATCAAATCATTCCCTTCTCACTTTTTGCATGTAATCAGTTTTTTCGCTATGCCTTGTCAAGCTGACCTCTCTAGAAGTTGGGGGGGGGGGGGGTTTCTGACTGGGACCACTGAATTGGTGTTAACTTTCATGCGCACCGATGGTTGGCAGCATTTTCCAACCCACTGCATTCACTCTTAGTAAATGCAGATATACATCTCTGTCATAGTGTCAACCATGCGTGGCTCTTTCCTTGTCTTAATTGCCAGTAAAAAAAATTAAAGATCTTTAAATGAGAACAAATTCTACTGGTATAATATATATATAGACTTCACTCTTGTTGCATGAAAGTCATTCTCGAGTTCCATCTAAAATCTCAAACATGGCTCTTCTACCCTGAAAGGTTGCTGACCCCTGATCTATACATGACATTGACATACAGGTATTGTCAGTGGCTGCTGAAGACAGTCAATCAGATACAAAAAGCACAATGAAGCAGCTTGATTTTCTCAGATGAACACTTACTGCAGATCTTATCAGTGCACCGCAGGAGAACCAATTGTGTACAAGGAAGAAAATTCAGATTTCATATCTTACTGTACCCATATTATTTATTGTAAAGTCAGAACATGCTGAAAATATGACTCTTCTTCTTTTTTGCGTGTCATTATGCTGAACTTGTGAAACTGCATTATGCACAAATTAACTTACCAGATAATTTTATGACAAGGATCGAAAAATATACATTTAATTTCTCTTGTCATAAAGACTAAAAGGGTGGACTTCCAAAACACAGAATATTTATTACCTTCGAAAATCAAAGTTTTTGGGCAAAATTTATCATAATATGTGAATTGTGTACACGCATTTCATGTGACAGATCTTGAAACTAAAATTAGCTGCCCCAGCTGCAGAAATACATTCACAATCTTGTTCTTAGTAGTCTTCAGGTTTAGAAACGAATTATCCTCGACAGACCAATGTGCTATGGGATTTCAACACATTGTTATTGATTCTCTAATGGCCAACCAATTAACTAATGCTTCAAATCATTACCAGTAATCACAATTAGCTAAGTTTCAAAGTCTAGCCCAGTGTTTCTCAAGGTGAGGCACATGCCCCACTGGTGGGGGTATAGTAATATTTTGGTGATGTGTGGGGACTTCAGACTGGGGCATACGGATTTTTCATAGAAATCTTAATTTCATTGTGTATTTTAACTTTTCTGTTCAGACAAAATGTTGTTGGTTTATGAAACAAAGTTTAATTTAAAACTTCTTTTAAATGTTTGCATACTGAATATTTAAATATTAAACAAATTTTTCCGTAGATTAGAATACTGTATACTAACTTTGTCCCATCAGTGGGGTGCACATTTTGCTACAAAACTGAAGTGGGGCCTAGGACAAAAATGGTTGAGAAACACTCGTCTAGCCTATGCACTGGGTATACATCTAATCACTTTTCTGTTTCTTCTGTGTTGGGATACTGTACTGACTCATTCTCCTACAGGCTTTGTTACCACAAGCAATGATCAAGTCACTCTAGCTGTGAGTGTGACACATTGGTGCCTACATTACCCACTAACAAAGGATTTAAAATTTTTTCTATGCAAGAAATGAAAACTATTACCATCTTTCACAAAATATGAGAGAAAGTCATGAATGAGATCAGAAAGGCACTTCTGGTGGTGAAATTGCTCTAGGGAAAAGCCAACTATTCCAATAAACAAAATGTGGTATGTCTTAAGTACAGAATTAGCATTGATGGCACATTAAATGAAAGTTTCAACAACAGTGACATTTGAGGACAAACCAGTTTAACAATGTCGTATATGAATATTCTTGTAAATTAAAGTTTCATTTCTATTGATTGTTATTTTAGGGTCTTCAGAGCCTGCCCCTAGGTTTTTTTTTACACTTCTTTAAGCTTTAATTTGAAGATTAATGATTAAATTCTTCCAAAACATGTTTTTTTCTAGCTGACACTCTAAAAAACCTCAGTGCAGTGCTACAGCAGAATCATGAAGACAAATTATGTTCAAGATCCCCTCATGCCACTGCATCTACAACCGAATTATTAGTGATAAAGCTTGCACAGAAACATTTAGGTCTCTCTGGGCTCATGTTTTGACAGGAATAGCTGTAGTCTGAAAGGTTTATTAAATCAACATAAATCAGCCTACTGGCCTAATGTTACACATGTTTAAGACAGCCCTTCTGAGAACTTGAAATCTTCTCGGGTACATAAACTGTCATCCTACTATACAAGTGTTTCATGTCCATGTTTTGTAAAAATTGAATTCATATCATTAATGGGCTTCAGCTATTATCGTTATTCGCCTATTAATTTTGTCTACAAAACATCAGTATCATCACTGCTTAACAACAGTGGCATATGTCAGACTGGTGCCAAATGGGAACTGGCCGTTCACTGCATTCCTGAGCATGACTGCTATCAGACGATATAGAAAAAGAAATGTGCCATTAGGAAAATGTAATAGTCCAATAGAATCATAATGCCATAAGTCACCAAATGTCAGGAATAGAAATGTTTTTTTCTTAATATCTCAAATTTGTCAAAAATTACTTACAATGCCATTAGCGCTGAGCGGTGATTATATTATTATGTAAATGATGTTTAACATTTAAAAGAAGTTCATGCTTTCCTATTTTGAGGAGCTGAAACTTTGATGCAAATTTCTCAAAAAGGAGATTCTACACTTGTATACTGGGATGTCAATGCATTTATAATTTGTAGGCTTATGTCAAAGTTTTAGCATCTGTCACTACTTCTACCAGGAAGAAATCTGACAGAAAATACTGCTGAAGAGAAGTGACTAAAATTCATTCATAAATTAAAAACAATGGAAGTGTCAAAACAATTTACATTTAGACAAACAGTCAAATCAGTTGGACCAGACAAGGAGCTGAAAGTCATTCTGCATAGAAATATCTTGTAATGTTCATAAGGAGACAGGTACAGCAAGATAAATATGCTGAACAAAATGATGTTGAAAAAACATCATCAGGACAGCAGCAGCAGCAGCAGTAGTAGTTGTTGGTGATGTTATAATAACAACAAGATTTATCATGTAGAGCGGTTTTATCAAACTGATACATAAATATATTACGGACTTCATCTGGGATTTTCTGAGAATTTTACCAATGGAACTATTTAACTGTATTCGTGAAAACTAGAAGCTCTGAATACCAAACCTGAATAGAGTGCCGAACAGGCCGTCAAAGGCACAAAGTGGCCATTACCATGCCGATGCGCCGCAAAACCCAAAATCAAACTCAAACTGCAGAATATTTAACTAAATCTTCAGTTGAAGTTTTTGAAGCCAATCATAATTTTTCAAGAATTTCTCTAATACACAAGTAGCCTTGGAATCTCTTCATATTTTTGTTGTTGTTGTTGTTGTCTGTTTAATTGACTGTATGAATCTTGGTTATTTCCCGCATCTAACATTTCTTTTTTTTTACTCTCCTTCACCTTTTGAGGATGTCTAAAAGTGCTGGGTTTTTTTTCTCCAAAAAGTTACTTCAAAAGGCATGATGTGCCAGCACACGGTGTTCCTACTTATCTGAATATCAAAAACAAAACACAACAAAAAACAAACAAAAAAATCACTGAGGTCACAGCAGAATTTGGAACAAAGTTAAAGTAAAGTGTCATAACAATTAATCACAAAAAGGTTTTGTTTTTTGAATCGTCTAAAATTCCGTTTTAACAGTCAAATTTGAGGGGCGAGTGCGGTGCAGTTGAAAATTAAAACCCAAACAAAAGCCTTGCTACCCCCCCCCCTCCCCCCCCCCCCAAAATGCCTGGCCCTGCACTGCAGGGATGACATATTTGCTCCAGTTGTAACTAGGCTGCAATAACGCTAAAGCAAATCTCCCAAATGGGATCAACGAAATATACAAATATTATACAAAAAGATTCTCCTAGACCAAAAAGCTTGTCGTTGTTCTCCCTTATACTTCTGCTTCATTACAAGGCGACATTTCTTTGCTCTTTCTTTTTACGTAGGGCTTTGTAACATACAATCTTTTTTTCTCTCTTTCTTTTTTTCATATATTAACCGTCTACCTTTCAGATGTTCCTTCAACAACAAAAAAAAGACATCATATACAGCTTAATTTTCAAAATCTAAATCTATTCAGAAAAATTCCAGATGAAGTTCCCTCATATATAATGAATGATTTGTACATATAACACATCATTAAAATTATCTGAATTCCCATCAACAGCAGGCAACAATGAGAGTGATACAGATTATTAAAAATCTACATGAACAAACCACAACAACACAGCAATGAAAAACATACTAAACCCTCGCTAACTACAAACTCCCAACATTTGCATAGAGATAAAATTAATTTCATCTTCATTGTAGAAAAAAAGCCTGCTTGCACAAATATATTACATAATCACAGCTATTAGAACTACTGTCTTCAATACACTACAGTATTACAATGAAATTATTATTCCTGATTCAAATGACTTTTAACATGTAAATATTCCATGTATTCTGTGATACATCATGCAGATCACGTCATGACAGGAAAACCAATACAACTAAACATCTACATGTATTTCAAATGTGTTTAAGTAACCACTGAGACAAAAGGCAGCTTCGAATTCACTCATTCCACTTAACAATGTACATGTATATAGGCCGAAGGGCTCAAGCTCAGAAGGCTGCTTGATCAAAAACTATGAACCTGAAAGAGGAACAATTTATGTAATATCCTGAAATATGATATTTTTCTCATTATATTATAAAGGAAGTAAGGCCTCCAATGTAATCATGAAGAGGCTTTTCAACCACTGAGCCTTAAATTTTTCAAATATCATACTGCGCATACAAAGACGTAAAGTGTACATGTGCACCTTTTAAACGGTCATGAAGTTTGCTACACTTTTAATACTATCGTTGATTTTGAGCCACAACTGAGTTGCACAGATGAAATCATTCTGACATTCTGAGCTGAAAAAAAAAAAAGATGCATTTTCTTCGAGCAAAATTTAAAAAATTGACAGGAAATTTCATTCTGCACCTCAATTTACATCTTTGGTGATCAAAACCCAACTTTAAAAATCACATCTGTGCATCCCCGAGACAGCGGGCAAACTAGTAAATTCAAAGATCAAAATACATTAAAAGCCGACATGTTGTGAATAACTCTGAAAGAAAAATTCGACCTTTAGTCTGTCCTTCTGCTTATTTCTTCTCTTGCTTTTTCATTTCTACATTTGCCTTCGTAAAAAAATAAAGAAAATCACATTAAATCTAAGATGGGTGGGAACTGGAAAATCTCCATGTGGCTAAAAATATACCAAAACCGTTAGACAAGCCCGAGCCTAGCTGTAAACTTGCATATATTGTATTTTTATGAAGAAATGTTGGTACATGAATATACACAGGCTGCGGGGTGGACAAAAATCTCAGTTGGGGTGAATAGGACAATTCCCGCCAATGCTCTAAGGCTACTGCTCCTACTTCTCCTTGAAGTTCTTCCCTGGCTGTGATCTCATTTGAAACAATTGCCTTTTGCCACAGACAAGAACAGTGGACAGTAGAAACAGAGATAAGGGCTCCTGGTCAAACAAACAAACACGTAGACAAACGAACACACAAACCATTTAAATATCATGGCATCAGTAGATGTGTCCCTTTGGTTCTTGGTTAAAGTATTCAACATGTGTTTTCCAGGACTACATGTGCATAATACAAGTTCAAGACAATAAAACTTAATGCAGGGGCTCTCCAACTGATACCTAGTTCAAGGCAGTGATGCCACACTAAGTCTTGATGTTTTCATATAGGGGAGAAACAGATCTTTGTCAGTGGAAATGCATTTTCGATCAGGGATTCGAATATAAGAAATTAATGTGTTTCACTAGAGCAGGCTTCCACCAATATACAGTAAAATGTTGAAGTTTTGTAGGGTATTTATCAACACCTGGCACCCGATGCAACAAATTATTGCAATGTGTCTGTTTTGCCAGTTGGAAGTGCAGTATTTTTATAAATCCATTTTTTAACCATGTGAAGATTACTATACTGATAGACACTTTCAACTATGAAATATTGAAATGATTAAACTGACTTCTGGACCTCACCATACAGATTCATGCAGCTATGATAAACATCACAACATTCCTGTGTTTCAACTTTTCAAAGATGATACAGTGTACTTGTGACATGCAGAACTCCCCATGTTATGTCAAAACAATGACTGGCATTTCCTGAACACCATAAGGAGACTTATACGTAGATACACTGTCAGAAACATTTATCTCTATTAGCAATATGTCTAATCCTGAACTCAAAATGTGGACATTTGAACAAAAGCTGTTAGCCAGGCATGGGCAAACCTTTTACATAGTATTAGTAAGGGCCAGAACTGAATATTATGAGGCTGCAGAGGGCCCGATACTCTCACCTTATATTATTATTAAAGCCTTTTTATAGCATGTGGGTGCATGTTTCCAAAACTGGGTAAGTCAAATTTTGCACGAGTTATGACCCCTTTCAGATAGTCGTTCAAAATTTGTCTAAGATGCGGTGTAAGTGTTCTGTTAAAATTTACTTTGTCCTGTCTTTATCTCTTTGCTCTTCAATTGCTTGTAGAGTGATTGTTTGCGCATGTCTGGTGTAAGCAATTTAAGCAGCTTATCCACTTGGGCAAGAGAAACATTGTGGTCGGAATAAACCATAGATGAAGCCTAGTGAAAGGTCCTGTAGAAGTGTAAACACATTTTCCTTTTTTTTCCCAGGTGAGAAAAGGGGGGGGGGGGGGTGCTCTGAACAAGATTCAACAGCAACAAGCAATCAATATCACATTTTGATTATGCTTCAACATGAACATGATAATATATATCAAGATATATTTACAATTGCATACATGTAATTCACATGTTTTCCTCTCTACAAGAAAGCAGCTGCTTTGTCCCAGTGCAGGTGATGCTGAAGGTTATTATGACAAGATGTAACATGAAATTCTGAAAGAAACAACATGCATACCAAAATAAACATTTGTGACTGGAGCTGCCAAATAACAATAAAATCTTTTTTTTTTCTCCTAATGCACATAAATATGAATTTGAAAATTTATATGCAAATTCACATAATCTGTTTTCACCTAAAGACAAATCGTCACTGTTCCCTAAGACTGTAGTAACTCAAGAATTCAAAAATCGATTTCATATATTATATATTCAAGTACATTTAAAGCAACATCGAAAAATTTTGGTTCTAGATTCCTATACTGTAAATCAAATATTAAATTTTCAAAAATTCATTGGAACTACATCAGTTGTGCGAAAATAAAACAGTCTGTTACTTCTCTTGAAAAGTAACCAAAACCGATGACTACGGTTTTTTGGGATCCATATAACGAATGAATCTCAAATATCACATGGCTTCTAGCCAGCTACGTAGCAAACAAACACTGCCCAATATTGTTTGAGTTTGAGTGGTTGCATTTTTTGTGAGGTGTTCATTTAAGTTTTGTTCCCTAAAAATTTTTACAGGGAGAGATGCCAATTTTGATTGAACTGTGATTTTAACAAAAATATACACCCAAGGATGATCTATCACCTGTAAAAACAGTGGTCTCAAGGTCTGAACCATTGGTGAACTATTCTGAAAATTCACCTAAACCTTGTACTTAAAAAAAAGGCAACACAGCCATTAGATGTAGAATATTTTCATTATTTTACAAAGCAGTCACACAATTATTTCATCTTAATTCTAACTAACAAGAACTACTGTTTAAGATTGAACAGCTGCATGGCATAATCTTAACTTCAAGCATGCTAAAAACTTACACACTGCTGTATAACATTTACCCAACCTTGGAAGAGTCATAATTTCTGGTACAGCACACAACACTAATTATCATTCAAGTCATTTTTATGATTAAAAAAAGAATGTGATGTAATAACACGCCAAAAACATGAAAATGATTGGTCACAATTTTTTATTAACAGGAATATGATGGAAACATTACTACAGAAATTATTCAACTGTTAAGCAGTGATTCGTGTCCCTGACTGCAGATTCATTTTGACCCAATTAGGAAACATTTACTGTTCTAATTATATAGCCAATTTTGGCTTTCGTCGAAAATATCAGTGGTTGTTCTACTCTAGTATGTATGAATGTAGATGTGCATGTTGTTTGTGAATGATGAGAAGATTTGGATGCCTGGAGCGAATGAGTAAGTTAATAATTATGTGTGTGTGAGGGACTAAGTGTGAGCATGTGACTGAGTGAATGAAGATGTGAGTGAATTTGTGACCGAATGAGTGAGTTGCAAGTGAATGAATGAAAGTGGGAGTGAGTGAGTGGGTGGGTGGGTGGGGGAGTGAGTGAGTGGGTGGGTGAATGGGTAGGTGGGTGGGTGGGTGGGTGCATGATTGAGCGGGTGGGTGGGTGAGTGAGTGAGTATGGACAAGTGAATTAGTGAGTGAATGGGTAAGTGGATGAGTGAATGCATGAATATTAGGGAGTGGGTTGATAAGTAAACAAGGAGAATGACTGAGTGAATGAACTCGTGAAAACGTGGATGGTTAGGTGAATGACATGCATGTCTCTGACAGTGTGACTGAATCAGTGAGCAAGTTTCATGTTTGAGGTAGTGAGCAAGACCACAATTTGAACAAAGTGAATTGACTGCTATGAGAGGCTCTGGCAGCGTGTCTGGGAAGTCTCTGTGCCCCAATTTCCACAAGATGGAAAAAGTATTCTGAAAGCAACATTAAAAAACCATGCACGTTGTCTGCAAATTCATCTCTTAGTCACACTAAGTTGACTAGGGAGTGAATATAAGAGTAAAATTTTTAGCCGAGGTTCTTTCTCTCTGTTGGCAAGAACTTTCCATAGAAAAAGCAGAAAAACACTGTGTACAGCCTGGGCACAGGCTCCTTTAATGTATTCATATTACACATATTTTACACACCGCAACAATTTAATGCTGCACCAGAGTGTGCCATCCAGCTGCTGAAAAGTGAAGCCATTGAGTTACTCTAGCCAAATGGCTCCACTATTGGACTGTGGTTCATAATATAACAACATGACTGCCAAATGCTAAAATCAAAATGTCTTATTCACCGCTAAATGTACATGTAATTTGTTTCTATGTGGAGCTTTGAAAAACACAACTGACGGTGTGGTTTTTTTTGTTGTTGTTGTTGTTTCTTTTGGTGCTACATTCCAACTTTTCATTTTGGGCAAGGCGTATGATCTGGGATACTAAATCATGTTTTAGAGCAGGGATTGGCAACCAGGTTGCAAGCGGCTCTTTTGTTTTAGCTTTCATCTGTGGCTGTTTCCTTTTCTTAAATGCAAGTAAAAATATCTTAAGAGAGAAAAAATATTACTGAATGTGAAATGTAGATTTTCATGCATATTGTGTCTCACTCTAAAGTTGAATTCTTCCGAAAATCTCAAGTGAGGCTATTCTTCTCTAATAGGTTGCCGACCCCTGTTTTAGGGCAAGCCAACTTCCTGAGCTACTGATGATAACAATGATGATAATGTGTTTCCTGAATGGGTCAGAAAGGGCAACCTGCCAGTCGCACATACCACACAAAGAGCTACATGAAATAACAGAAAATAATGCACATAAGTAGGTAAGAAGGCTAAAAAGAGACTGAGCCAAATATGAACACTATTGTGTTGAATGAGAGTCTGCTATATCTCGTCATGACATCATACTTCACATTCATCACTTGGGGAAGGGATACTGATTAGGAGTTGGGTAGTTCCGTCGCGAGGTAATCGGTGACAAAAAAAATGACCACAGCCTGAAACTGTTCATAGGAAAAGAGTAAAACTTGATTGTGAAAACATTTGTGAACCCCCAGTTCTCACAAACAAAGTATTTACAGATTGCACGTATACAGATAATTTGTACTGACTCAAATAATGTGTCATCCACTTGACTGTGATGTGGAACTACCCATCTGTCTATCTTTCTTCCTCCTCTTCTCCGCATAGCCCTAGGTAACCCAAATGAACATAAAAACTGATACCAATGCACAAGGAAGTTAACAGTCTCATCCTCCTCACATTGACAAACCACTTGAAATAGCAAAACACACATAATTCATTTTTTTGTGTAATGAATCAAGAACCAGTCAAATAAATATCAAATATTCTGAATGCATGGCATGGAGATGTAAGCTTTTGGGCCACATTTTCCTTGCTATTTTTTCTTTAAAAAAAAAATAATAACAACCCAAAAGCAATAGCCTATGACAGGTAGACTGTTTCATGACTGAGTAAAATGTTTACGACGTCTGTGTTTTTAGGGAGGGCCTACATCAATTTGATGTCTGAAATACTAAAAGACACCTATACCAATGAAAAAAATTTGCAAGAATTAGAATATTCAGATTGCAGAAGCAAATATAGCCTTTTCGGAATGCTTTTTCAGTTTTCAGGCATCAGATGTCTGTCAGCTTTTACCAATTATTAACTGAGTTAATATCCATAAGGGAGGGTCAAACATAAATGAAAACGCAATCAGAGTTCTCTTTTCCTGTTAAACATTTTTTCACTGGTTTTTTTGTTTCTTTTCCTGAGAACCCAAAACAATCTTTGAATATCAGGTGTCTTTTCTGGAGATGATATCACAGCATATTATCAATTGTTTTAGCAACTGCAACATGTATAAATATATTGCTGCCAAACACAGGATTTGGAAACTCTCCATATTTTAGCTTGTACTTTTATAGGAAGATCAGATGTTGTAAACAAGTGGCTGTGGAAAATTTAGTGATCCCATTCACATTATCATAATATCAACCACAGGACTTGATCCCATTAACATTATCATAATATCAACCACAGGACTTGAGGAAGTCTTTTTCATTTCACTTCACTAGAGTCGCAGAATCAAACATGTATCTCTTAAGTGCTTTATTCTGGGGATAAACAGAATTATATAAGGAAGACAAGAGTGAGTGATGAATGTGGAACACTTGAGTTACAATAGACAAACAGAATACTTCAGCTGATGGAATGGGAGAATGGGGAGAACAAAACAGAAATAAAACCCGCAAAATCATTTCCGGGAGGGACATCTTCCTCATTCCTTTTAAAAATTCTAAGTTCAAAAACTGAATCCTGTTTAAATTTTCATCCTGGTTCTCCTGGTGCGTTAAAAACTGCTTCCCACCCACCATAAATGTAGATGACACTTGTGACATAAATGGACAACGCTAGCACTGGCATTTCATACTGAACTAGAGAGTGAAAGAAAATCTTTTTTTTTTCCCCAAGTACATGCCAAAGAAAGACAAATGTACTCTGGGTCATTGTTAGGAAACTGTGGTATTTCACGTAGAACTAGAAAACTCTAGCTGAGCAGTCTACAACAGCCTAAATTGGGTTGCCAGACTAGTTAGTAGTTCATTTATATCTTATTATAAAAAAAAAAATAATACATTGTGGTGCAATTTTGACTATATTTCTGCTCAAGGCTACAGCCTGGGTGACAGTCTCAAAAATTATAACATTAATTTTCTCAAGTATCAACCAATCTAACCTAATCGCTTTTGTATTGGCCTATTGTGTTTATTCAAGTTTCGGGCAGTTGTTTAAAAAAGTTGTAAAAATGTAAAATACAATGATGTCTTTTAGTGCTCCCGTTAACCTCACCGCACCCGGAGACTATTTAACAAACGTTCAGTTAGCATGTTGTATCTTGGCGCGCACGAGTTCTAAAGTAAGACAATGGAATATTATGGGAAATTGTCCAGATCGACGAAGGGAGAGAGAAAGGTGGGAACACCTGTTTATCCCAGGTAATGCCGGATACCTCATCGAGTTTTTAAAAAAAATATTTTCCATGACATCCCCACCCTTCCCCATCTTGGTATTCCCCAAACTTTCATCAAAGCTTTGAACATTAATTTGTACTGACTTCAGCAAAAAAGATTACAGATTAATAACATAGTCCAACTGCAATGACTTCAGCAAACAAAAACTACCATTCAATAAAGTGTCTAACTAACATAAATGGCTGGGCAATGTGAAAGGGTGTAAACCGTTCTCCTCTTCGTTGGTAGACCTCGTCTTGCTCTCCCAAGAATTCCACTTCTTCGCACACCAGACAGGTTGTCAGAACATTCTGAGCTCTTGTAACAATCACTGAACATATGGCAAAACCAGAACCTCCTCGTAACGGAAACAGTCAACATGAATACATCCACTCAAAAAAATGATTCCTTTATGAATTAGTGTAGCTTTCATGTAAGAAACACACACATCACTTTGAATTCATGTCTGTTGGTATGAGTTGGTAATCCATGGTAATCCAGTTGGATAATCCTATGAGACGGATAAATAAAATTGTATTTTCTAAAGTGAGAGTCCATCTGCACTTCGTGTGCAGTGCCTGGTACGACATAATTGTATACAATATCTTCTGTGTAAAATGAACAAACTGGGAACAGAATCCGGCCAATCACTGCAAGTGTCTTGGCATGGCTGATCCAGTTTTGAAATACAGATGTTTTCCACACTCAGTAGAAACATAACCTGTAAGTGAACATATTCCACCACATAACCAGTCTCTGGTTTCGATAGAAAACATCCAGCACAAACAAATTTGAGAATCCTAGCATGAACACGCCTTCATTAAGTCAAATCCTTCACGAATCTGTGATCTAATAAAGCTTCAGCCGACGGCCGTTCTTCTTTGCTTCGTTGAAATGTGAGTGACAGGAATTCCTTGGCAGCCATCGATGAAGTTGAGGGAAGTTCGTATTTGGGATGTTTGGTGGTGACAATTTGGAACATTGCAGCAAATGGTTCGTACTCGGAGAATGGCGGTTTCATTGTCAGCATCTCTACAATTGTGCAGCCAACACTCCTGAAAAATTATGCAGTAAATTCACTGTGATAATTCCATCTAAAGAAACCAAAAAACAATCAATAAAATAAAGTAAAACTGAAAATAAAATGAAATAGAAGAAAAGAAAACAAAAGAAAATAAAATAAAATAAAATGAAAATAAGAACGAAAAAAAGAACATAAAAATAAAATAAAATTAGAATACAATTAAATTAAAATTAAAATAATATACGAAATAAAATAAATAAAAAGTATTCTATTCTCAAAACACAAAGTCAGACCCCCATAAAGACTCTTCATGGCCTTCATTTTTCATTATCAACTGTTCATTTTTTGTTATTTCAGCATCACAAACAATATCTACATTCATCTAATCACTCACTGTCTGAATATGTCTTAAATATACTCCTTGTTTGAATTTCAAAATGGGAAAAAGTAACAAGATTTATACTCCACATATTGTATGTCTTAATGAGACTACGCAATAACAGAACTGACTGATCTGTCAAAGTCAAGACTCCCATATACAATGTATGTTTCTTGACTGACATCAAGTGATAAGTGGAAACCATGAGACTGTGCTACATATCCTATGAAAAAAGCACACAGGTCATTGTTCGGCCAGTGTTTAATAAACAGTCAGCATTGTTTGGCCAAACTGGAACAAAACGTGACCTTATTCTGGCGGCCGTTCATAATCGTACCATAAAAGAATGGAATGTCCTACCATTTCCTACTTTTTGCGTATAAGTTTCTTCTATTCTATTACTAAGCTTTAAAAAGTGAAACACGTGGAACGCAGCCGGCCAAACAATGCCCTGTTATAGCAAGTAACGTGTGACAGTCATTGCACTTTTTCACAGAATGACAGAAAGGAGTTGGCCTTCTTTGAAGGCACAGGCTGCACAAAGACAGACTAAATGATGCTAACTAAAAAACACTCTCAGGAGATCCAGTCTAAATTAACTGTCTTTACCAGTAATCTTCCTAGGATACATTCTACTGTGCATGCGGAATTGTCACCCAGCCATCAATATAAAAAATTTCATCAATGCCTCAGTTGTCTACTAGAATAATGTCGAAAAAACTATTCTTTCCTGATTAAAGAGATGAAAACTTTTCATCATTTTTGTATTGTCACTACTCTATAATAATGGAATACGTCTGACTTATGCCAAAAGAGAACTGACGGTTCACTGCATTCCTGAGGAGGAGGGCTATCAGATATTACAGAAAAGGAAATGCGCCAATAGGAAAATGTAATAATCCATTAGGTTCATAATGGCATAAGTCACCAAATCACAGGAAAGGAAAAAGACTTTTCTCAATATCTCAAAAGTGTCAGAAATGACTCATGTCATTAGCACAGACCAGCGATGATACGGATATCCATATATCTATCACGGCAATGTTTTAAACTGCCGTCACTTAACTTCACTTTAACCTAAGGTGGACCTACTCCACAATACCGTGATCAGTAATAAAACTTACCATATATCAGCCTTGCGGCCATAACCTTCTCCATTTATAACTTCTGGAGCCATCCAATGAGGAGTTCCCACAGCTGTCTTGAGACCTGTGGCACTGCTAATTGTCTGTAGCCGTTTGGACGCTCCAAAATCGGCAAGCTTTACATTTCCTATTGTGTCTCTCAGAACATTTGCAGCTGCAATATCAAAAACATGATACAAAAATTAGCAAACAATCACTGCTATAATTCTCACAACATCTGCATATGTAATGCTAAAAATACAATAAAAATTTTATTACAAACAACTGCTACTGAGTTTTTTTAAATAACATTTGTAGTAATAATGTTAAAAACATGATCAATGCTTTAGCAAAACAATCACCAAGAAAATATTACTCTGAAGGAATGCAACGTTTGCCGGGAAATGGTCACTGAGTAGCAGTTTACCAGGATCCCCTTTTAACATTAAAAAGTTATAAGCTGAGTAACAAGCACTGTGACTCACGTAGATACAATCTTCAATCTCAGAATGGGTTATTGTTATTACCATCGTTTTACCTTTAACTCTTAGTGTCCGGCATGCCTGTTCAACCAGTGTTTGGATGTATTCAGTTTTTAGCATATTTTATGAATATATCCTTAATTTTAGCACAATCCAACATTTTTTGACGAATTATCCGAAGGAAGTATAATCGTAATTATGCTGCACGACTATTCTCGACAAATAAGGAAATTACTCCCATGTATGTGTGAATCCAAAATGGCTTGTGTAAAAACGTGGAACGGTTCTACATATACCATGAGTTAAATAGCATACTCGGTGCAAAATGATTTGAGGTTTTTATTTTAGGAGGTTCGCTGCCCTTGGCATTTACACCTCACTTTACTTGTTTTATTATTTCTTGTTCTGGCGGGGGGGGGGTGATATGGATAAATTTTTAATCTATTAATTTCAATTTTGCCCGGGCAGCGGCCTTTTGGCCTGCTCTTTACGATTTCCAACTGCCAAGGTATCTTTAACGTGTGCAACGTGCACACGGGCCCTCCGAATTTTTTCGTCCTTATCCGAGAAGACTAGGTACTCGATCCTACCCCCCAATAGGACCAGGGACTTGAAAATATGAGAAAAATCCAATTTCCAAGAACTACTCGATCCTACCCCCTAATAGGACCAGGGACTTGAAAATATGAGAAAAATCCACTTTCCAACATGCCTGCACTGCCCGGGTTTAGAACCCGGGACCCTTGGCATGAGAGGCGAGCACCTTGCCTCTAGACCACCTTGTCCCCTACTCGGTGCAAAAACTGGTGTCCTCACTCTATATATAGCAGGAGAGTATTTATCATGTCAGCCTATAATAAGGTGTTGCCATCAATTTATGCATGAGTGATACAGAATTTTTGAAAATATGAGAAAAATCCACTTTCCAACATGCCTGCACTGCCCGGGTTTAGAACCCGGGACCCTTGGCATGAGAGGCGAGCACCTTGCCTCTAGACCACCTTGTCCCCTACTCGGTGCAAAAACTGGTGTCCTCACTCTATATATAGCAGGAGAATATTTATCATGTCAGCCTATAATAAGGTGTTGCCATCAATTTATGCATGAGTGATACAGAATTTTTAAACTACTCACTACTCAGCTTAAAAAAAACAACAAAAAAACAACAACATAATTTCATACACTATGCTACAGTATTCAGGGTTACTGCATCTCTTTATGGATGTTTTTTCCAGGGCTAAATGTTAAATTCCAGAGCTACTTGAATGACAGAAAATTTATCTGTGTTTAGATCGGTGTTTCTACCTTTTTAATCAATATTTTATCAAGCATTAAACAGAAGAAAAGTCCACTACTCCCAGGGCTTTTTCCCAAATTTTAAATTCCAGGGCTTTTCCAGGGACCTCTGATGTCCCGGGCTAGGCAACAACCTTGAGTTTTCAAACCAGTAAACACATGATTGGGTCAGAAAGATGTCTCATGGTTCACTGTCACTCTATGTTGCCTGCAGTGTATAAGATGACAGTAAAGCTACCTACAAGGTCCTGTGTGCAGTGTGCCTTATCACTTCTTCATACAGTGCTCTACAATTTAGGTCACATAAGGAAAGTTTGCAATGCATTTGAGCAATTGACCTTTCAGCATTGTCTGACAACGGTGACACCTGGTAATTCGTGTACGCATGCAAAGAATGCAAGGATCCACAGGGGATGCCTGCATATTTGTGATTGGACAGCACGGAATCAGTCACATGTCTCACTCTCAGCCATCCAAATTGGAAAAATTGAGCAAAGCACTTGTTAGGGGATCGTGGTATTTTACAAGGTAATGCTGGATTTTCCATGTGTACGAAATGGAAATGGCAACAGAAAAGTCAAAAACCCTTCAGACAGTGAAATAGAAAGCATATTTTCCTGTGTAATAACATGCTAATTCCACACACATGGAAACTCTTATTTTTTACTACATGATGGATTTTTGACGTTTCCGTATACATGAAAACACGCCTTAAGCTTTAGATGAATACTTAACACAATTCAGTACTTTCACTATTTTGGGTTTGTAATTAAATTACAGACTCCTATCAACTGTGAGCAAAATGATGTTTCGGTTCAAATCCAATCCAATGTTTTTGATTTTTGCCAATAAAGATTATTATGTCTGCTATGGTTTTCTCTTAAAGGAAAGATAAATTTTGTCCAAATCATTTTTACTCCATTTTTTTCAACTTGGGCTGCTGCAATATATTGTCACTGCTCTACGACAATCGCATATGATAGACTTATGCCAAATGGCAACTGATGGTTCATTGCATTCCTGAGTATGAGGGCTGTCAGATGTTACAGAAAAATAAATGTGCAAATGGGAAAACGTATTACTCCAATAGAATCATAATGGCATAAGTCACCAATTGACAGGAAAAGAAACAGTTTTTTTCAAATATCTTAAAAGTGTCAAATATGACTTATGGTAATAGCATAGAGCAGTGATAGTAATACCCAGTCTCTGCAATCACCTCGCATCTGTGTAAACAACAATGACATCTGCTGTCTGGGGTATATGACCCTCACATTAGCAATATGTTCACACATGATTACTTGTGTGTGACGATGTGTATGGACAAGTATGTATTCACTCACTAGGGGGTGTCTGCAATGTTTGAGGGAAACAGGTGCCAATTTTGCAATTATGAGAGTTGTCACTGATAAACAAATTGCAGTCCAGTCATATTCTGAACTGTTGCAGAACAATGACAGTTGAACAATGAAAATAACGTTAAAACCACACTGAATCCATTACAAATTTAACAACAAAAAAACCAAACCCTATGCACATACACAGAGAGGGGAAAGGATGGAAAGTGAGAAAGAGACTAGATAGAGGAGAGGTGTGTGTGTGCGTGTGAGAGTCTGCGTGCGAGCATGTGTGTGAAAGAGAGAGAGACAGACAGACAGAGAGAGAGGGAGAATCTGATATGAAGAGGACATGTTAAATTTTGCAAAATTAACAACAAACAAAACTACTTACAATAAATCTTCAAAAAAGTAAAACACACACAAACAGCAAGTTCAAAATGAAATAAATACAATGCAACACACAAGCTTTCAGTCCACAGGACCTTCAAGAGGTGAAAAAAAAATATAAAGAAAACTTGAACAACTTATTATGCACAATGTAAAGTACAAATGTCATATATACTATTTGCTATGCTCACCTTTAATATCTCTGTGTACAATCACATTTTTATGCAAGAATGCCAAGCCTTGGAGCACCTGTCTTGTGTATTTGCGAGACACATTTTCTGTCAATGGTCCGTATTGTTTCATGTGATCTAGCACAGACCCCTGGACACAAAACAAAAAACATCTAGGTGATTGTCAAAATAAAAACTCCACTGATTTTTATTTCATCCACTTAGAGTGACAAGGTTCTATCTCCACCGTTTGGCTGAACTGAGTTGCATACTACACACAACTTCTATAAGCCTGCTCCATTGTGAGCCAAAGTGCCAAGAGGATCCGGTGTGTAATTTATAAGTATTACTAAAACGAAAAAAAGTCATTTCTCCAGAAACTATGAGCACACAAAACTTCAGCCACCAATTTCTCAAAAGTTGACTGCAGGGAGTTACCACCTTGTCCTTGTAAGGGGACAGTTTGTTGCACAACTGCATTTGATTCTCAGTCAATATTGTAGCTCTTAAACTCGGCTTTCAAAACAAACGGAAAAAAAAAATTAAGATAAAAATAACAGATAAAACTGTGAGGAATCTAATAATAATAATAATAAAAAAAAGTACAAACCCCAGTAATGAACAAAATGGCACTTCCCCCAACTTCTCTTTGTAAGACTAGGAAATATTGTTATTTATAACTAGCTGAGTACCTGTTCGATGAATAGGTTTGTGTAGGTTGTTTTTGGGGGGAGAGGGGAGTAAAACTTAAGACGCCTGTGAACTAAAAAAGGCCGATTGGCGTAGGGTCATCCCCAAAACTCAGCGATAGGACAGTACACAGTGTGCGGTGGTGCGCACCTAAAATTTTCAGGAAGTGAAGATGTCATAAAAACCTACAGCATGTCAATGAGCCTAGTGAAAATTGGGAAAACAATAAATTTCCAATAAAAAAAACTACACCGATTTGAGACTTCTATTAAAAACTGTGCACTCTTACATCCATTCGGATGTACCATATAAAATTTGAAGTCTGAGTGTTGAATGGTTCAGAAGCCTTTTGCAACGAAAAATCTCAAGTCCACAAATATATATAGTCCACAAATATATATAGTATAAAGTGTTCATTAAAATATGATGAAACAGGTCAACAATGTACATCCCAGAAATGTATAAACTTCACACTCACCCCTGGCATATATTCCATAAATATAGACAAAACTTTGTTTTCTTGCTGGCAACCATAGTACTGGACAATTCTCTCATGCTGAAAGTTGCGTAGCAGTTGAAGCTCGTTCTCTAATGCCCTGACTTCCTATAAAATACACATAATGCAAAAATTGCACAATTAACCTGTGGTTTAGTTGATTTTCTGTCTTGTCTCTGATTCCTGTAATATTAAATGGAAACATTCTGGACAAGTGGCCATTCTAACCCAAAAAAGATTATTCTGGCCAAGCATATAAATTTGAGACTGACAGCATGCTTTTTAGTGCAATGTATTACCAACATGTTTTGAATTTTCCTTTACCTAAAACCTAATTCTATACTTAACTCTAGTCCAACTCAAGTCCTAAAAAACATCTAAAATGGCAGGTAGTATTGGATACTGAATACCTGAAGGGCCACAAATGAAATTGGTAATTAGTTTTAAACTCCCACTTGGTATAATATATTTTGATTGTTCTATTCATAAAGTAACATGAAATATCCACTGCGGCTCCATTCGTGATGTCCAAAAGAGTTCACGCTGTCATACCTTAGAGATTTCAGCATTCATGGTCCCAAGTTGCACTTGCTTCACTGCCAGCTCAATAGAAGAATCTGCATCACAGCATAAGTAAACCTCCCCAAAGGCTCCAGAGCCGAGTAACCTGCCTCGTTTCCAGTTTGTTGGTGCTCGTGGGGCTAAAACACAAACATACAGAAATAAAGTCAGATCAGACTGGCATTAATCATACAAAAACCTACACCTTATTTGAATTTGAAAACAAAAGCAATGCAGGACCTCTTCATTAAATTATTTCTGGTTCTAATATGCTTTGAGACAATGACATGAGGAAAAAAGTCTCTAACATAATGCACCAATTATATTATTTATAAATTATGCATTTTATTATCTGATATAATATATTTTACATTTACAAATCTCATGAGTAAACAAATTAGTTCAGGATTCCAAGCAGCAAAAGAGCAATCAAGTATGATAAAACTCTGCAGGTATCTTTATTAAAACTAACCTCACTACAAAACAAAACACAGCAGCAGTGTATGTGCTGCTTCATCCCTTATTTACTTTGAAACTGGGTATAAACACTATACATTCTCACATTTAGAAAACAAGGCTCCACTAAGTGATATTCTGCTCCCTGGAGAGTCCCAGTCTGGTTCTGCTGGTACTCCACTACTGGAGGAACTTCTCGAATCTATCGTGCCCTCTGACCCATGGGAGATCAGCGAGTGGACATAGGGCTCGTTTTCCAGACGTCGAAATGTTGATCTAGGAAATGTGTGACCTGAGCAGACATGGGAATAAATTATCATTTAAGAATGTAATAATAAGTGAAATGACATGGACAGGGCCAAGCATTGTTTGCTGCTGGAAATGGTAAAACACTTGCCAATGACTTACTAACATGGCATGAATGAATGCTCTTTTGCGAAATAGTTTACTTTGCAGTGGTTTTAGGAACAAACTGCCAAAAGTCTTGAACTGACAGCTTTTCATGAAAAAGAAAAAAAATCTGATTAATTTAGGAAAGAGAGATAAACAAGTTGATCATTATGTACAGTTTTGTAATTTCTCATGTGTTAAAATATTATGGTATGTTATTTTTACATATTGATTTAGAATGAGATCATCTTCTGTTTTCACCAGAAAACAAAATGATCAACGTTCAGAGTGTGGCAATTTGTGCTTGAGCTGACCCTCAATATAAACAATGATAATGTTTCCGCAGAAAAATAACAAAATTTGACAGAACACCGTAAATAAAAGGATTCCCAGGTAGCCGGAGAGGTTTTGATGTGACATCAGACTTAGCATTTTCAAGATTCTGACTTCATTGTTAAATTTACCCTAAAACTGAGGTCTCAACGGAAATTGTTTTAAGACTGGTTTGACTCACCATTGCTTTTACCCTCAATGGAGGACTCCAGCTGTGCTGAATCAAAACCTCTTGGGTAGGTACCATAGTGCTTGCGGTCTGAGGAAACACAAATGAAAAAAAATTTGATAAAATTTTACAGACGTTCATGATCAATGCCATGCATGTATATTTCAGGACTTGTTGAGGCTTGGCACCAGTTGCTGACTAAAACACTACCACCACAGGCTTCAAAATTGTTTTTATAGAATTGGCATCCAGATCATAATGTGACTATTAATGATTGCCAGTGGATTAACAACCTTTATAGATCACATGTAATACTGCTATTGTTAGAGCAATGTGGTATTTATGAGAAACTAGCTGAGTTACCCGGCCCTGCCCGGGAGAAATATCTTTATCTAGAAAACAACACGCACAATCGGCACACAGATTATGTAGATCTGGGTAGAAAACAACTCACAACTGGCACAGTAACACCCGCATGGCCTGTGCATAAGGCACAGAAACTCATGCCTTCTAACTTTGAAACGCAACCGGAAGTTTAAAGTCGAAACAAAACAAAGGCAGGAGGGAGGCCATCATTGTTGAGGAGAAAGCATTATTCGATGTTTTTAGGCCTATTTTCTTTTATTACAAAATTACAATACTTCGCTTTCATGTCAAGGGAATAGACACAGTAGCAAAAAGAACTTATCTTTCACATGTAATTTTTTCAGGTCTGGGCATTTCTTCCTCGCAGCAGTGAATTTTTTTTCCTTGCTGTTTTTTTATATAGATACTCATTTTCACATCACTGTTCTATCAAAGTTTCTTTTAAAAGCAAATTTACAATTTTTGTTTTACCTTCATTGACACTAAGCTTTACTTCTATGTGCACACAATTGTTATTTTAGTAGTCTGACTTCCATTGTTCATGCTTTAGTGACTGAATCTCCTGAATCAATCTTCTAGGGTATACAATACATGCATTATCCAGCTGACAAGCCATAAAATTCAAACTGAAACCCCCATGATCCAGGCAAAGCCAGCAAGACGTCACAAACAATGACACACACATCTGCCATGTTTTGCAAATATACTGTATACGCAAAAGACAAAACTTTACTGGAGATTCAAAAAACCATCTCCCCTTTCAAGCCGTTGTCTTCTTTGTTCAATTTCCATTTTGCACTGTCCAAACGAGGTCATTAATCGTACAAAATTATAAATCACAGTTTGAAGAGATATTATTTATATATTGCTTTTCATTCTGTGCAGTGATGTTAAAAAGTGAATTTGGTCAAAAGTGGCATGTATACTTATACAATCTTTTTATGTAACACGACAAATATATCTACCAGCCCATTTGGCAAACATATCATTTTCAGATTTCAGCTCAATGTTTGAGTACAATGTAATTAAGCAGACACAAAATGAATAAAAGAATGTTGATAGAGAACACAAAAAGATCAGCTGACAAAGACAGAGCAAGTACATTAGATGGAAAACGTGGCTGTAAAAGTGCCTGCCAACCATCCATTCTGTTGCCACAAAGCTGAGGGTGACGTCAACTGTGATTAAATGAATTTAATGCTGCCTTTGCTGAATTTAATGCTGCCATATACATGGTGGGAAAATGAGGTAATCAATTCAGAATCTGCATGACAATGTCCAAACAAAACCAACAAAAAATTGAAATCGTTTGGAAAATGAGACTGCAATAGATTTTTAGTGAATGGGTTTTGTAGTATTCTTCCACTCTACTTGCTTTCATGATAACGCCATACAAAAACAATGATGAAACCGAACCTGAGGACAAGGAAAGGAAATGACGATCAACGTACAACACCAACAGAAACAGCGAAAATGTCAGGGCAACTTACTGTTGTTGTCTCTCAAGAT
This sequence comes from Onchidella celtica, assembly GCA_963931925.1. Lineage (NCBI taxonomy): Eukaryota > Metazoa > Mollusca > Gastropoda > Systellommatophora > Onchidiidae > Onchidella > Onchidella celtica. Next base: position 8,870,996 of record OZ007583.1, on the reverse strand, counting down.
GACCTCGTCTTTAGAGTTCTCTGACAATGCACTTCGTCGGGAGTCTCGCCTCCTCCCATAGGCATCACTGCTGTGAACGAGACACAAGGTACAGCTCTTAGTGCCACTCTGCACTTACAGGTTTATAACAAGCTGTTTTCTTTAGACAGTACCTGCACCATTTATCATTCATACATTCTGTTGTCCATCTCATGTTTTCTAGCATCAAATTATAACCACCTTATCAATACTTGTGGTGATATATGTGTCCTCACAATGCTGAGTACTGATATTTTTAGCTGTTTTAATATTATAAGCAGAAACATTTTTGCCAGTATAAGAAATCTCACTCTCACCAAAACATCAAAATGCTGGCGCTGAAAAAAAATGCTCATATGCCAGCATGTGGGATGGGCAAAGATTTGCACAAATGCATTAAGTACTCACTAGCATAACCAATGTTCATTTCTATAAGTTGGCAACATCTGTTGACAGCTGAATGCTGCCTACTTAATTATTCATGAAAGTAACTGTTACTTTGTGTCTAGGAATATTAGGCAAAACTAATAATAAAAGCCAATCCATGAATATATATCAAATCTATCTTTATTCATGTTGACGACTAAGGCCTATTATCCCGTAAATATAATTAATGCTCAATTTACTCATGTTGACAACTAATGTCTATTATCCCGCCAATATAATTAATGCCCAAATATAATGCAGATCAATAAAATCTACATTCCATGAGTACTGCCAAATGTCTACTATCAATAAATTAGATTCACATTCGGTAAGTATCTACTGTTCATACTATTAACCAAGTTACTGACGAAGAAAATCTCGTACCCTTAGAATGACAAAGTTCTATCTCCACTTTTTTTAGCTGAACTGAGTTACACACTACACACTATTTCTACAGGGCCTGCTCCATAAGTATCAAATGGATTCAGTGTGAAAATTGTAAGCATTACTATAACCGAAAAAAAAAAAAGCCCTATCATCAAAGTTAAGACCACATGAAACTTGAATCATCAATTTCTCACTAGTTGATGGGAAGGAGTTCGAATCTTGTAATTCTATGGGAATGACTGCTGTGCCAAGCCCACTATTAACGATTATAAAGTACCAGTACTTAAAACCTTTTAATAATATTCACAGGAAGGAACTGGAAAATCTAAGGGCTGACAACGGACTAAAACCACTCACAGGCCTAAACTTAGGTGGAAACTTGCATACTACATTTTGTATTTTTATGAATACATGATGATACATAATACATACATTGGCTGAAGGTGGATCAAAATCTCAATATAGAGCTGGTGTCAGCCCTGGGGTGGACAATTCTCTCTTATCAAATATGACAACACATCATCACTTCTCTATGATAATGGCATATATCAGACTCATGCCAAAAGGCAACTGACAGTTGCAGGAGAGTTATCACATGATATTACAGAAGAAAAAAAATGTGCCAATAGGTAAAATGCGCATGACGTCACAGAGTTTTTGTTTTGTACTTCCGCCAAACAAGATGGTTGGTGGATCAGCTGAGGAGTGTAACTTCGAGATGTGTCTAAGCAGTTAAAATGCCGGCTGGTTGCATTGCAGTTGACTGTTGTGACAGGGGTGGAAAGGGTGGATCCAAACTGGTCCGATTCCCTACCATCCATGTAAACAAGAGAAAGGAAGTGAAAGAATTGACCGAACTTCTCCCATGTGCGTATATACACACGTGTCATTGTTTACAGTAGTGAACTCGCCGCCGATTGGTTCGCGGCGCCTTAAGTGGGTCTGGACAGACAAGATGGTGGATATGCGCATTCTACCTATGGGAAAACGTAATAATCCAGTAGAATCATAATGGTATAAGTCACCAAATGGACTGTTGGGCAGAGAACTGTACTATTTTATGTAGTAAGTTGTACCTGAATAGTGAACACTTCTCAGTATTTTCTCTCTTCGGCTTTGTAATTATACAACGGTCCAGTAACAACAGCCAATCAAATGACAGGAAAAGAAATAGTTTTTTTTTCTTCTTACATCTCAAAAGTGTCAAAAATAACTAATGTCATTAGCGTAGAGCAGTGACAACACAGAGCCAGCAATACTTACTATCCACTGATGTAACTGCTGTCAACAGAAGACGCAGAATCAGACATGGATCCTTCTCTATGATGATGATGAAAGATATCCTGAGAAAACAAATAAAAGAAAAAAATATATGAAAAAAGCTGGCATATCTATCTATTTAGAATTTTTTTTCCCCTTTGAAACACATATTATTCAGATTTCATTTCAAACCATGTCTTAATTTACTCTGTGGAAGAAAGAAATCCTCAAGGCAACACAGAGGATATTAAAAACAAGAAACTATCACCTTCTCCTTCACCTAAAGAAAATTGCAAAAGGTCTCCTTCAAGGACTGCCATTGGTAGAACTTTGAATGTGGCCACTTGAAAATGCACCATCATCTTGTTTGACATGATAACTCTAAGAATAACAGGGTTTCATGGCCTTAATTTCTTCACTTTTTCTGCATGAGACAAAAAGATTTAAAAAAAACAACTAGCACCAAGCAGTGATTCCACCTTGGAATTGCCCTACATGTACAACATTCATTTGGCCGATTTGACTCAGTTCAATCAGTATCCAATTTTCTGGACAAGGAATTGAATCTAGACATCAAAGAGTTAACCACACCTTTAATCTTGTCCTTAGGCAAATAGCTGTCCCAAGAGAACATCTGTCCTTAGGCAAACATGATTTTCCTTAAATGAACAGTTGACCTTACCTGAACAATTTTGCCAAGAGCACCAAAATATTGGTTCCCTTGATAGATTTTCAAGTTTTCATATCACTGCAGCTTAAAAACATGCATAATTCATCTTCTTCCTTCAATATTTTTGGTCCTTTTGAAAGTAACATTTAAATTGCTGTCTGCCCTTGTAACAGTGATTTATACAAGGGAGTAATCATTGTAATTTTGTTACATACAGCCTGTCTCTGCTGTTCATTTAAGGGTAACTATCCATGCAAGGTCAGTGGTGGATCTACTGTGAAACCAATGAGTAATGAAGCTTACGCTTCATGGCCCCCAAAGAAATTTTTTAAAATGTGTGATGTCTTATTGTTGCTGGTTGCGAAAGGGCCCCTTAACAGTTCAAGCTTCAGAGTTCTAAAAAATGTAGGTCCGCCTGACACACATAAGCGAAAGCGCACTCTACTTTTGACCTCCATTGAAGTCAAACCAGAATCATATTTTCTGAGTCATACCCGCTCCCATATCAATTCCCCCCCCCCCCCTCTCTCTGTCTTTTTCTCTCCATATTTTCACAAATGGGAAACAAATTATTAATCATACAAAATACAGAAAATCTGGCATGAGAACAATATGCCAGGGAAACAAATTGAGGTCAGAAAAAAAAACAAAAAACTGGTAAAATATTCTGTGTTTACAAAAAGCCAGGTTATTTATAAGTTAAGGTCTCTGCCCTGCCCTGCAAAACAGGAATGTTCCTTCCTGGACCATTAGGTCAAACCAGTATTAAAAAAAAAAAAAAGCACATGGAGATGAATGTAGAGTAAATGGTGCTTTTCAGTTCAGGTCATGATCTTTGCAGTGTTGAGATTTCAAAAAAAACAAATAAATTATTTACTTGACCTCTAGTGCGTTAGCGATCCTGTGACACAATGCGATAATGGCAGTATAATAATCTTCTTTTTTTTTTTTTTTTAACCTTTTCTTTCTCGCTCTTAGCCCCTTCGTCTATGATCGACACTTCCTGGTGAGACAGATATTTCTAATATTGCGTCCTTTTTCCCATGGAATTTCCTTACTGGTTCTTCTACCACCCCCCATCCCCCTCCCCATAAGGTAGTGGTTATTATCATGAGACTGCTTATGAAATTTTGTCATATCTTCCGCCCCAGGGGCCGCCCATGAAGTATGTACGCAAAAAAAAAAAAGGGGGGGTGTGTGTGGGGGGGGGGGTGTGGAAGCTTACCAACAGCGTATGAAAGGGGGTGGGAGCACTGAGGGGTGGGGAGAATGAGAAGGGGAAAGGGGGATTCTGTAAAACGTAGGAAGGCTTTGCAGTTGCGGCAATTAATTAAAAAGTTATGTAAATATTAATTTTTTTTTTTCAACAAAACAGGGTGCAGGATTATATAAAAATCAAATACAGGCTACGTTTGTAATGGAACAGTAAAATGTGTCACAAAAATGCCATTTAACATTTCACAATATTAAGGTTTTATCGTGGATAATTATTCAACATTTAAATGGCTGAACTCTCGCACAAAAAGGATTTGGGGGGGGGGGGTCGGGGGTCGACAAAACTGTGCATACGTACTTTATGGTTGGTACCCCCCTCGAGGTCACTCCTTGCCGCCGGTGAGGGGGCTTTAGTAACACCACCAGGGGTGTGAAACAAATGTGGCCGAGCCATCTCGCCGAGCATGAGCAAACTCTGCTCTAGCAAAATAAGCTGAAGACGGAGGTATCTGGCCAGAGTAGGGCGCCTAACCTAGATACCACACACCCTTTTCACTATTATGTCTAAGTCTGCAGTTAGTTATCGTCATGGTGTTCGCCCTGTGAAGTCCCCCCAGGCAGCGGCAGTGCCGGGCCCCCCCAGCCTCGAAGGGGCCCACCCAAGCTACTGGAGGTCCCTCTCGACTGCCCCGGGGAGCCGGGGGGCAGGAGAGGAATGCTACTGGCCAAACCATCAGAGATAAGGAGCAACCTTTAAAGATAATGCACTGGAATGCTGAAGGAGTCAACAGCAAGAAAGATGGATACAGCAAGAAGTTAGAGCTAGAAAACATCCTTTTTGAGGAGAAAGTAAGTATCTGCTGCATCCAAGAAACCCACCTCAGCAAAGACGTTGCTTTCAAGGTAAGAGGATACCAGTGCTTTAGAAACGACCGGACAGACAGAAGAAAAGGAGGAATTCTAACCTTGGTGAGAAACAACATCAGAGCAAGCCAGATTCAAGTGCTAATGGAGGGAGCAGAATATCATCTACTACACATCAGGACAGATCAGACGGAATTCCACATCCTCAATTATTACTGCCCAAACGACCGATCCATGTCCCTGGATACAATTCCCTTTAGAGGTAGGCTAATAGCATGTGGAGACTTCAACAGCCACTCCCAAAGCTGGGGCTATGAACACATGGACAAGAGAGGTGAGGAGGTTGAAACGTGGCAGGATGAGTTAGGACTGCTTCTCATAAATCAGCTCACAGACCCACCTACATTTTACTCAAGATGCTGGCATACCACCTCAACACCGGATATAGCCTTCTATACACCAGACCTGGACTGGAAGATCAAAAGGACTGTGGGGAAACAACTTGGAGGAAGTGACCATCGCCCTGTTTTCATCATGGTGGAAAACGAGCTAATAAAGAGCAGCAGCACCCTTGCCAGATGGAACTACAAGAAGGCCAATTGGATGATGTTCAGACACAGAACAAGCGTGCTTGCCACAAGTATAATTTCAACAGGGAAAAACATCAACACCATTGTGCAAGAGTTCAACTCATCTATTCTTCAAGCTGCCAAGGAAACAATACCTCGTGGAGCACGAAAGAACTACAAACCATACTGGAACAAGGATCTTGACGAACTCCACCAAGAAGTAGAAAAGGCACGAATACAGGCTGAAAACAACCCAGGACAACAGCAACACAATGCCCTCCAGCAAGCCAAGGCAAGATTTCAAAGAGGAAAGCTCCAGGCACGACGCAAGAGCTGGAAAGAGAAAACAGCCTCCCTCAACTTTGAAAAAGACGGCAGGAAACTATGGAACCTGGTTAAAGCTCTAAATGATGAAGGAACAGATAGTAACATCAGAGTCACTTTGCAAGAGAATGGCAAGACCCTAACCAAGAAAACAGCAGCGAATGTTTTTGCAGATGTGTTTGCTAAGGACTGTAACATAGAGGTAAGTACAAGCAAGTTAAAGGAGGCAAGAAATGACAAGGCCCCGGAGAGAAACGAAGGAGACCAGCCAGAAGTCATGAACACAAAGATCACACGGCAAGAACTAGACCTTGCCATTAGCAAACTAAAACTGCGGAAGTCACCAGGTGCAGATGGAATACCAAATGAGATGATCAAGAAACTCGGATCCGGAGCTCTGAATAAATTACTAGAGATCTTCAACGTCAGCTGGAAAACTGGAGAAGTACCACAGATCTGGCGAGAAGCAATCATGGTCCCAATACCCAAAAATGGAAAGGACAAAGGAACAGCAAGAAACTATCGACCAATAAGCTTGACAAGCTGCCTCTGCAAGACCATGGAACGGATCGTCAACCACAGAACGAAGTGGTACCTGGAAAGCAACCACCTACTGGCTGATCAGCAAGCAGGGTTCCGTCAGTGTTATTCCACAGAGGATCAAGCAACCTATCTGTCTCAGGACATTGAAGATGCCTTCCAGGACAAGAAACAAGTATTAGCAGTGTGGATCGACCTTCGAAAGGCCTTTGACAAAGTCTGGAAAGACGGACTACTCAGGAAGCTGCGAGACAACAAAGTGACTGGTAGCATGTACAAGTGGACCAAGAGCCTTCTACACAACAGAAGAGCAAGAGTCCAGCTGGATGGATGTCACAGCAAGAAGGTACTGCTGAGACACGGTGTGCCACAGGGAGGAGTAATATCACCCACCTTATTCCTGATCTTCATAAATGACCTAGTTCAAGAACTACCCTGCGGAATACGTACAGCTCTGCATGCAGATGACCTAGTTATGTGGTGTACGGAAGAACATGCCACAGTTGCCACAAGAAGACTACAAAGAGCCACTGACATCCTCTTAGCATGGACGAATAAGTGGTGTGTCACAGTCAACGAAGAGAAGTCGTCCACTACTCTTTTCACCCTGTCTCCAAAACAGACTGCTGGAGCCATCAAGCTCAATGGGACATCACTCAAGGAAGACAAAGCACCAACCTATCTAGGAGTCACATTCGACACCAGGCTCTCATGGAGGAATCACATCGAGAGGGCAGAGACAAAAGCTAGAAGAAAGCTAGCCATATTGAGGAAACTGAGCGGCACATCATGGGGAGCGACAGAAAGAATTCTCAAGAATGTGTATCAGCAAGGGATTCGCCCTCACCTCGAATATGGTTCAACAGCCTGGAGTTCAGCGTCCAACTCAGCCCTTCAGATGTTAGACAAAGTTCAGAACCAGGCTTTGCGCATCATCACAGGAGCAATGAAGTCAACACCCATTGTGGAGATGGAGAAGATCACCCAGATAGCAACACTTGCAGAACGAAGAGAAACCAGGGTGGCAATCCAGGCAGAGAAATTCAACAGCATAGAGAATCACCCAATGAAAGAGAAGCTAGGAGACCTGGCAAGGGGAAGGCTGAAACGTACGAGCTTTATTCACAAGGCAAAGCGAATAAGAAGACAGCTATCACACCTTCCCCAGATTGCCCACCCCCTGACATCTGTATCTGAACAGACCCCTTGGACGGAGGAGACAGAGATCCAAGTCCAGATACACACAGACGTTGATGGTGTCTTCAACAAGGGAGAACAAAGTGAAGTAGAAAGAAGAACTGCTGTACTCGGCCTACTTGATGACAAGTATCCAAGCGAATCATGGGTTCGAGTCTACACAGATGGCTCTGCTGAGAATGCTGTAACAAACGGAGGTGCCGGAGTGTATATAGAGTATCCAGACTCGACAAGAACGGCAATTAGCATGCCAACCGGAACCTTCTGCAATAATTATGGATCAGAAGCCAAAGCCCTCATGACAGCTGCCACAGAGCTTCAAGTAGAGGACAGCAACATCGTCTTCCTCACAGATGCAAGATCAGTCCTTGAGGCCCTTCAAGCTGGCAAGCTTAACGACCTGAAGAAATGTTTTACACAGCTTGGGAAAAATAGAAGCAGGATAGTCCTACAGTGGATACCATCACATTGTGGAGTCCCAGGCAATGAGAAGGCAGACCAACTGGCCGAGGAGGGCTCCGGCCTGGAGCAGCCACAGTGCCTCCTAAACTACTATGAGAAGAAAAACCTCATCAAAAACAACAGACGGCAGCAAATAAACTAACAGGATAAATATCATCTCCTGAACAGAGAGGATCAAGTACTATTGTTCAGACTAAGAACTGGTCACAATAGGCTCCACCACCACATGTTCACCAAGTTCAAAATAGGAACATCTGCCATATGCGAGTGCAGCCAGTCTCCTCAAAACACGGAGCATATATTGCAGAACTGCACACTCCTCTCAGCACTGCGAGAAACATATTGGCCCCAACCCACCGACCTGAATATCAAACTCTATGGTGCTCTGCCAGAACTGCAGAAAACCGTAGATTTTATTAAAAGAACAAATCTGCAGATTTAGATTGGTGAACGAAAGAAGAAGATGGATGGTACCGTGTACCACCCCCCGACCACCACCACCAACTTCGTCTTTCTCGCAGACAATGCTCCATCCTATCTCCCGGTATTATAAAAACCACAGAAAAACGGTGGGGTCGCAGGTCTACGTGTGTTGAGATCTTCCTTTTCAGAGGGTCAGTACCAAGTCTACTTACTCTTCCTGCCACTCCCACTGATCCTAACATGAACAGGACACGCGGTTCGGCCAATTTCACCCCGTACCCCCCCCCCCGCCCCACCCATCCCTTTATAAACACATACATATACACACTCAATTCTCTCTCTCTCTCTCGTTCTTGGCGTCGGTCCCGCCACTTGAACAACAACAACAGTAATAAGAATAAGAATAATAGTAATAACAACAATAAAAATAAAACCTTAAACCATCAAACATTCCGTCCAGTAGATAGATTCCTTCACACACTGCTGGTGCTGTTATCCCCAGTCCCCCCCCGCGACCCACAACCCACACAATTCCCACACCCAGCCAGGTTAAAAAAGCTGCCAAAAACTAATGTTAACCCATTTATTACAAGTTAACAAATTCACGCAATCAAAACAAACTATAAATAAACGTGTATTTTTATTTTTTAAGCTTCAAAGTGAAAGGAGTCGTCTTTTATTGCGGGCAAAATCTGATACTGCCGTCACCGTCTGCATTGAATTCCTGACCCATTGACTGAAAGTTGGTCGTTTCCATAATTGTATTGAATGGTGTAGGCATCGTCACTACACGAACGCTAGAACGATCTCAGTGAAACCCAATTCCGAAGCTTGCGCAATAGCGGATCTGCGATGAAACTAATGAAGCTTAAGCTTCAGGGCTGCTGATCTTGGAAAGGTCCCGAAGGAACTTGTTTTTAACCCTTTGAATACTGGCGCCGTCAAAACTGCATTTTCCCCAAGTCCCGTTTATATTAAGATTCACACATTTCAGTTACTTTCAATGGTAAATATGAATCTTAATCAGGCTAATGATCTATATTTAAAAGCCAGTAATGGAGGAACAAAAAACCCGCAATTGATGCAGCAGTAAAGAGTTAGCAGCAATGTTGTTTCAGTACTGAAAGGGTTGATGAGTGAATTTTGGATGTTGCCCTATTGCTAATGGTTGCCAAGGGACCCCATAACAGTTCAAGGTCGAACATCCCGAAAATGTAAGTCCCCCACTGAGCTTGCATTGAGAACTTGGTCATTATCCCGTCTGTATATTTGTTGCATTATAATATAAAATAAGGGTGTGGCTTTTAAAAGGCTGCCGTAACTCAATCGTGTTTAGATGTAATGGTTTCTGCCATTCTAAACAGCCTGAGAAAGTCCGTGTCTTGTTAGTGGTCTGTAACGAAGAACTGAGACTGTTAAAAGTTTCACTTATTTATTCTAAGCTTTATATCAGCGGTTCTCAATCTTTTTGGGGCAATCGCCCCCACCCCCCAGCCCCAAATTTTCGACACCTCTGACTTCATGAAAGCTGTGAAGTATTCGCAGCCACATTGTCACCCAGCTCCCCCCCCCCCCCCCCACCAAATCGCACTGTTCGCCATTTTCGCCCCCACCTCCCCCGCGTTGAGAAGCACTGATTTCGATTGTTACTTAACACCTTTAACTGTCGGGTTTTTTTGTTTTTGTTTTGTTTCTTAAAGACTGACAACTTTATCTTAATGAGGCTGGTGGAAAAAAATACATCAAACAATCTAGATCTATCTGTTCACGAACACAGGCCATTTTAAATGCTGCTTTGATTAATAAAATCCGTCACGCAAACGCTGAATCTGATCTTTTTTCACCACCACCTTTTTTCACCCCCCCCCCCCCCGAATTACCCGGATGATCATGTCACTGGTATCCGCTGTGGCGCTGAAATGTCAACGTGAGTGTCCAGCAAACACCATAGTGATCACAATCAGCGCTGGAAATCTCGAGTGTTTGAGTCTGGAGAAGGCACCTCGACAAGATCACGATCACATTGTGCTAGGAAAAACAGCCAGACGAAAGGCAGAATATCGTCACTGCTCTATGATAATGCCGTATATCAGATTTACGCCAAAAAGGCAACTGACAGTTCAATGCCGTTACTGCGCATGAGGGCTATCTGAGTGGTAAGAAACTCCCTGGTGGATTGAGTCAAGTGACGGTCTTCAGAGGAAGAGTGGATTCTTCCATTAGATGTTTCGGCCTTTAATTCCTGACTATCTTCTAGAACCCCGGCCACACCGAGTTCATGAAAAAAGAAATGCGCCAATAGGAAAATGTAATCATCCAATAGCATCATAATGGCATACGTCACCAAATGCAAAGAAAGAGTTGTTTTCTTTCTTTTCTTACTACCGGTACCTCAAAAGTGTCAAAAATGACTCTTGCCATTAGCGTAGAACAGTGATGATATGGCAGAACGAGAGACTGAAGAGGACCCTACCAGAAAAGCCCACAAACCACCCGCTTGGCAATCTTGTCTCTGCATCCAGCCAGACAATGTGCTGAAGTTGAGTATGTTGGTACTGAAACACTTTACTAGTTTCAAAGACGTAGATAAAAGTGAAATATCACGAGATAGATTCAGGTCACGCTAACATCTCCTTTTTATAAAAAAATTTAAGAAAGGAAAAAAAAATTTTTTTCGTTTAAAAAGAGTTGGCCTACTTGACACCCCAAAGATTACGGAAATAGATATGACAAAAATGAACCAAATTAGGAAATCGTTACTGATAAGAGGTGTTAAGACAAAATTTTTACTACAAGGAGAGGGGAAGCTGTGGTAGGTATGATTAAAGAAGCTGTGTACAAGAGATCTGTCACGTATGAATACATGATAGTGTTGCTATATATGGACTGATCCTGTTACTTGTTAAGTTTTGACAACCAGCAGTACCGAAATCACAATCACGCTTTGCAAACTTCAAAGGAATCTAAAAATGTGTATTTCAGCCCTGCCAACTCATGACGAAGTCTAGAAGGGACATCCCAAAGGAAAAGTATATCCCATGCCCCATAAAAGTATCTTGAAACTGTCATATTTTCATGGTTTTCTTTTTTTCTTAAAAGTTCGTTTTTTGTTTTTTAAATTCTCACATCCTTCCCAATACCCTAAATGCAAAATAGTCCTGTAAAATAAGTGGTAACTGGCCAGTCTGGTTGTAAGAAGTTTGGGAAAGTTGCGGAATTATCAGAGTTACAACACAGGGAGCAACCATAAAATATTATACCGGTGTTTCTCAAGGTGGGGGCACCCCCCCCCCCGCCACCGGTGGGGCATGGCAGTATTTTGGTGGGGAGTGGAACTTCAGTTTGAGGCGTGGGGATTTTTTTTCATAGTGAAGATTCAAGGCTGAAAACTGACGAAATTAGTTCCTCCAATCAAACAAATCTGCAGCCAGCGACAGGGGTAAGGCTCCCATTGAAGTAAAAAAAAACAACAACAACAACGACAGGAGAATGAAACTTGAAATTAAGTTTTAATCAAAACTTTTTTGAATGTATCCATACTGAATATGTCAATATATTTTTAAAATGTTTTTGTAAATATTGAATACTCACTTTGTCCGATTATGGCGAGGCGAGCGTTGTTTGTTGGAAAATTGAGGTGGGGCATGGGTAAAAAAAATGTTGAGAAACGCTGGTATATATATATATATACGCTCGGGTTGGGGTGGGGTGGGTGGCAACAGCGTGCAGAAGGCGTACATGGGGAGGGAGTGTTCAGGGGGAAGCGTGCGCACGCTTTTCAATATGGTCATACATTTTAAGAAATTGGTTCTCACAACAAACTGTGTTGTAGGATAATGTAAAACTGAATACCGGCTACGCACAATTTCAGAACCGTTCCACGAAAAAGGAAAAGTGCTTTAGTTTTTGTCCTCCTCTGTCAACGACTTTTCAACATGAGACTGGAAGGTTCTGTGGCCTCAATAGAACATTGTAATATTATACTGCATACTGAAAAAACTGCCTTCGGCTGAGACCCCCGAGAAACCAAAGATTTTCCAGTACTGCCTGAGAGATATCGGGGTGGGAGGTGAGGAGAGAAAGCGTGAGAGAAAAGAGGAGAGGAGAGAGAGAGAGTGAGAAAGAGAAATGGTTCTGTGTATGTTGGGAATGGGAAAGTTGTCGCAGACTGTGGTGATTACTAGTATAAGAGAAGTGCAGGTAAAAAAAAAAAAAATCGGGGCCTGAGGAGGGATAAACTATTTCTTCACGAACAATCTCCTCTCCATCAGTAGGTCCGTCTATTCACTCTTGCGTCCCTTCGTTCATCCATCCATCCGCCTATTTTCCGCCCGTTAACCGTTCGTCCATTAATCCATCCATACATACACAAATCCATCCATACATACACAAATCCATCCATCCATTAACAAAAACGTACATACACACACAAGCACCGTGAACAAGCAATAAAACAGTGAGACGCCAACAGAACAACTAAAAGCTGGATTTTCAAGTGTCTCCGGAAACGGAAACGGCGACGGAAACGTAAAAAATCCGCCACGTAGTAAAAAGAAAGAGTGTTTGTATGTGAACAGAGACAGCGTTTCCATACACATGAAAATATTTTTTCTGTTTCACTACTGGGAGGGTTTTTTGACGTTTCCGTTGCTGTCTCCACTTCCGTACACATGAAAACACAGCTTAACACAGTTTATCCCAGTGCCCTCGCGTGAAGT
>OZ007583.1:8827923-8852923 GCA_963931925.1 Onchidella celtica | reverse complement strand
CTAAACTCCTAAGCCCAAAAAGAATCGAAAAGCAAACTTTCAAAAAGTCACCGTCACCGTACCTAGACCAGTTGTGCTAAACTTGAAATTCTTTTTGCTTCTTCTGAAAAGCAGACAAAACCAGTTATTACCGCAAAAAAAGTTATAGGGAACGGTGATGAAAAGAAGTTATTTGTCGTACAAAGTTATAAACCCAGACAGAAAGACACAGCACCTTTCTGGCCGACATTGGTGTATACAGCGTTTTGCCGGAGCACGGCGGCATTCCTGCCTGTCTACACGGCCGATCACTGTGCTGGCTAGAGTGACAGAGTGGGACCACTGGACACAAGACATTGTTGACCGAAGCCTCGCAGATTGTTCGGGAACGGCCATGTTTTTGTATAGTGTTATTTCGATATGATTTACACAACATAATCTATCCTCGCGGTCACCACCTTCACTCCAGACTACCAACACCACCCCCCCCTCCCCAATCCCATCCCCGCAGGATGGCTTATATAAGTAAAAAGTACACATTCAGTCAATCAGGTCTCTGAAAGACCAAAAGAATTCGGCCAGTCATTGACTCCGCCTGTGGGGGACAGTTGGGCGTATGAGAACATTTTCAAATTTCGTTAGAACTTGAGGTGCACTGATAATTCTAGCTTGGTCAAAGTCAATTTCAATAACGCTATAATAAAGAGTGGCCGAAATTCAGGAACAGAAAATGCGAGTTACGGGTTTTTTTTTATCATAATTTCACGGCACGGCTAGTTGACCGGGAATAACGTATCATATTATAATGAGAGTCGGCAACCAGTATGTTTTATGTCCAAAATAGTAACCTTAATGAAAATTCAAATAATTACAATAACTTCAACATGGTCACATGAACAGTTTTACTGGGTTATGAAACAAAGTCACACACCGCGTGTCTTGGATAATTAAAGGCATTTAAAAGCAGTAAATAAAATTGGCCGTAACACATTCTGGTTGAGAACCCTCGATTTACGGAGAAGGGGAGTAGGACGATTATTTTATATTATGATCTCCCAGTATCTCCCATTACTAATGACGAATATTCCAAGTAGCCGCCAAGCTCTTTAACTCTTGCACGGGACAGAAATTGCTCGATAGTGGAGTAAATAAATTATCAGCAATTATCAGCTCAAAACCACACGTTAGGAAGTATTAAGGGGGCCACGTTGGTCTAGACTCCAGAAGTAAAGTGTCCGCCTCTCATGTCAAAGGTACCGGGTTCGATTCCCGGTCGGTGCAGGCATGATGGATTTTGGGGATTTTCTCATATTTTCCTGTCCCTGATGCTTTGGTAGGTAGGATCGAGCACCTAGTCTTCTCGGATAAAGGCAAAAAACTCGGATGACCCCTGTGCATGTTGCGCACGTTCAAAATACTTTGTCAGTTGGAAGTCGAGAAGAGCAGGCCTAATAAGGCCGCTGCCCGGGCAAAATTGAAAAGAAAAACTAGTCTCTACCCCCCCTCCCCCTAAAAAAAAAAACCACCGACGGGCTCTGCACTGTGGCGACGACATGTCTGCTCCAGTTGTAACTGGGCTACAATGACCCCGAGGCAAATTTCCCAAATGGGATCAAAGAAGTATACAAAAATACACAAATTATTTTTCCTTTGCGCGGATTCCCATTGGAAGGATAGTAATACTCTCCACCGTTGGCCACGGGCCTTTTCTGCCAGTCACATCTGTGTTAAGGGGACTGGTGCATTTTGTTATCACTGGCCGCTGACCATTTTCTCTCCTCCCCCCCCCCCCCCAACTTCCGTCCTCTCCGGACACATTTCGTGTTTTTGTAAAGGATTCAATCTTGCAGTGTCCACCTGAAGTAGAGGCTAATCTACGGCCTAATCTGCCTGTAAATACTGGTGGTCTTTGTCCAATGTTTGTTCATTCCTGTGTTACTTGGGCTGGTCACTGGCCGGACGTAGCTGGATATACAGGGGGGTACGTTTGTTGGGGGTCTCACATTGCTGGCTGCAGAGGTGTAGGGTCGGTATCACAGTATGTTGGGGGGCGGGCGGGGGGAATCTCTGCGTACGATGGATGGTTTGTGGAAGGGGGAGGGGGTTGACCTTGACACCTCGTCCTCTCAGAATGGCAAGTTTTTAACTCCCTTCGGTCAACTTTCTGAGAAATCGAGGATTGAACTTTCCTGTGATCACAGCTTATAGAGCAAAGAATGTTCTTTTTTCTTGTTAGTAATACTTATAAATTACACACACCGAATCCTCCTCATACTTTGATACAACACCCAATGGAGAAGGCCCGTAGAAGTGTCTGGGACCCCCACTGTCGAATAAACATAGACCAACTGGAAAGGGTCCAGAGGAGAGCTGCCCGCTTTGTGACAAATGACTATACTAGAAGTAGTAGTGTAAATAAAATGATGAGAGACCTCGAGTGGACACCATTAGAAGAGAGGAGAGCAAAAAACAAAGTAAAAATATTTTATAAAGGCAGGGAAGGAAATATCCATATCCCACTGAACCACCTCACCATTAATACCAGAGGCAACAGAAGGAATAATATAAAATATAACACCCCAAGCTCACGGGTTAACAGCCATCTTTATTCTTTTTACCCTAATGTCATCAGGATGTGGAACAACCTCCCGGCAGAAGTCCAAACACTATCGTCTGCAACGACTTTCGACAATGAATTTAAGAACATTATTATCCGTTGCAGCTACCATTGTAACTAAAGTGCGGGTTGTATTTCTGTGCACAATCTGGAAACCAAGAGATATTTATACCAGAGTTATATATACAAAAGACTTTATACAACTAATATATTTTTAAATGGTCTTAACATCTATGTAAGATTTTACCCTGTTTTTAGCCTCAGAGGAGCGACGTTGAGTCGCATATACTATAGTGCAGTTGGGGAATCGTCTTATAGTTATAGACGAACCAACTATAAAAGAAGAAGCAGAAGAAGAAGAAGAAGTAATGTGTAGTGTGTAACTCCGTTCAGCCCAAAAGTGGAGATAGAACCTTGTCATTCTAAGGTGACAACGAGTGTGGACAGGAGGAAAATACCGATGCGTGTACGAGGGGATGACACCTTTGCATACCAGGGCATGCGTACCCCGGGTGTACTGGGGAGGGAGTAGCCCTGTGTACAAGGGCATGGGCTTCTGTGTAGTGGTAGATGGGTACAACTATGTCCTGGGGGTGGGGGTGATGGGGGGGCACAGGTCTTGACCGGAACTGGCTGCAAGACAAAACAACACGTACATAGCTTCCAACAGAAAAGAACGCACAGCCTGGGCAGGTACACAGTCATGCTGGTAATGAAACTTCCTGCCTGAAGTCACAGCCTTTCTCAAGGGTACAATGTTGTCGCTCTCTGTGATCTCTCCCCTGGTGAAGTCTGAACTCTTCTTTGTGTGAATTTGAATGTAGATCTTAGTGATATTTCCAGGTGTTGTAAATTTACGTCGGATAAAAGTGGGGGAGGGGCGGGGTGGGTGGGGATCTTGGAAGAATGATGATTATTGCTGGCATTTATCAATCAAATTACATTTATTGTATACTGTCATGTATTATTATAAACTAGCTGAGGTCCCCGGCGCTGCCCGGGATAAATCGGTTTGAATATTGGTGGTCTCAGTTCTGGGTGGTTATTATGGACCTGCTTCATCTGGCCTGTTCCTATTTGTTTATTTTATTTTTGTTTGTTTGTTTTTAAATAAGTCTTACTGTTCTGCCTTTGTGAGTTGACACCCTGCACATCCCGTACAACAGCATGATTTGCGCACGGGTTAGTGTGTTTGACAGTGAACACATCGCAGGAAGTGATAACTAAACCTTAAAATGGCGAACTATGACTCGAAATAGATCTAAATGATGGCGTAACAATAAATTTCCAATAAAAAAAAACTACACCGATTTGAGACTTCTATTAAAAACTGTGCACCCTTACATCAATTCTGATGCACCATATAAAATTTGAGGTCTGAGTGTTGAGTGGTTCAGAAGCCTTTTGCAACGAAAAATCTCAAGTCCACAAATATATATAGTATAGATAAGTGAAGAACACTGTCCCACGGAGCGAGGAGTGGGGAGGGGGAATGACAGAGTGCCTTCATCTTACTTGTTTGTTTTTTGTTTTTTTCAAATATTGTTGATGCATCTTTTTTGTGTATGTTTTGAATTGGCCGTTCGGCCCATACTAAATTTGTAACTTATCGAGAGGGGAGTAATTTTCAACATTTGCCTGAATAGTAGGGAAGAGATGAACATGTGAAAGAAAGAAAATAAGACATGGTTGGACAGACAGACAGACAAAGAAACAGGGCCCAAATTCTGTCCACATCTTCCACCCCCCCCCCCCTTTCTGCATCATAATCATCCCCACCTCCAGAGATGCTCCCACGCGAGCCTGCTTCGAGGACAAGCAGCTCACAGGTTCTCTACTTTCTTCAACTGCAAGTATTCATTTTTATATCTTTTCTGCATCTTCATCCATACTATCTGACTTATTGGTGCCAGTCTATCAATACATACAAAACGTGTACTCGTCAATGGCAGATGCGTTCTGCATTTTTTGCACTTCATGAATTGCTCAATATAATTTAATTATGTTTGATGTAGAATCATGTAACACGCATGCATTAACACTTGATCGCCTAATTTCCCACACTTGGAAAACTGTCCACGCACTGAGCACACCCAATGCCAAGTCCAAGGACTCCACTGTGTCAGGAAGAGACAACTAAGGTCTCTGGAGAGACTCAGACCTTGAACTCGGTCACAGTGCACGGGTGACTTAACGCCGGGCCTGTGATCTGTGAACATCTCTCCGCCCCCCCCCCCCCTGGGTCGTTGAGTATAATCTGACTTCCAGACCGGTAACACTTGCGACATGCGGATCCTTTTTTTCGCCATAGGCACATGCGACTTGGCAATGGCCATTACTCAGCTGTATATCACAGTATCTTTATCCTGTCCTTAATCCCTGCTGGTCTTCATTTGATATCTCTGAACGCCTTGATTTTTACACCACTTAGATGGGTACGCAGACAACCACACAAGCAAAAAAGTAAGCTAAATGGTAGGTTGACAAATACCCACCCATCTATACAATTACCAATCTATACACTTCGGTGGGCAGGCAGATCAAACGGACATGTAGACGAAATATAAAGACCACAGAAAATCTGTGGGGTCGCTGCAATTTTCCATCCTGTTATATTTTTGTCCCTGATGAAGATTTATATACCCAAAGCTCGATTTGCCTTCCCTTTTCGTTTGCCTTTTAT
Source organism: Onchidella celtica (assembly GCA_963931925.1). Taxonomy (NCBI): domain Eukaryota; kingdom Metazoa; phylum Mollusca; class Gastropoda; order Systellommatophora; family Onchidiidae; genus Onchidella; species Onchidella celtica. The sequence continues at coordinate 8,847,644 of OZ007583.1, read as the reverse complement.
CGTATCGCTTCGGCACTACTTCTTACCCGAGGTTTTGTTAAATACAACTTTTTTCCTTTTGCCATACTTTGAAGTGGATAAGTGGGCATGTTGGGAGCTACAGAAAGACAAGACATTAGAAAAGGCCATTGATAATTATGATCTGAATGGAAAAAATGGCGGAATGTTGGCAGAGTAGGAATGAAGGACGGAGTGTGTTGGAAGAGCAGGAATGAAGGACGGAGTGTTGGAAGAGTAGGAATGAAGGACGGAGTGTTGGAAGAGTAGGAATGAAGGACGGAGTGTTGGAAGAGTAGGAATGAAGGACGGAATGTTGGAAGAGTCGGAATGAAGGACGGAATGTTGGCAGAGTAGGAATGAAGGACGGTGTGTTGGAAGAGTAGGAATGAAGGACGGAGTGTTGGAAGAGTAGGAATGAAGGACGGAATGTTGGCAGAGTAGGAATGAAGGGCGGAGTGTTGGAAGAGTAGGAATGAAGGACGGAGTGTTGGAAGAGTAGGAATGAAGGACGGAGTGTTGGAAGAGTAGGAATGAAGGACGGAGCGTTGGAAGAGTAGGAATGAAGGACGGAGTAATGACAGAGTAGGAATGAAGGACGGAATGTTGGAAGAGTAGGAATGAAGGACGGAGTGTTGGAAGAGTAGGAATGAAGGACGGAATGTTGGCAGAGTAGGAATGAAGGACGGAGTGTTGGAAGAGTAGGAATGAAGGACGGAGTGTTGGAAGAGTAGGAATGAAGGACGGAATGTTGGAAGAGTAGGAATGAAGGACGGAGTGTTGGAAGAGTAGGAATGAAGGACGGAGTGTTGGAAGAGTAGGAATGAAGGACGGAGTGTTGGAAGAGTAGGAATGAAGGACGGAGTGTTGGAAGAGTAGGAATGAAGGACGGAGTGTTGGAAGGGTAGGAATGAAGGACGGAGTGTTGGAAGAGTAGGAATGAAGGACGGAGTGTTGGAAGAGTAGGAATGAAGGACGGAGTGTTGGCAGTGGAGGAATGAAGGACGGAGCGTTGGAAGAGTAGGAATGAAGGACGGAGTGTTGGAAGAGTAGGAATGAAGGACGGAGTGTTGGAAGAGTAGGCATGAAGGACGGAGTGTTGGAAGAGTAGGAATGAAGGACGGAGTGTTGGAAGAGTAGGAATGAAGGACGGAGCGTTGGAAGAGTAGGAATGAAGGACGGAGTGTTGGAAGAGTAGGAATGAAGGACGGAGTGTTGGAAGAGTAGGAATGAAGGACGGAATGTTGGAAGAGTAGGAATGAAGGACGGAGTGTTGGAAGAGTAGGAATGAAGGACGGAATGTTGGAAGAGTAGGAATGAAGGACGGAGTGTTGGAAGAGTAGGAATGAAGGACAGAATGTTGGAAGAGTAGGAATGAAGGACGGAATGTTGGAAGAGTAGGAATGAAGGACGGAGTGTTGGAAGAGTAGGAATGAAGGACGGAATGTTGGCAGAGTAGGAATGAAGGACGGAGTGTTGGAAGAGTAGGAATGAAGGACGGAGTGTTGGAAGAGTAGGAATGAAGGACGGAGCGTTGGAAGAGTAGGAATGAAGGACGGAGTGTTGGAAGAGTAGGAATGAAGGACGGAGCGTTGGAAGAGTAGGAATGAAGGACGGAGCGTTGGAAGAGTAGGAATGAAGGACGGAGCGCTGGAAGAGTAGGAATGAAGGACGGAGCGTTGGAATAGTCCGGAGAATATCCAGAAATGGGAAAGGGGGGGGGGTGGGGTGGGGAAGCCAAACATGAAATAAAAAAAAAAACACACACACAAAATAATGCTCAAAACAAACAGGGAAAGGGTAACATGAGAAACGGTGGAAAACAGAATAGGTATCTCTACACCAAAGCTTCTTTCTAACTGCGACGTATACTGTAAACGCGTGTTGTTCTCTGCCGAAAGGCACAGTCAGACGATTATCTGATTGATATCTGAGGCTAATGGGTGCAAACTGGCTGGGAAAAAAAGCAAGTTCTTACTGCAGGACATACCAGTGTCCTTGACATTACTGGTGTCAACAACTATTCATCTCTCAAACATTCTTGATTTACCTGGCGCAGGAAAACATGGCGGATATTTGAACCAGGAAGCCTAGATATTCGCATTAGGCTTTTTGGTGACAAATTTGAGGCCAGCATCCAAAAACGTTACAACCAAAAGGTTATCCTGGTCTCCGGGCCAAAAAGCAATTTTTAACCCTAACCACTGCACTTTCCCAGGACAAAACACAACAACAACAACAACAACAACAAAGCCCGGACGCTAGTACTTTGTCCCATGCAGCCCCCAAAATGCATGATATGAGACATCCTGTCTGCATGGCTGCGTAAAAAAGTATCCACTTGTGGTATAGAAGCAAAAAATTACCATAGAAATTACTATGAGCGGGTGTATAGGGGAAAAATTTTTATTCTACGATTGCAATCTGGGAGTTGAAAAAGCTTGTTGAAACGAAGGCAATATCACAGATGAAACGACTGGAGAGATTATGGCGATATGAAACACCTGCCAGACTACCACAGCCTAACGAATAATTATGGGATAATATGGAGTTTCGTTTACTCTCAACATCTCTTGTAGTCCCACTCTCTCAAAAATTTCAGGTTAATGATCGGTCTCGCTCAACTTACGGCTTTCTGCTCAAGGGGCCGTTCATAAACTCAGTGGCGGACCTACAGATTTGTGACACTGAAATTAACTGTTATGGGGCCGCCCCTTCCCAACCAGCAACAATAATGCAACATCAAAAATTCACTCAAGAGAAGTTTCTTCGGGGTCCCGAAGCTTAAGCTTCTCTAGTCTCATAGAGGATCCGCCACTGCATAGACCAAAGCTGTAGTTTAACTATTTTAATGGAATTAACTCTCTGACGTGCAGTGTATTAATTTGTAAAAGAAGTCAAGGGCTGAAATACATGTTTGACAGGGGTTCTCTTTCCCTGGGGGCCTCTTGTTGTATCGTTCTACTACGAGTCTTCTTTTCGGTTCTATTCAGCTTCAGCGCCAATCGCCGCTCTGGAGACTATCGTGAGTCTCAGACAACAGACACCTGGCCTGGCAGCCCACAAGTCAAATACAGGTGACCATTTTTCCCTGTCGCAGGTCTGTGGTCATCGAAGTCTACGGTGCCCCCAGATAAACGAGCCGTGACCGACTTTCTGTCGCGGGGTCTCCTCTGACGTCACCAATAATTGTCTAGTGTGGCATTTTCAGTCGGAGTGGTGGTCCTCGAAACCGGGGATGGGTGGGGGCTCGGGCAGAGAGAGAGAGAGAGAGAGAGAGAGAGAGAGAGAGAGAGAGAGGAGAGAGAGAAGAAGAAGAAGAAGAAGAAGAAGTAATTCTCGTAAGTGGGAGAGCATTTGCGCAGCGTGCAATGTGATCAAATTGGGTTTTACTTGAACGGCCATTAATTTTTTCTTTGTCAAGTTTTAGGATAACCACTAGAGTTGGGGTGAGAATTCGGCTTAGTTCATGAAGACAACAAACTTTTTGTTGGCCAGAATTTTATGTTAAGAAATTGGCCACAAGCTGGTAACAAAAATCCTATTGTTGCTAGATTTTGGCTACATGGCTCTTGTAACTGCTACCGAGGGAAAAAAAAAAAATGACCACTGTGGAAAAAGTGACCTATTTGGACTGCAGTATGTCAGAGCCCTCAAACACAGGTACCGTCCAGTCTCGCTACTTTTGGCTGTCTTTGATGGGTAAGTTGTCGTGTGACAGGTTGGCAGGCGTTTCACCCATTCGTCATGCCAAAGCACCACAGTCACCCTTGACCTTTTTCCCGGCGACGACGATTTTCGATAATGGCCGCCCCTATCATGCTACCTTCTGCCGTGTTAAGGAAAAACACGGCATATGCCAATCTAAGCAAATTCACTTTCTTAACACCACACACTGTACTATTCAAGAATAACATGTGTTCTATCTCTCTATCTGGGTTACAATTTTGCATGACACACAGTTTCTTTTCGTTGTCACAAAATTAGAAATTGAACAAAGGATACAAGAGAGAGCAATGCAAAATTCTCTGCGTCTCCTGTAACGTTTTGTCTTTAATGTATACGGTGTTTTTGCATAAAACGACAGTACTGTTGTGTTATATATAGCCTAGTGAGGTCACTAAATTCCTTCACTGCCTACCCGCCTCCCTTCCACTCCATTGCTGCTTTAGCCAAGACTTCTTCCATAATAATCTACGACTAGAACCAGATACATGACATCAGTCGTCAGCGTTCTTTAAGACTCAAAAATTCGAAACATCGAGTTTTATATAAAAATAATATGTTCAACTACATTCAAAGCCGCATCGAATGATCTCGGTTCTAGACTCCGAAGCCGAAAAACAATCGAACTAACAGCAAATTTTCAGAAAGTCACCATCACCAGACCAGTTATGTAGTGCTAACATAGAGCAGTTCTTTGCTTCACCTAGTCAAAACCAATGACTACAGATTCAGGGAACGGTGACACTGACCCTAATCACTTTCCCTATTCTCTCCCTGGCGCACTTTCCTCGAAAAAAGAAAATTCACATGTGGATAAAGATCACACTCCCGTAACTAAAGTTTTAAGACGTTTTTGACAGACGACGGAAGCGTCGCATTTCAATGTTCAGAAAGAGATAAGCTCGGATAGCCAGCCGGTCTATCACTGATATTATTTATCAGTCTTACGCCCGACAAATTAGCACGATCTTTTCTGAAGAATGAAATTGCGGAAAGCCGGGTTCTAAAACAAACATAGACACACCTTCTGTCTGTCTGTCTGACTCTTTCTCTTCCGCTCCCTCCCACCTTTACTGCAGAGGCTTTAATCTCGTACAGTCCAGCAGTCAAACAAACGAACGAACGAACAAACAAACAAACACACACACCTCTCTCTCCACTCTCCCCAATTCCTTATACTGTAAAGGCTTTGATCTCCGGTCCAGCAAATTCCTTCTACACAAAGGTGATATACATCTCAGTTGCCCATCCCCGCCCCCCCCCCTTCCTAGTTTTTCCGTGATATCCACATCCTAGCTCCTTCACCTCCCCAACCTATCGCCCCCCCCCTCCCCCTCCAAAAAAAGAGATCTGACCGCTCAACCATAGGTCACTACCCTTCAGGTACAAACAAAGCGCAGTACTGTTTCAGCCGAGGACAAACTGCCGCCCCAGGAGTCCGGGCCCCGGCGATATCATGTAAATAATTATGCCATGACAATTTCCCCCTTCCACAAACACGCAAAATTAATACTGCTGGTGTCATCGGAAATGGGCCGTATCGAATGTTTCTACGTTTCTCGGCTAATAACATGACGCAGTTCGACGCCCCAAAACAATACACCTGGCGCCTTTTGTGAATTCAGCATGCATAATTATTGTTCCAGTGTCAGGTTATAGAATGCCCCCCCCCCCCTCCTCATCCGATCTCCCATCTAGGCAAACTGTAAAAGATCTTACCTTCAACGTTTTGTATTTCATTACAACGTCTCTCTAATATCTCCAAACAACGCATCGATGGTGTCAGCCACAAGTGGACCATCTCCGAAGAAGTAATTTTTGCAGGAGAGGCTAAAAACTGTTTTACTTAACTATTAATTACCATTTCAACTCCAGATTTAGCATATTATTATAAGGCAAACATCTAGGAAAACATGGTGTGGCAAAAAAAAAACAAAAAAATTTGAAAAATTCCCTTTTCGTCATTATTAAGCTTTTTTTTTGAGCTGGTCAGTTTGCTACGAGATGTTTGTTTATGTCAAAGATCTTAAAATAGTATTAACCTAGATTCCCTGGTGAGGTCACGTGACCGTACCTCAACGCTTTCGGCCATTGAGGTCAGAAACAACTCTTCCGGTTAGCCTGGTTTACTTTTTCTGTAACATGACAGTGACTGAGTCGAGTGACGAGTGTGTGAGTAAGTGAGTGAGCGAACAAGAGTAAGTGAGTCTCTCTCCCTCTCCTCTACATGTCTGTCTCCCCTATCTTCTTTCTCTCTCTCTCTCTCTCTCTCTCTCTCTCTCTCTCTCTCTGTCTTTTTTTTGGGGGGGGGGGTGTCTGTCACAGGTGGTTGGAGGCTGCTGTTGACGTAGCAAATTATGATTTTATGTAGCCATTATCATGCTTGCGCCTTATCCCCCCCCCCTCACACTCTCACATGCTACTAGTGAGTGTCTGCCCATGCACTTGAGCTTCTGCTGGATCTTGATATCCGTCTGTTTATTTTATTAGAGGGGGGGGGGGTGAGGTTGTCGATTACTTTCATTTTTTCTGATTTTGTAGCTGTTATGGTGGTACGTCTTATAATACCCCTCTCTCTCTCTCTCCCTCTCTCTCTCTCTCTGTCTCTCTAACACACACGTTGAAGTAAGAATTTGCGAGTCTGTCGGTCCAAGCTTCTGAGTTTCTTCTTCTAGACCTCCTTATACATGTATTAAAAACAATTGTAGGCCTACAATGTTCTCTTATTCTAGAATCTCTGACATTTTCCTGATTGTTGTAGCACTCAAGATCTACATTTCTCGACAACGTAAAACAACACGCTAGGGTTACTATGTCCTACATCGTAGGCCTGCTATCAAATTCGAGGCAAACGGTTTGTGTTTCCTATGGTAAACAGTAGCGTTGCTAGGCCGCCGCTTGGACAGCTTGACCTCAACCCGCCATTGTTTTCGCTCTCCACGCCCGGGACGCCGCGAGCTGGTTCTCGCAGCGCGACTAGGTAATCGAGGTTAATACTATTTTAAGATCTTTGGTTTATGTACAAAGATGATGACTGTGTAGCGGGGCATCGTCTGCATAATGAGTGAAAATCACAGTTTATGAAAATCTCGGAATTGGCCCATTTGTGGCCGACACCATCGATATAGATTCTTATAATCATTATCAAGGACGACTGACGACACTGAGTTGTCATTTGGGGTTTAACTGCTTTGTTTGTAAATAAATAAATGAGGCTTCCGGCATCGCCTAGGATAAACCTGTGTTTGCTCTCTCTCTCTCTCTCTCTTTCTCTCGCTCTCTATTTCTTTCTCTCTCTCTCTCACTCTCTCTCTTTCTCTCTCCCTCGCTCTTTCTCCCTCGCTCTTTCTCTCTCTCTCTCTTTCTCTCTCTCTCGCTCTTTCTTTCTTTCTCTCTCTCTCTCTCTTTCTTTCTCTCTCTCTCTTTCTCTCGCTCTCTCTCATCCACAAAGTTTCCCCCAATAATCTACAATCTAGCTTCAGATCTCATGCGCACCAGGCACCACGCACCCGTTTCTCTAAGCAAGGGAAAACGCACCAAACTCAATGCGTGTCAAAATAATACAACCTCCTTATTGCCCTGGACTTAGCAAAGGGAGCACAAAAAAATCTCACTGTATTTTACCTTCACAAAAACATGTTCGAAAGATCTGCCTGAAACTTGAAAAAAAACAACAACAACAACACACCTGCTGTCTGTGCCAATAAAACACCATCAATAGATCCCCAAAATCCTGCGACAGTGATCTATCTCATGTCTGTTCTACTTGTCACGCATTTATTGTGGACATCAAAATAATGCAGACCTTATTAACCCTCTGACTACTGACCATGTGAAAGCTAGATTTTCTCAGACCCAGTTTATGTTGAGATCCTCGTATTTCAGATATTGTTAGTGGTTAATATGAATTTAAATCAGCCTATTGAACTGTATTCAAAAACTTGCGACAGGAAACCCAAAACAGGCACTTATGGAGTAGTGAAGGGTAATCAGCAATGCTGTTTCAGTAGTGAAAGGGTTAACCCTGGCGACGACAAACTCCCAAGTTTTAAACCCAAAGACTCCCTGCCCCAGTGAAGAGAGATCATCTGATCAGATAACAATGTCTGGAAGCTGCTGGACTGGGACATGCCCGATAATATCTTGGTACCCCCAGAAAAAAACTTTAAATCTCTCTCTTTCCCCCTCCCCCCCTCTCTCTCTTCAATTCCCTCTATCATATTCCTACTTTATTCTCTCCTCTCCCTTTCTCCTTATTTCTCTCGCTTTCTCTCACCAAATATTCAAATTTCCCTCCCCTTTTCTTCCTCTGGCTCTCCTCGTGTATCCTCATCCCCCACCCCATTCTCCCCTCTCTTTATCCTCCCTTTTACTGCATCACACATTCCCTCCATTACTTCCCCCAAAACTTTTTTCCTACCGCCCTCCCTTTCTCTCTTGCGTCACCCACTTCCCCCTCTCGCGTGTTGAACCCCCACCTCCCACTGCCCTAATCTGTGTTTACCCCCTCGCTCTGCCCCTCGTTTCTTTCACCAACACACACTACATTACTCAAATGCCTCCCTTATCAAGTTTAAAATTCAGCCAAATGAAGAACATGCTCGCGTGTTTTTATCACAGCAGCAGGGGGGTCGGCTGGCCACTCCCACAACAAAACGGCGAAACTGCAGATTGTACAATATGGCGCTTGAATGTGTTCCTTATTCAAGGAATTTCATTGTCTGTCTACTGATCATGGAGTGGTGCAATGTTCAAATGTATTTAGGATTCAGAATACATTTCAAGTAAAACGTTTTTTTCCCCCCTTCCTCTCTTGTAAAATTCATTTCCTTCACACTTGCGCGGTTTTATGATTGGGGCAGCGAGTGGTAAATTTAAGAGTAAAAGGAAAGGTAGCATTTATTAAGACAGGGCAACACTACTACAACTACATCCACAACAACTACATCCACAACAACAACATCCACGACACCAACGACAAAAACATCCACAACGAAAACATCCACAAACCACAACAACAACAACCACAACGACAACAACCTCAACATCCACAACGACAACATCCACAACGACAACAACCACAACATCCACAACGACAACAACCACAACGACAACATCCACAACGACAACAACCACAACATCCACAACGACAACAACCAAAACATCCACAATGACAACAACGACAACATCCACAACAACAACCACAACAACCAAAACAACCACAACGACAACAACCACAACATCCACAACGACAACAACCACAACGACAACAACCACAACACCAACATTAAAAAAACTACTCACCACATCATTAGGCACACTAGGTTCAGGTATAAATTGCCCCTCCCCGTCCACGGGGGTGTAGGAATTGGTCCTCAGGTAGGTATCTTTGACAGGGAGAGAGCCGGGGGGCGGGCTAGGGGACTGTCGCACCTGAAGGCAAAAAACACCAAAATTCCAGGTATAAACACAGAATGATAACTACATACGGTTTTGATATCCAGCGCCAATGCCTGTCAATGGAAAATTCTGAAGCACATTATTTAAACAGCAAAATTTCAACGTCTTACAGCACCAGGGGCGGGAACTATTGACAGAACATTTTCCTCAATTTTTTACGCTACCCCTCACCCCCCCCCCCCCCCGAAACACACACTTATGTCCCATATGAATATAGGACAATACACAAAAGAATGTTTACTGATAATGGCAGTAGACCTATTTTCCAGTTTTTTGCCTTTCTTTTCCCGTGATAAATGATTACGAGTTAGGATTAGCTGTAAAGAGAAAAAGATGGAAAGAGAGGAGGATGATTGTAATCAAGAAGAAAAAAGATGGAAAGAGAGGAGGATGATTGTAATCAAGAAGAAAAAGATGGAAAGAGAGGAGGATGATTGTAATCAAGAAGAAAAAGATGGAAAGAGAGGAGGATGATTGTAATCAAGAAGAAAAAGATGGAAAGAGAGGAGGATGATTGTAATCAAGAAGAAAAAGATGGAAAGAGAGGAGGATGATTGTAATCAAGAAGAAAAAAGATGGAAAGAGAGGAGGATGATTGTAATCAAGAAGAAAAAAGATGGAAAGAGAGGAGGATGATTGTAATCAAGAAGAAAAAGATGGAAAGAGAGGAGGATGATTGTAATCAAGAAGAAAAAGATGGAAAGAGAGGAGGATGATTGTAATCAAGAAGAAAAAAGATGGAAAGAGAGGAGGATGATTGTAATCAAGAAGAAAAAGATGGAAAGAGAGGAGGAGGATTGTAATCAAGAAGAAAAAGATGGAAAGAGAGGAGGATGATTGTAATCAAGAAGAAAAAGATGGAAAGAGAGGAGGATGATTGTAATCAAGAAGAAAAAGATGGAAAGAGAGGAGGAGGATTGTAATCAAGAAGAAAAAGATGGAAAGAGAGGAGGATGATTGTAATCAAGAAGAAAAAGATGGAAAGAGAGGAGGATGATTGTAATCAAGAAGAAAAAGAGAGGGGAAAAAAAAAACGGAAATCAGGAAATTTTCTCAGGATTTCCATCCCTGCAGCACACCGACCCCCCCCCCTCTCTTTACAAACAATAGAAATCATTTCGAAGGCCGGTCAAAACTACCATTAACTCGGCTTCTTTCAAAAATTGACCTAATTGGCGCGCGTGCAGCCTTGAACAGCCTCTACTAAGACACTTTTCTGATTAGACAAGTAAGAAACTGGAATATACTTTAACTCCTTGTGTGCCATGAATATGTTCCAGGTTTGCCGATACGTGAAGAAAATAGTAGGGGGGGAAATGAATAACGACTAAAAACAGCAAAATTAATAAATAAAAAGTCGGCTTTTTTCCTTCTTCCCGAAACAAAATAACCTAACATTCTTGTGCACCGATACATCGGTGATTGGCACAAACGTGACCAGTGGAAGAACCGATTCATCGGCTATTAGCACAGAAGGAGTTAAAATGCAATCTGGCATAAAATGTAAAATGACGCATATAATGCAACGTGTTCTGAATAAAGCGATAAAACCACTTTTCCACTGTAATGTCCTCAATTCCCTAGGCCATAAAGTCTTACACATTCCTCGCTTAGATTTTCGGACGAATTTGAATGCAGTTTGGCATAAACCGTAACGCATTCTGTTTATCGCCAGTAAAGCACTTTCCCGTGATGACGTCAACTTTATCGTGTGTTAAAATGTCTTAAACATCTCACTCTCTCAGCTTATCAAAACACAAATAAGAGATTGGGCACGTTCCTGGACCATGGGAATAGGGAACTGGTTGTTAATGGCATAACAACTGGAGATGGGAAGGAGAGAGAGAGAGAGAGAGAGAGAGAGAGAGAGAGAGCTGGGAAGAGAGAGAGAGAGAGAGAGGGGGAGGGAGAGAGAGAGAGGGAGAGAGAGAGAGAGGAGAGAGAGAGAGAGAGAGAAGGACGTGGGAATGAGATAGAAAGAGGTAAGCGTCAGAGAGGGAGGTATGGAGAGGGGTGTGAGGGAAAGAGTGACAAAGAGAAAGAGAACAAATTAAAGGTGGGAAGGAGACCCGAGAAAGAGGGCAGCGAGAAAGGCAACGAAAGAGAGAGAAAGACAGACAGACAGACAGACAAAAAGAGACAGAGAAAGAGAAAAGCAGGGAAAAAGACGGCGGCGAGCGAGCCGGAAAAAGGGAGTGAGAGGGAGGGAGACAGGCAGACAGACAGACACACACACACACATGGCGAGACAGAAAGAAAGAGAAAGAGAGAGAGAGAGAGACAGACGGGAAGCAAAAGCGAGAGAGAGAGAGAGAGAGAGAGAGAGAATCAACTGTTACAATGATGTAGGCCAGATAGCTAGAGCCAAGATGCAAATCGCAAAATATAAGCAAAACAAAATGTATCCTGCACCCCCCCCCCCCCCCCCGCCCGCCAAATACCCCTCCACCCCCACCCCCAGCTCGGTTTATTTTTCTCTTCGTCTTTCCATACCCCGTTGATTTCCACGGAAACGCAACCGGAAACACGAAATTTCTCTCATTGATGAAAGAATTCCTGATATGACTGGGAAAATATTGCCGTTTGATGACAAAACAACGTAAATGTCAAAAAAACAAAACTTAACATGAGACGCAAAAAAAAAACAACAGTTCGCTCTAATATTTCGTCGGGTATTTGCCATATTGCTGTATGTGACATTCTGCCGGTTGTTGAGGCTTTGTCATGAAAGTGATTCTCTCACTCCTGACTTCATTGTGTATAAGTGTCACTCCAATCGGTTAAAATTTTTTCGAGATATTATGTGTCTGTGACGTAATGTTGTATGCCTTTCAGCCCATTTTCCGACCAGACATGTTCAATTTCCTTTTTTTTTTGGTGATATTCAAAATGAACTGTTAGACGTACAAAGTTATAAACCAGTTAGCACATTTTTTGCTACACAGTCAAAAATTGGCTAAGAGGAAACGTATGTAGCAAAGCCTCGCACAAGAAATAATACCCAAACGATACAATGAAACGTCTCTTTCTCTTTGTCTCTCTCTCTCTTTCTCTCTGTGTGCCTCTCTCTCTCTTTGTCTCTGTGTGCCTCTGTCTGTCTCTCTCTTTGTCTCTGTCTCTCTCTTTGACTCTGTCTCCCTCTTTCTTTTTCTCTGCGTGCCCCTGTCTGTCTCTCTCTCTCTCTTTGTCTCTCTCTCTCTTTCTCTCTGTGTGCCTCTGTCTGACTCTCTCTTTGTCTCTGTCTCTCTCTTTGACTCTGTCTCTCTCTTTCTTTCTCTCTGTGTGCCTCTGTCTGTCTCTCTCTTTGTCTCTGTCTCTCTCTTTCTTTCTCTCTGTGTGCCTCTGTCTGTCTCTCTCTTTGTCTCTGTCTCTCTCTTTCTTTCTCTCTGTGTGCCTCTGTCTGTCTCTCTCTTTGTCTCTGTCTCTCTCTTTCTTTCTCTCTGTGTGCCTCTGTCTGTCTCTCTCTTTGTCTCTGTCTCTCTCTTTCTTTCTCTCTGTGTGCCTCTGTCTGTCTCTCTCTTTGTCTCTGTCTCTCTCTTTCTTTCTCTCTGTGTGCCTCTGTCTGACTCTCTCTTTGTCTCTGTCTCTCTCTTTCTTTCTCTCTGTGTGCCTCTGTCTGTCTCTCTCTTTGTCTCTGTCTCTCTCTTTCTTTCTCTCTGTGTGCCTCTGTCTGTCTCTCTCTTTGTCTCTGTCTCTCTCTTTCTTTCTCTCTGTGTGCCCCTGTCTGTCTCTCTCTTTGACTCTGTCTCTCTCTTTGTCTCTGTCTCTCTCTTTGTCTCTGTCTCTCTCTTTGTCTCTGTCTCTCTCTTTGTCTCTGTCTCTCTCTTTGTCTCTGTCTCTCTCTTTGTCTCTGTCTCTCTCTTTGTCTCTGTCTCTCTCTTTGTCTCTGTCTCTCTCTTTGTCTCTGTCTCTCTCTTTGTCTCTGTCTCTCTCTTTGTCTCTGTCTCTCTCTTTGTCTCTGTCTCTCTCTTTGACTCTGTCTCTCTCTTTGACTCTGTCTCTCTCTTTGACTCTGTCTCTCTCTTTCTTTCTCTCTGTGTGCCCCTGTCTGTCTCTCTTTGTCTCTCTCTTTCTTTCTCTCTGTGTGCCTCTGTCTGTCTCTCTCTTTGTCTCTGTCTCTCTCTTTCTTTCTCTCTGTGTGCCTCTGTCTGTCTCTCTCTTTGTCTCTGTCTCTCTCTTTCTTTCTCTCTGTGTGCCTCTGTCTGTCTCTCTCTTTGTCTCTGTCTCTCTCTTTGACTCTGTCTCTCTCTTTGACTCTGTCTCTCTCTTTCTTTCTCTCTGTGTGCCTCTGTCTGTCTCTCTCTTTGTCTCTGTCTCTCTCTTTGACTCTGTCTCTCTCTTTGACTCTGTCTCTCTCTTTCTTTCTCTCTGTGTGCCTCTGTCTGTCTCTCTCTTTGTCTCTGTCTCTCTCTTTCTTTCTCTCTGTGTGCCTCTGTCTGTCTCTCTCTTTGTCTCTGTCTCTCTCTTTGACTCTGTCTCTCTCTTTCTTTCTCTCTGTGTGCCTCTGTCTGTCTCTCTCTTTGTCTCTGTCTCTCTCTTTGACTCTGTCTCTCTCTTTCTTTCTCTCTGTGTGCCTCTGTCTGTCTCTCTCTTTGTCTCTGTCTCTCTCTTTCTTTCTCTCTGTGTGCCTCTGTCTGTCTCTCTCTTTGTCTCTGTCTCTCTCTTTCTTTCTCTCTGTGTGCCTCTGTCTGTCTCTCTCTTTGTCTCTGTCTCTCTCTTTCTTTCTCTCTGTGTGCCTCTGTCTGTCTCTCTCTTTGTCTCTGTCTCTCTCTTTCTTTCTCTCTGTGTGCCTCTGTCTGTCTCTCTCTTTGTCTCTGTCTCTCTCTTTCTTTCTCTCTGTGTGCCTCTGTCTGTCTCTCTCTTTGTCTCTGTCTCTCTCTTTGACTCTGTCTCTCTCTTTCTTTCTCTCTGTGTGCCTCTGTCTGTCTCTCTCTTTGTCTCTGTCTCTCTCTTTCTTTCTCTCTGTGTGCCTCTGTCTGTCTCTCTCTTTGTCTCTGTCTCTCTCTTTGTCTCTGTCTCTCTCTTTCTTTCTCTCTGTGTGCCTCTGTCTGTCTGTCTCTCTCTCTCTCTCTCTTTCTCTCTGTGTGCCTCTGTCTGTCTGTCTCTCTCTCTCTCTCTCTTTCTCTCTGTGTGCCTCTGTCTGACTCTCTCTTTGTCTCTGTCTCTCTCTTTGACTCTGTCTCTCTCTTTCTTTCTCTCTGCGTGCCCCTGTCTGTCTCTCTCTCTCTCTCTCTTTCTTTCTCTCTGTCTGTCTCTCTCTCTTTGTCTCTGTCTCTCTCTTTGTCTCTGTCTCTCTCTTTGTCTCTGTCTCTCTCTTTGACTCTGTCTCTCTCTTTCTTTCTCTCTGCGTGCCCCTGTCTGTCTCTCTCTCTCTCTCTCTTTCTTTCTCTCTGTCTGTCTCTCTCTCTTTGTCTCTGTCTCTCTCTTTCTTTCTCTCTGCGTGCCTCTGTCTCTCTCTCTCTTCCCCTCTCTCTGCCTCTCTCTGTGTCTCCCTCTCTATCCCTCCCCCGCCCCTTCTCTCTCTCCCTCTCTCTACTCCTATCCTATTCACTACCTCTATTCCCGCCACGGATCCTCATACAACTTTTGTCTTTTTTGCGAATTTTTGACTTTGCTTTCAGCCTTGCTGAGACCCCACAATTTTTCTGTGTTGTTGTTTTAAAAAAAAAAAAGACATTTCGGCAATTTCCGTCGACAAAATAATGCTAAAAAGCGAATCTGACCAAGTTAAACATTATACCGTCTTTTCCCGTAACATGACAGAATAGAAGGCCATGTAGGTGCGTTTTGTGCTATGCGGAATAATGCGGCGAGGCAACTGTCGAGGGGTGTCTGACAGCATGGCAACATTCGTGTATGCAGAACATCAGGGATATATGGGTAAAGAACAATGGGTGGATAAACATGGGATGACGAGAAGGGGTGGGGGAAAAAAAGGATACACCGAGGAAACTAGAACCTGACAACAGAAAGATTCGAAGGGGAGAAAAATGAAAAAGAAAGAATATGTAAATGAAAAAGGAAAGCCAGAAAGAATACAGGAAGACCAGCAAAAAGAAGAATAATGCGTAAAGGAGATGACAATGACTAGAGTAGAGTGAGAGAGGGGGACACACACACACACAGACTCAGACAGACAGGCAGAAAGTGAGAGAGACGGGGGGAGGGGGGGGGAGGGTGTTACAGCTCCCATAAACAGTCAAGGACACCAGTTAGTTTTAAGAGACTGACATAACCTCTCACGCCAACACGACATTCAACGGTTCTCGAAATTTTTATAGGGTCATGAACACGTTTTCCAGGATTCCTGCAACTGTTCGGGAAAGTTTTTCCAGGGTCTTACCAGAGAGAATAGGTGTATAGAGAGATTTCACTTCCGCCAAATCGCGAAACAGTTACTAGGTCGCTGCGGTAAACAGGAAATAGAAGAATTGAAAGAGGCCGTCTTCTTTACAGATAGTGTGCATGTCTGTTTACTGTGGTTCGTTCATATTTCTGGTCTGATTGAAAATATTTACAGCCGTTTGTAAGCTTTTAGCCCCGTGGAAATGCACAAACGGGTATTGTTTACCGCAGCGGCCTACTTTCCGCTCCATGCTAACAGTGGTTTCGCGGAGTCTCCCGTGTCTCGCTGTGCAAATCGACCGATAGTGAAACCTCTCTGTACATTTATACTCTCTTGTCTTACCTCGGCTTTTCAAGGGCTAATAATTATGCTAAATTCCCGAGTTACATAACCCCTTTTACATTCTGGGTCTGAGAGACTGAAGACACTCACTCTTGTCATCCGTTGTTAGGGGCGCGTAATATCGAGTGCCTTCACTGTCCAGCAAATGGTTTACAATGTAAAATACCGCGCTCCCCTGACACAGTCTCTTCATCATAATATCTCCCGATGGAATCAGAATGATAAATAGGGTTACGTGCACCAAAATGAGGTCAAATCTATTTACTCTTTTTTTTTTTCCTTCAGATTTTCCCCCATTTTTAAAAATCCGTTTGAAACCTCAGGGGAATTGCAGGACTGTTCCACTAGTTTCTGGTGGGTTGTTTTTTTTTCTTCTAATTTTTTTTAAATTCCCAAGCTTTTCGTAATACTATGATCCTTGGGATTGGTGGCTTGAGGTGGTAGGATGGAGAGGGACAGAAAGACTGGTACTTGGGAGGGGTGAATGGGAGAGGGATAAGGAGAAAAAGAGAGAGAGAGAGGTGGAGAAGGAGTGAGAGATGGGGAGAGAAAGAGGAGGAGTGAAAGGAGAGGCAGAGAGAGAGAGACAGAGGGAGAGAGTGTGAGACGGGGTGTACGAGCTACAGAGGGGACAGAGAGAGCGAAAGAAAGAGAGAGACAGACAGACAGAGAGAAAGGACAGCGCCAGAGGAAGAGAGTGTGGGAGGGGGTGTACGAGCTATAGAGGGAACAGAGAGAGCGAGAGAGAGAGAGACAGACAGACAGACAGAGAGAGAGAGAGAGAGAGACAGAGAGAAAGAGAAATGCTGCAAAAAAAATTAAAAAATTAAACAACCACCACCAAGCCAACAAACGATTCCGCCAACCATGGATCAGTACCCCAGGGTTTAAGAACCACTGCTGAAAATTTTAGCAGTTTCTACTTTTCGGAATATCCTGTTCGACTAGTCCGGCCAGGACAACTGACGACACTGCCACAGTCGGTGATAAACAAAAATTCTATTTCAAGCAAAGCGAGGACAGTTTGATGCGGAACTTAACAGATCAAGCCATGCGTGGAAACACCTTCCCAAAGAAGTCCGCGTACCATGAAGCAATGGCGTACGAGGTCGCCACAAAAACAAAACAGACAACAACAATAACAGCAATTCACCCCCCCCCCCTCTTTCATGAGTTTGGAGAAAGCAAGTGGAGACGAAAACGATCACATTGTGCTCTGAAAAATGTAAGACGATTCACATGCGAATATAACAGAGAAAAGTGAACCAAAAAGCCGCTTGGATATAGAATATGATATCGACCGCGTTCGGGTATTTAAAAAAAACAACAACAACGCTTTGTGGAAGTGAATTTCAGTCATGGGGCAATAAAATGGTTCTTATCTTATCTTACCTTATCTTAACCCAAAAATGGAAACTGAGCAAAGAGTAAATTGTAAATTTATAGCGGAACGCGCAATGTGGGTTAGCATCCTTTTTTTTTTTTTTTTTAAATATTATTTTGGCATATAGGGTACTTTTTCGTAAACAACAGCATAGCACAGTGCACTGTCATGACCGCCAATAATATACTCTCCCTGCCCTCGGCCTTTTCTTCAAGTTTTGTTTTTCTATTCCCCAGTAACTGGGCAAACAGGATTCGAAAATGGCCTGGTCTACTAACTGAACGTCGTGGGCGGTCACACCTGAGCCGCTTCTCTACCACTGGCTGTTTTTGTTGACGAAATATTTGACGACACAATAACAATAACAACACACACACACGGAGAACCTCTGAGGTCGCAGCATGGCTTGGAACAATGATAGAGCAGGGCTAAATAAAAAATGTTGAACGAGGCATGAGTTAGACACAATAAAGAAACGGAACCATAAACCTCAAAAATACTGGTGTTGTTTCGGGGCGTCCAAAATTGGTAACAGTTAATTTCAAATGTAATGAACATAATTATGCTTATATAACAGTGCAAGCCATGTGTGTGCACTTGAGCATTTTTTGTTTTGCCCGGGTATTTGACCCAATGCTACTTGTTGTTCCTTTGAGCGGTAACGCGAACTCGTAAAACCGCACCGTTTACAAAACTCTTTTCAGATCCACAAAAAACAACTTTTTGAGAATTCTACCAATGTGATAGAATCTATACGAAACTATTTCGTTCTATATTTGTGAAATTTCGAAGCTGACAATACCGTTCAGTAGTGTATATCTATGGTCCATACTGTTCAGTAGTGTATATCTATGGTCAATACCGTTCAGTAGTGTATATCTATGGTCAATACCGTTCAGTAGTGTATATATATGGTCAACACCGTTCAGTAGTGTATATCTATGGTCCATACTGTTCAGTAGTGTATATCTATGGTCAATACCGCTCAGTAGTGTATATCTATGGTCAATACCTTTCAGTAGTGTATATCTATGTTCAATACCTTTCAGTAGTGTATATCTATGGTCAATACCGTCCAGTAGTGTATATCTATGGTCAATACCGTCCAGTAGTGTATATCTATGGTCTATACCGTTCAGTAGTGTATATCTATGGTCAATACCGTTCAGTAGTGTATATCTATGGTCAATACCGTTCAGTAGTGTATATCTATGGTCAATACCGTTCAGTAGTGTATATCTATGGTCGATACCGTTCAGTAGTGTATATCTATGGTCAAAACCGTTCAGTAGTGTATATCTATGGTCAATACCTTTCAGTAGTGTATATCTATGGTCAATACCGATCAGTAGTGTATATCTATGGTCAATACCGTTCAGTAGTGTATATCTATGGTCAATACCGATCAGTAGCGTATATCTATGGTCAATACCGTTCAGTAGTGTATATCTATGGTCAATACCGTTCAGTAGTGTATATCTATGGTCAAAACCGTTCAGTAGTGTATATCTATGGTCAATACCGTTCAGTAGTGTATATCTATGGTCAATACCGTTCAGTAGTGTATATCTATGGTCAAAACCGTTCAGTAGTATATATCTATGGTCAATACCGTTCAGTAGTGTATATCTATGGTCAATACCGTTCAGTAGCGTATATCTATGGTCAATACCGTTCAGTAGTATATATTTATGGTCAACATCAAACATAAATAAAGTACCCACACACACCCGGATAGGCGCAAAGTGGCCTTATTCATACCGATGTGCCGTAAAACCCAAACTCAAAGCACAAACACGGCGCATGAAGAAGAATTATACGATAATAAATATAACGCATACACCCCCCCCCTCCCCCCCAAAATGAAATCGAGAAATAATTTTCTTTAAAAATCAACATCCAAATAAATAACATGTAGATCTAATTGTAATTTATAGAAGGGCGTAAATATGAGGCGAGAGTATCCAGCCCTCTTGTAGCCTTGCATATTTTCAGGTCTGGCTCTTGCGACAGGAACTGTTGCCTATGGCTAATCAAGACGAAGCCCATGGGTCTTTTCAAATCTATACAGAAAGATTTTTTAAAAAGAATTTGACCAATGTAATAAATTTTTTACGAAACTATTTAATTTCACTAGCGAAATTTAAACTGATGAAGCTCTGAATATGAAACCTAAACAGAGTATCCAGATAGGCCGCGAATGGGCGCAAAATGGTCGTTGTCGTGCCGACGAGCCGTTATACCCAAACTCAAATCTCAAAGTTATTTGGCAAAGAAATCAAGTTTCACCGCAAATTATATAATTCCTGCCATTGTCCCCATCCCTCTCAAAACCCAGGCCCTACGTCACCCTCGTTTCAGTCAAATTCCCCGGGTGACTGCCTGCCTGCCTGCCTCTTTCTCCAGCACCCCCCTCGACA
This sequence comes from Onchidella celtica, assembly GCA_963931925.1. NCBI lineage: Eukaryota > Metazoa > Mollusca > Gastropoda > Systellommatophora > Onchidiidae > Onchidella > Onchidella celtica. The sequence goes on along the minus strand of OZ007583.1, from coordinate 8,827,969 downwards.
CAGCCTCGGGTGTCCGCTGCATCAGTGTTTACACCACGTGACCTAC
>OZ007583.1:7597923-7615423 GCA_963931925.1 Onchidella celtica | reverse complement strand
TCGGTGAGGTATAATAAAAAAAATTTTGTCATTGGAAAGGGACAGACGGGGAAATTTTATAACTTGTGTACACGACGAAAGTTGACAAACGAGAGAGATCAGAAAGTATGACTGCAGATTATATGTGTTTACCTGTTGAAGGCCATCGAGAAGGGGTTGTCACCGCCAATTATGATCTCAGTGTGTTCATCATTAATAAATAAATAAGCAAAACAGATAAATAAACCGACAGACGGGTATTTAGGTAGGTAGATACGCAGGCAGGCAGATAGGTAGCTAGGTGGTTAGTGTGACATAAATAGACAGACAGATAGACAGACAGACAGAAAGATAGACAGATAGATAGATAGATAGATAGATAGATAGATAGATAGATAGATAGATAGATAGATAGATAGATAGATAGATAGATAGATAGATAGATAGATAGATAGATAGATAGATAGATAGATAGATAGATAGATTAAGATGGATAGATAGATAGATTACGATAGATAGATTAAGATAGATTGATAGATAGATAGATAGATAGATATAGATAGATAGATAGATAGATAGATAGATAGATAGATAGATAGATAGATAGATAGATAGATAGATAGATAGATAGATAGATAGATATAAACGTTGGAATTAGTAAAATTTGATTTTCCATTCCTCAAATCGGATTATGTGTCTGCAGTGTTTTGTCTTTACACGGCTGAGAACTACAGAGAATTGTCTGGAATGAAAAATTGGAGAACTAAAATATAGTGTGTTTACACAGCCATGACCTGGTGGCGGGGGAGCGGAAGGGGGGAGTGTCATGTTTCTACTAATGTTACAACATAATCTGAGACACAGGATCCGAGACGAACCATTCCCTCTATCCGTATATGTCCACAAGTTGAGCCCGTAAAACTTGCAGAGACATAGTACTAGATAGTAATTATTTTTCAGTGTTGTTCGGGACGGATGCTGTGGACATTGTTGTACCCGTGACATAGAATACTGAGGCGAACCATTCCTTCTCCCACTTTATGTCCACAAATTTTGCGCGTATAAACGCGGTGATTACTCCCTTTTTTCATTCAATTATGAAGGGGTGTGGTGCAAATTGAGGCACTGCTGACATCAACGATACGCGCAGGTCGACAGACGGAATATGATGAATTGATTCGCCTCGGTATACTGTGTTTTCGATTGTACTATGAACATCGTTGGTATGCGCTTAGTGCGACGGGCGACATTTGGCGGGTTGACCTGTTTCGGTATCTTGTGTGTCGAATACTACCTTGACTTCACACCGAAAATCACATTTGTGCAATTTATCAGAACTATTATTATACGGTTGACTTTATCAGGGTGAAGTTATAATCCACCTTTACAATAATATATTGCCGTGTGCTGAAAATCCTCAATGGATTTCAGGGGATAAACTTAGGTCAGGCGGAATTGTGACACGCCTTTCATTTTCGTCACTATAAAAGTTATCTGTTGTAGATAAGAAATAGCTAGCACTAACTTGATAAATTAGGCCCAGGGGTCACGCTTTGGTCAGTTTCGGCTGGCTGGCATTGTTAAAATGTCAAATTTCTAACGGAAGTCGAGAGAATGGATTCCAGATAAGGCGTTCTATAGAGTAGACAGATGAAAGATCTGTAGGGGTTTAAGCCTGATCACGTGAACCGCCTTAGGACTGATAAAAGGTTCAGTGTTTCGAAACGGGGGCGGGAGATGAGGGGTATTTGGGGATTTCAGGGGAGAAATACTTGGGCCATTGAGTAATTGTGAGGTGCTCTGGGAAAGTGGGCCACATGTCGCGCTCGGCACTTTCGGGATAGAGTCAAAAGTAGGTGGATAGGGACTTCTCGGTCCTTTATCAGTTTTCGGCATAAATAGATTTCTCAATCATTTCTTTATGCCTCAGATAAAGGATTTAAATGAATTCTAACTATAAATGTGTTGTTGTTTTTTTTGTTTTTTTATGATTCATTCTAATGGCCTTTTTACAGTTACCTAGACTTTAAATGCCTTTTCTCAAAAGTGACTTTTTCTACCTGGCCACCTTGAAGTAGCCATAACTTGGTCAATTTTCAACATTTTTACATGAAATAAAGTGCATTCTTCTCAGGACAGTTTTGTACTTTCACAGTAAAGCCGTAACTCAATTTGGAAAAAAAATTCACAATGTGGACAATTTCCGTGGAGAGGCTCACAAATGTTAAAGTAGGCCCAGAGAGCAGACAGCTAACTTGCGACTGATTATACCTTCTTCTTCATGAAAGGACAATGACATAACAACAACACAATGACAAGTACAAGGACGAGAAAACAACAACAGCAACCATAATAACAACCAGAACAATAACAACAAGATAACAACAACAATAACAATGTGAACAATAACCACAACCACAACAATAACTACAACACAACAACAATAATAATAAAACCAACAACAACAGCAACAACAACGCACTCTTTCGGTCCTATGTTTTAAAAAAAAATATACCCTGCGTAAGGAAATCAGCCAGCACTGACTTACCTCTCTTGCCTGCAACTGGGTTGACAAGACCTTGAATATAAGTGCTGTCTTGTAATTGTCACCCCCCCCCTTCCTCCCCACCCTCACCGCAGACAGGCTTAAAGTACAAGGCAGTAACAGCCTGGCCACGCCCATCTCTCAGCCATCTCGACATTGAGGGCTCAAAATTAACTGTTCGTACTTCGACCGTCTATATGACGAACAAACATAATAACTTGCATTTCTTATCATTGGACCCAGTAAAGGTAGTAAAGGTTTAGGGTGAAACGGCATTATCATGGTCCTTGAGAATTTACAGAACCCTTGATTATGCTGGAAGAGAGCTGAGAAAAAAATCAAACTGGGAATGAGATGCGCGGGGTATATTGGTGGGTAACCTGTATTGTGACCTTGTACAAGGCACGTCCAGACATTGATGGCTCTTTTGTGTCACGTAGAGAGAGTGACAAAGACCTGTCGCGGCCTCAGTTCTTGTTTGTTCTATCTCTATTTTCTGAAAATCTGAGGTCTTTCAGTATGTAGAAGAGGTATAACAAATGCACACTTTGGCACTCGTTTAGAATGAGCTACGGCACTTATCAAGCTGTTTCACAGTTCCGATTTATTCTAACTCCTTATAAAAAAACTCACTGACATGAAACTAACTGTGCAGACGTATAACGTCTAATTCCTCAGTTGTGCGAAAAGTGGAGTGGGAAAAAAACACGAAAAGAGATCGCGTTTTGTACAAGGCACATCCAGACATTAATGGCTCTTCAGTGTCAGGAAGAGAAAGTGACGACAACACACGAGTGGAATTAGGGGCAATAAAACAGATCAGGACCTCAAATTTGTTTTTGGTTCAATTTGATTCATGTCACATTAGTTCAGATATCGGATGTTATGCACTGCTGCATCGTCATTTGCATCTACATAAATCAAAGCAAATAAGTATGTGTGAGAGAGTGTGTGTGTGTGTGTGTGTGTGAGTGTGTGTGTGGGTGTGTGTGTGTGTGTTTGTGTGTGTGTGTGTGTGTGAGATGTGTGTTCACAAAAAACTACTGGCTCATCCAGCTCGGATTTACCTGAAAGTTTGAAGATGCCTTCCTTTTGCTTTGCAGAAGCTTCTTTTTTACATATGGGGGCTTCAAATTGATGGGGGAGTTTCTTTTAGTTTGCTTTGTGTCGCTGACTGCTCACTTCTGGTTCTTTTTTTCACAAAGGCATGAGTGGATGATGTCATATTGTCATCACTTCTGTACGATGTGTTCGCTACAACATAAACTACCCAATGCGCAAAGCGTTCAAGTGGTGCGTAGTATCTGAAGCAAGACTGTAGATTATTACGGGAATATTGTCTAGATCAGAGAGAGGGAGAAAGACGGGTGAGAACACAGGTTTATCCCGGATAATACCGGGTACCCCGACTAGACTATCTTAACTAATAGATACCTCCATTGTTTCAACAAATTTCAAGATCATCCAGGAGCAATTGAATAATACCCATCAAAGCAAACACAGAAAGATACATAAGCTTGCTTTTACTACGTGCAATACTCCTCCACGACGCATTCTATCCAGATCTGTGTCATATCTTATAAAGGTTCCATGCCATTTTACTTCGTGTGTTATGTCTGTCCTCAGCCAACGCAGTCTGCACTATGCGTTGGCTGGGACACGTCCAACGAATGCAGGAATGTTGCATCCCAAAAGACATCCTCTATGGAGAACTGACGTCCGGGGAGAAGATCCACTGGCCCCTCGTAGCTCCTTTACAAGGACGCCTGTAAAAAGGATTTGAAGGCACTCAGCATCAATCCTGAGTCCTGGGAGGACCTTGCTGCTGGCCGGTCAGGATGAAGAGGCACCCTGAACCAGCACCTAAGGTTGGGGGAGGAAAGGCTGATGAACGCCGAGACCGAGAAGCGGGCCCCAAGGAAAGAAGCGCATCAGCTCCCACAGACCAGAGACAGCGCACAAATGTGACATCTGCGAAAGAGACTGTCACTCTCACATCTGTCTCCACAGCCATAGACGACGCTGCCCCAGACAACCAGACAGACAGGACAATTAATAAACTGGATGCCCATCCATAGTTGTTTCACGATCGACGGAGGCCTTAAGCTGGGTTCTCATGTATACGGAAACAGAGACGGTAACGGAAACGTCAAAAACCCTTCGAGTAGTGAAATAGAAAGAATGTTTCCGCACGCCGTTTCCGTACACATGGAAACACTCTTTCATTTTACTATATGAAGGATTTTTTTGCCGTTTCCGTTTCTGTACACATGAGAACTCCGCTTTAGGCCGCGTGTCCACCAAAGCGGAACAGTCACGATTTCTCACGGGTGGTGAAAAATCTGGACTGGTCGTTTCCTGCAAGCGTGTCCACCAAAACGGACCGATTGTTCGGAAACGACCCGACCAGGCCATGGCTCAGCACTGTTAAAACTTGGATGAGTGGGAATGATGACGTCTTGTAAGAAAAAGAGGAAGCTAGCCTTTTTATGAGTATGGTTAGAAAGAAGGAGAAGGGTTAATCATAGATCCCATAAACTTTGGATACATCCGATAGGTCGAGCTAGATTAACATGTGGTGAGTTCCACCATTTGTGTCCTGAAATTGCTCAAGATGCTGTGAAATTTAAAGAGTAATAATAATAATAATGTATAGCATTTATATAGCGCATAATAATCCATTTAAAATGCTCTATACGCTTTACAGAAGCAACGTGTCAACCACAGAGCAGAATGGAGCGCCTGCGAAGCGCTCAATACATTACACTGCTTCTTTCTCACTCCCTGTCTCGCTCACTCTCTCTCTCTCTCTCTCTCTCCATCTCTCTATCTCAGAGCAAATTGTAAAGCAGCCTGTTAGCGCAGTTCACAACTCACAATAGTTCACAATTTACTCACAACAGTTCACAACTCAAATAATATTTGAATATTTATTAATAATTATTATATTTAGTAATGAATCATAAATTTTTATTGTTGCTGGTGGGGGGGGGGGGGAGGGGAATGATAATGGATAAATTTTAATATATTAATTTCAATTTTGCCCTGGCAGCGACCTGTTCGGCCTGCTCTTTAAAAAAAAGTTAGTACTTGAGAATGGCACAATCTTCGTTTGAATTTCTTCCCAGGTAGTCTTTGCTGCAGTGCTTTGGGTAGCTTTTGTCATAAATAAACCTGTACTTGAATACCTCTTTAATAAGTTTTTCATCTTCCATTTTGAATGTGACAAAATCAAACACTTCTACTAGATCTACAACAAAATGTGTCAGAGAGAGCGGGTCAGGTCATACAAAACACTCCAAAGACACAAGGAAGCGGGTCTGGTCAATAGGTCAAAGCACACACGACAGGAGTGAAAAGATGTAGGCATTAATTTTATTTTCAGTAAAACGATAAATACGCACTTAAACCAGGTGGTTTGCGCGCAGACTTTGCGAATTTTGGGGTGCTGATTACGAATATGACATTAGTTTTGTTATTTGAGCTAAAAATTAAACATATTTTTTTGAGCTGGCTGAGCCTACCGCTGATGAGTCACCCGGCAAACCGTCAAAAATGGTGCAAGCGGCATTCCAACCGTCTGGACGTTTGCCTGGAGCAGTCGGGCCGTTTTGGTGGACACACTTAATGACGATTCTGGTTGATTTCAAAGGGAAAAAACGGTGTCCCGTTTCAACTCCCGATTTTCCGAGAGACTGGCGACTTTTAGACGTGTCTGTTCTGTTTTGGTGGACACGCGGTCTTACTGTGTCTATTGTGAGTTCTGACATAACCATGTAAGAATACCTAAGTACTACGTAGTACGGTGAAGACACCAAGAAAAGAAGACAAACGAACTGGAAGAAAATAGACTGACGGGCAGACAGAATAAACAAAGAAGCCAGGAAAAGAAGATGAAAGGACGGACGAACAAGGAGAAGATGATAGACAGACGGACCAGAAAGCAAAGACAACACAAATGAAAACATACACGTCAGGACCTGCCAACCACTCAAGGTAGCGGCAGTGCAGCGGTTCTCAACCTTGTTCAAGCAATCACCCTCTTAGGATTCACATTTTCTTTCATTGCCCCCCCCCCCCCCGTTCTTTTTTTCCCGAAAAAAAAATGCCTACTCAAACTCAGTGGACACATTTCACCAGAAGACAGACAGACTACACACAAGTTATGGTGTTAAGTTTTTCAAAGCCTTATTAATGACAATAATTATGTTCATGATACATTATAAAACAGAAAACATTCTTTACCAATTACGCTAAAAAAATAGACTTTTTCTGTTGGTAAAGGCCAATTACACGTGTTGTTGAACAACTCCGTGGCTGCCATGTATTTGCCCCCGAAATCGCCCTTTATTCTTGTTTTCGCCTCCCCATCGCCCCCGTTCATCGTTTTCGCCCCTTTGTCACATTTTTCTCCATTTTGCGCCCCCCCCCCCCTCCCGAAATCAAAATCGGGGTTCCGGGTGCGATATCACGCGTGTTGAGAACCAACTGGGACTGATTGCAAGGCGGGACAAAAAAATCAACATTTTTGTTTTTTTCCTCAGTAACAGCCGGAAATTTCGGGTCGGCTGGGCGGTTGTGTGTTTGATGAGCAACTGGAGTCATATTATGTTGAGAAGCCTCTTCACTGGGAGACGTTATCGAGAGCAACTATGTACGAATGATTCAGGGCCGAGATCGCAATTTTTTCTCACGTCACAACAAGTACGTTTTTGTTGTGGTTGTTGTTGTTGGTTTCGTGGTGTTGGCGTGGCCGTGTGGACTCAGCGACGATAAACTGAACACTGAGAAGCAGCGATGAACTTGGACACCACTGAGATGAGTGACATGTCAGTGACTGAAGTGCGAAGGTTTGAATGCAATTGAAAGGCGTTTTTTTTGTTTTTTTTTCGAATCAAGGGTAAATCAAATTTTGCATGAGTTATGGCGCCTTTCAAATGGTCATTCAAAATAAGTGTAAGTCGCGGTGTAAGTGTTAAATTAAAACTTGCCGTGCCCAGTCTTTATTCCGAGACAATTCATGGAAAATTTGACCCACACAGTTTGGGAAAAACACTCTTCTATTGTTACTCAAAAGACTGCAGTAGAACATCCAGACTCATGACTTGTGTAAGGCGCAGCCCCGTCCAGTAAAAGCGATAAACCACTGGGTGATCCTCAAACTGTGAACACCCATAACTGCTTTTAAAAAATGATAACATGACAGTGCAGATCTTGCACAAACAACAGTGGCATGAAAGCATTGTTAACCCATGGCATGAAGCCCTACCAATTGTCCCCGTTTGCACCCGGCATATGAGTGGAAATCTGTGTAGCAGGCAAGGGCTTACTAAGCCCATCTCTGCATTTCACCAGCCTGAAAACAATCTTTGGGCCGTGTCTGAATTTTCTACGCCGAAGATGTGTGTCATAGAACCAGGACAGTTCACTCTGAACTTTTTCAGAATGTCTCATGCAGCTTTTCGTAAATTTTGAGTCGGCAGGCAAATTTATAGACCGCTCCAGCAACAGGACTTTCCATCTACCGACAAACTTAACAAGGATGTATGGCAATTATAAAACAGTCTAGTTTTTAAGCCTTTTTCTGACGTGAAGGGAAGCATGGTGAAAAAAAAAAAAAAAAGATTTATGTCGCAGAAGTCCTTTATGCACTGAAATGTTACAGCATGAACCCAGCAGGTTTTTTTTTTTTTTTCATTACCGGTACGAGATATCACTAAATTTAAAGAAAAAACACAACATGTATCCAAACTGTAACATGTTATCTATCCGGCTTATCGGGAGACGAAGTTATATTTGCGTCATAAGCCCCTTCCTCTCTCCCCTTCCATTTAAAATTTTTTTTTTTACTTGTCGGTGCTTTAAAACGTGGGAAAAGCTCGTATTCATACCGTAATACCGCCAAGTTCCTGTAGTTTTCTTTGAACACTGAATGCTGCCTCGGACCACTGAATTTTGTCCGAGTATAATTTCGTATGCCAGTCGGTCTCAATTCCTTAGGTCGCCAATCAGTTTACGTGAAAATACGTATTTTGTCTCTCACCCTTGAGAGAATAAAATCTACAACTTGATTTAATAACTTTTATACCCGTTTACAAAACTTTTTCCAGATCTATACAAAACATTAAAAAAAATTTTTTTTAAAGAATTTCACCGATGTGCTAAAATTATATGAATGTATTTAATTCTCTGTTAAACCTAACAGCTCTGAATACGAAACATAAATAAAGAACGTGTGCCCAAATAGACCGTGAGGGGCACAAAGTGGCCGTTACCCAAAACTCAAACCTCTCACCTTCAGACACAAGTTACTCTCAAAAAACAAGTCTGAACTAAGCAAAACAGCAAAATCTAAGATCTGTAATCAGCAGAAATGGCGTCCACTAATCTTTATAATCAACCAAATGAAACAGCATAGCTCTCCCAGAGTTTTGTCCCCATGACAGCTAACAGCCATTTTTAAATCCGCTTTTTTTCCAGTACTGCACAGTCACAGCCAATGAAATCTGCTTTCCAGAAATGTAATATACCTGGGTGGATTTTCCACGTGAATGTAAATTTAGCAGGAAATGTAAATTTAGCAGAGTATCACTTGCAAGTCAAAACACGTGGCAAGGTACAATAAGTCTTCCCTGGCAGTACTGACGTTAAATATAGCCATTGTGGCGTACGACGTTTTAGCGAGGGCAGTGACAATTTATTATCTTCATTCTTCACGTCATAATATATCACCTGGATATTTGTTCACTCAAAAACTGTAAGATATCGTGAAATATTTTTTTTGAGTTTTTGGGCTTTGTGAATTGACTTGTTATTTTACCCTCAAGTTATTTTGGCTAAAAACGAAAACTAAACAAAGGCAAACGAAAGATAACAGGTATGTTAAGCATAAACCACAACAGAGCCATATAGATACCCAAATGAAGTTGCCTAACATTATCAGTTCAACAGTTTTAAAATCTTTCAAAATTTTGATGTGCAAGTCTGAACTTGTACTCGTGTTTTAACCCTTAAGCACATAGACATACATTTTCTGAACCAAAAAATTCCGAAACGTGCCAGGCGGATTTAAAACAATGAAGTGAAGGGCACTTATTTGTCTGAGATAGTCAATGATCAACAACAACAAAAAGTGGCTGAAGTAATTCATTGTGGTGCAGGTTTTGGCCCCTTTTTGTGCTCCATGCCACAGCCTAAATGACAGTTTTCAAAAATTATGGAATTAATTTTCTCAAGTGTCAACTAATCCAGCCCAATAGCTTTTGTGTCGACAGATTGTGTTGATTCAAGTTGCAGGTATTTTAAATAAAAAGCTGTAAACATGTAAAATACAATAATCTTTGTTTTGACTTTTGTAAGCCAACCACACCGGAAACGATATTAATACACGCGTTCAATTCCGTACCAGAAATGAGTGTGTAGTGCTCTGCTGCGCATAAAATCTGTAGTAAGACTGTAGAATATTATGTGAAGCTTCCTGGACCAAAAAGAGAGAGCAGTTTCCGATCATACTTTTAGATTTTTCTTGATAAAAATGCGCCTCTCTTTTGTGGCTCAAATAGCTATAGTTTGTAAGTAAATAATTGAAAGGTTGAATTTTGTCCCAAAAGGCTGTGTCCACATAATTTACCGTCAGAAATTGAGGTAGTACACAATGGTTTCATAATTTCTGGTCACGTAGCCATGGATTTTTAGGTGCTAGCATGTTTACCCTTTACCTTCATTATAGTAACATAGAGAATTTGAACATTTTCCGGGAACATTTTCCACCTTGACCTTTGCAAAGACCCAAAGTTATGAAATGCCCCCCCCCCCTTTCCCCCGGGGGAAATAACAACTACATCAGGGGCAAACATTTGCATATTTTTTCGGCACTATTTCTTCTAGTTAAAGGCCGAGATGAGAGGAAATGTAAACAAGGAAGCCGGACATAATGGGTTAATTGAAGTAATTATTGCGTCAATGACAAAAGTGTACAATGACCTCGTAGGAATGTTGCTCAGGTCATGTTTACCAACATAGGCGTTTCCATTTTTAGAGAGATAGAAAGAGAAAAGAAAGGGACTGGAATGAAGGACGAGATGGCGAGAGAGAAAGAAAGAGAGATAGGAGGAGAAAATGAATGAGAATTAGAGAAAGGGAGCGAGAGACAGAGACAGAGGCAGGGAGAGAGAAAGAGAGAGAGAGAGACGAAGGAGAGAAAGAAGGAGTAACAGAGGAGGAAAGGGAAAAGCAGACAGACAAACAGACTGACAGAGGCTGAGACAGGCGGAGAGAGAGAGAGAGAGGAAGATGGAACGGAAGAGAGAGGAGGGGACCCGGGGAGAGCGAGAAAAATAGTCGCCGAGAGAGCAGACAGATAGAGACAGGGAGACAGGTGGAGAGAGAGAGAGAGAGAGAGAGAGATAGGGAAGCAGGTGGAGAGAGAGAGAGAGAGAGACAGGGAGACAGGTGGAGAGAGAGAGAGAGAGAGATAGGGAGGCAGGTGGAGAGAGAGAGATAGGGAGGCAGGTGGAGAGAGAGAGATAGGGAGGCAGGTGGAGAGAGAGAGAGAGAGAGAGAGATAGGGAGGCAGGTGGAGAGAGAGAGAGTGAGAGAGGGGGAGAGAGAAACAGAGAGAGAGACAAAGAAAGACAGAATAACATAAGAAGAGAGAAAGACGAGAAACAGAAAGCGAGGAGAGAACGAGAGAGAGAGAGAGAGAGAGCGAGAAAAATAGACGCTGAGAGAGCAGACAGATAGAGACAGGTAGGCAGGTGGAGAGAGAGAGAGAGAGTGAGAGAGAGTGAGAGAGAGAGCAGACAGATAGAGACAGGGAGGCAGGTGGAGAGAAAGAGAGAGTGAGAAAAGGGGGAGAGAGAAACAGAGAGAGAGACAAAGAAAGACAGAATAACATAAGAAGAGAGAAAGTCAGACGAGAAACGGAAAGCGAGGAGAGAACGAGAGAAAGAGAGAGAGAGAGAGAGAGAGAGAGAGAGAGAGAGAGAGAGAGAGAGAGATGGGGAAGGAGGATGGACAACAAAGGTTAAAGAAATGAGAGAAAAAGTAACTGTTGAAGAAAGATAATAAATTATTTCATAATTATTGACCCTGACAACTTACTCTCATTGAATTAATTACAAATTTTGTGTTGAACAAGGTCGAAAGTACCATGCATTACAACTGAACTCTAAAGTACCTTCGACTGAATTATTACTGCATACTCATCCTTTCCCCCATACAAACAATCTTCAGGTACTTTTTCAGATTCGCCCTTCTGTACATTCATTTCTATATTGTGTTTGCGCGGAAAAAGGTCATCCAATTCTGAATACATTATTACAATATTATGTGGGGCGCTCTAAGAAAATGGGCCACATGTCGCACTCGGCACTTTCGGGATAGAGCCAAAAATAGGTGGATAGGGACTTTTCGGTCCTATTTCATTTTTCGGCATAAGTAGATTCCTCATCCTTAATTCTTTATGCCTCGGCTTAAGGATTTAAATGAATTCCGCCTATAAATATGTTGGGTTTTTTTTTCTTTTTTTTCTGATCCAATTTAATGGTCTTTTTAAATTTACCTAGACTTTAAAGAATGGCCTACTAAGACTCCGGGAGAGAGAGAGAGAGAGAGAGAGAGAGAGAGAGAGAGAGAGAGAGAGAGAGAGAGAGAGAGAGAGAGAGAGAAAGAGAGAGAGAGAGACTGACTGAATGACTTTAAAGGCGTTTTTCTCAAAAGTGACTTTTTCTACACTGCCACTTTGAAATAGTCATAACTTGATCAATTTTCAACATTTTGTGCGTGAAATATAGTGCATTCTTCTCAGGACAGTTTGTACTTTCACAATACGCCCTTAAGTCAATTTTGAAAAAAAAATTGACAGTGTGGACTATTTCCCTGGAGATGTTCATATAATTGCAGGATGAACAGATAGTGGCGTAGCGTGGGTTGCCAACGCGTGGGGCAAGGCAAGTTTTGCGCCCCCCCCCCTCCCTACCGACCCCGTGGACCATTAGCACTCCCTGGGTCTCTTCCACCAATCCAGTATTGAACCCCTTTAATCCCCCCCCCCCCGCCCCCCTGCCCTTTTTCAAGCAAGAGTGTTCTATTTTATAAGAAAACACAGATGTAATTACAGTAAAATGCAGTATACTCAAATTTATTTAACCCTTTCAATACTGAAAGAGCATTACTTTTAAGTCCTTACTGCGCCGTGGTTAACAGGGTTCTGTTTCTCCATTGCTAGCTGTCAAATACAGATCAATAGTCTGATTTAGATTCATATTTACCATTCAAAATAACAGGAATGAGTGGATCTCAATATAAACTGGATTTGGAAAAAATCTAGCTTTCACAGCGTCAGGAGTCAAAGGGTGAAAGGGCGGGCTATTTGTTGCAGTCGTTTTTTTTTAAAAATTAATTTTCACTACTTTCTTCTTTTTTTTAAAATTCTTTTGAAATTTTGCGCCCCTAAGACTTCTGCACCCAGGACCAACGCCCTCGTGGTCCTGCCCAAGCTACGCCCTTGCGCTCAGAAACCTTCTCTGGCTACGGTGAACTTAACGTACATTCTTACAACAGCGTGACGACTAAAAGGGGTATGATCTTGCATACGTGGTCGACCAGCTTGTAAAATAATAATTATGAAGGCGAAATCGTAGCTCATCTCTAACTGAAGTGCCGTTCCTTTCCCCCCAGAGGGAAAATCTAAAGTCGCCAAGGTCATTCCACAATATTGCCTGGATCATTTTTTTCTTTTGTTTTGTCTTTTGAGATCAAATTCTGTCATGTTGCACTCGTTCAACAGATACATTATTTTGTTTCGTTGTCTTATGAGTTTTTAAACGAAAACCCACATCTACTTAAATCACCATTTTAGGCTGTTGTTGTGAAAGGAGCGTAGACTAATGACAAAGCCAAACAGAGAAAATACCGAGTTGTGTGCACTGCTCTGCCACAGCTTTCTATGTCAAATACTACGCTCCCCTAACAACAGTTACCACTATATTTAAAGTGAACAGTTTTCTTTGATTTTCAAAAAACGCCAAAACATGACTTAGGCAGATGTGGAATGACCTTGACAAAGTGCTATGGTTTGCATGTGTTCCTTAGAGAGAGCTTAATATAGCACCCTACAGTGCACTATAAGCTCCGTGAAAAAATTAATTGTTGGTGTTGTATCTTGTGCAGGACACAGAACTTCAGAATGAAAGAACTCAAAATAACACGTGTGTACCCACTTGGCATCTTTTTAATCACCTTCCAAAACCCCGTTGCATCAGAAAAATTTGCATACTCACCACGGAATGTGTAAAGGAACACAACTCCACAATTAAGAATACAACATCTCTAAATTGAGTTAAGTCCCCTGATCGATCTGATCTGATACATTACAGTTGTCATCAGTAACTGTGCACATTCCTTGTAAAATACTTATTGTTTTTTCGAATGCTAGATGAGGTACACGGTATTGAATGGTATAAACCAGTTCTTCCATTCTGTCTGTCTGTCTGTCTGTCTGTCTGTCTCTCTCTCCCTCTGTCTCTCCTCTTTCTTTCCTCCTCATCTCTCTCCCCCTCTAGCCGCCCCCCCCCCTCCGGCCTTCTCGATTTCTGATCACGAACGTTTAGATTAATAATCTACAGTCTTGCTACAGATATCATGCATGTCAAGGCACTATGTACTCATGTTTGGACAGGGAACTTTGCACTCGTTTTCTTGGCAGGCCACGACACACCCGTTTCTGGCTCAAAACTGAACGCTTGCCAAAGATGCTCTTTCACGTACTGGTCTTACCACGGGGAGCCCCCCCCCCCACCCCCACCCCCACCCCCATTGTATTTTACATTTTTACATCTTAAACAAAAACAAAAACTGCCTGAAACTTCATCAAACACGATAGGTCGGCACAAAAACGATTTGGTTAGATTAGTTAATCATTAGGAAAATTAATTTCATAATGTTTGAAACTGTCATTTCGGCCGTTGAGTTGAGCTCAACAGAGGGGTCAAAGTGCACAATTATGAAATCCTCCCGACACTATTCTTTTTTCATAAGATGATAAATTGCAGGCATCACTTCTTTATAACTTATCGTTCCCCATGGACTTCTATCTATCTATCTATCTATCTACCTGTCTGTCTGTCTGTCTGTCTGTCTGTCTGTCTGTCTGTCTGTCTGTCTGTCTGTCTGTCTGCCTGCCTGCCTGCCTGCCTGCCTGCCTGCCTGCCTGCCTGCCTGCCTGCCTGTCTGTCTGTCTGTCTGTCTGTCTGTCTGTCTGTCTGTCTGTCTATGCATCCATCCTTTCCTCCATTCATCCATCCATCCGTCCGACCATCCACCCATCCTCTTTCCCGTTATCTATCCCTCTCTGCTTCTTTCTCACCATTCATCCACCTCCCAGTCGCTCACTACTGCCTCCGATACTCTAAGCTTGAGCTCGAGTCACCTTCAGACTGAATCAGATTAAAACAATTTATCAAATCCATCTTCACAGGGAAAGGTACATTCTGTCGCAAAACCAAGTATTTCCTCAGGCATCAACTATTCTGGGACACGCTCGTCCTAAGTCAGATGATCGCCGCTCATGCCGAAAGTACCGGGTTCGGTTCCTGGTCGGTGCAGGCATGTTGGAATTTGGATATTTTCCTCATATTATCCTGTTCCTGATCCTATGGTAGGCAGGATCGAGCACCTACTCTTCTCGGATAATGATGAAAAACTCAGAGGTCCCTTGTGCACGTTGCGCATGTTGCAGATACCTTGGAAGTTGGAAACCGAGAAGAGCAGGCCTAACAAAGCCGGCTGACACGGGAAAATTCTTTTTAAAAAAAACTAATTCGTGTCTGTCTTTATATTTGCAGGAAGAAGTCCGTGGACAATGGGGGAGACAGCTGGAATTTGTACTCACCATGATAGGATATGCCGTGGGTCTTGGCAACGTTTGGCGATTTCCTTATCTGTGCTTCAAGAATGGAGGAGGTTAGTGTGTGTATGTATGTGTGTGTGTGTCAGTGTGCATGAGTGTGGGTGCATGAATGTGCGTCTGTCTTCTTCCACCATGCAATTTCTTCAAATTATTTAATTCATGGAGTATGGAGAAAGGGAACATATCCCCTTGTGAATAAATAAATGAGTGAATAAATGGAAGAATGAATCAGTCAATCCATCAATGAACAGAACGCATGATTCAAGGACACTGAGAACCGAAAGATAAGCAGATGGACTAATGAATGGAGTGATAGAAGAAAGAGGGGTCGTGGCTTTGATGGGAGAGGGAAAGGATCATGTCAAGGAAATATTGAATAAACCAGCCAGTTATAGAAGTGTGAGTTTTGGAAGTTTGAGAAGATAGGTGGAATACTCTGAGTGATAGCGTATTTGGTCTTTCCTGTAGAAGACCGAAGTCTACAATTTGATTGAACAGATTTTTATCATATTTTCAGAGCTTACACACACACTGTACAGTACGGACCTTTCTCGTTAGATTTTTAACTTCATTTTTATCTAATCTTATTTATAAGAATCTGCGGGATGACAGTTACGACAAAATAAGATAACGAGTAAACCGTGAAAGGTGCGAAATGGCCTATATCGTGCCGACAGGCCGTTAATTAAACTCAAACTCAAAATCTTAATGAATCAATCACTGGACTGACATTCGTCGAGGATTTTCCATATTGTTGTATGTGAATTTTTGCCTTTTCGAGGAAACGAGGACTGAAAATTTGAAGAGGTGTGTAAACTCAGGGCCAAAATGCATACATACAACATTATATCATCAACACATATCTCGAAAATGTATTAACCGATTGGAATGACACTTAGACATTATAACAGCTGAGGTTGTTCTAGCACGTTATAATAGGGGGGAGTTAGTTGATCTAACTGGAACCCTTTAGAAAACGGAACTATTACAGCTGTAGAATAAAAAACACGAGATCCGACGATCGATTAAATAATACCAAAGTTTAATAACTGTATCTTAACAATAAAATACTAGGAAGGCACCAGTGAACAACTAAATATCTAACGCCACACGGAAAGGAAAACTCACTTACTCACCGACCAACCACTCACATGGGTCCATATAATATTATATAGACATTTCTACAGAAAGTTCCCGAAATAAACATAACCTCTGCCCTCGCCCGACCACACAAACTATCCAATCACGTATCAATACGTCACCAGGTTACATCACTCAGGGCAAAATCTGGCGTAAACTTCTATATCCACAACGTTATCGAATGTTCGGGAACATACTAACATTTACGATCACCCAACAACAACTACTCACTAGGAAGGGAGGGTAAGGTCACGGAGTTACACTCTGGCGAACGTCAACAAATAAAGAAAGAAAGAAGTGAACACATGCTCAGTCACCAGTATAACAGGAAAAACGGTTGAGGGCAAGGGGTAGCTTGCAGATGCTACAGACATAGATCTAATAAAATTAGGAGTGAGAGAATCTGCTGGGTCCGATCCCAAGGATGGTCCTCATCGATAGCTGTATGTTCATTTATTTGTTTATTTACGTACTCCCGTACTTACCTCTTATCTTCACTTTCAATTCCTTTGTGTATCTACGTACGAACATATCTCTACATGTGTCTATTTATTTATTAAAATCTAATTAGTTCATCTCGGTTCGCTTAATTATGTACCTGTTATTTACTTATTACTCATCTGTTATCACTGGGTCATGCACAGAATGAATACATTTCAAATCGCATTTCAGTCTGAGCCTCGAATAAAAAAAGGGGTGGGGGGGGGGGGGGGGGAAGAATCATTTTCATGACAAAACCTCAAACTCGGCAAAATGTCGAATTGAAATACTCCTCGTTGTGATACATTTCCACAGGCGCCTTTCTGATTCCGTACGTTTGCTGTCTGGTTCTGCTTGGCATTCCGATGTTTGCCCTGGAGTGCGCTTTTGGACAATTCGGTGGCAAAGGGCCCCTCAGTATCTGGTCCATAAACCCGACCTTCAAA
>OZ007583.1:7585423-7595423 GCA_963931925.1 Onchidella celtica | reverse complement strand
CTATCTATCTATCTAGAATAACATAAAGCATCATAATCGTTGTTTGTTAATTCCATTTCCAGTGAAT
Source organism: Onchidella celtica (assembly GCA_963931925.1). Classification (NCBI taxonomy): domain Eukaryota; kingdom Metazoa; phylum Mollusca; class Gastropoda; order Systellommatophora; family Onchidiidae; genus Onchidella; species Onchidella celtica. The sequence continues at coordinate 7,595,356 of OZ007583.1, read as the reverse complement.
CTGACCCTAAACGGCACAGGCAAATCACCAAGTGAAATCTACTACTAGTAAGTATGACATCCAATATCTGACGCACGGCATGTGACATTTGGCCCCTGACACCCCGACATTTGACATTTAATTCCATTCACCTGGCATCCAATATTTCACGTCTGGTCCCTAACATCTGACAATCGGCATTTGATATTTGCCCCCCCCCCCCCCCCGACATCTGACATCCGACATTTGATATTAATTTGGCTCCTGACATCTGACATCCGACATTTGACACTTGGCCCCTGACATCTGTCATCCGACATTTAACATTTGGCCCCTGACATCTGACATAGCCCGCTTCAACTGTCAGTAAGTATGCCTTGCACTGCAACATGAACATCACTTTAGAGAATAACCATTGTGAAAAACCATAAATTAACTGGCCTTGTCCATTTTTACATAAAATGACGTATGAAAAAGTAAACACTCTTTGCTTCTGTATACTTGTGCACAGATTCCGTTCCGCTCCGCTCCTAACCGCTGTAGAGGCAAAGAGTGTTAATTACTTTTTCATACGTCATTTTTCGTAAAAATGACGGGGCTGGGTGAATGCCGTGAACAAGTCCCGTAACATAGCAACTCTATTACCATTGTGGTCCATCTGAACAATAATATTACGAATAAATCTAAATTCAAGATATCGTTAATAATGATCCAGCAAAGTATATTCAATATGAAACAATTGTATTTTGTATTTTGTATACTTGTGGTAGAGATAAATTATATTTAATTTTGCCCAGGCAACGGCCTGTTCGGCCTGCTCTTTGCGATTTCCAACTGCCAAGATATCTGTAACGTGGGCAAAATGCACTCGGGCCCTCCAAGTTTTTCGTCTTTATCCGAGAAGACTCCGTGCTCTATTTTACCTACCATAGGATCAGGGACAGGAAAATAGTAATAATATGAGAAAAATCCCCAAAAATCGAATATGCCTGTACCGACGGGGATTCGCACCTGGTACCTTCGGCATGAGAGGCGAGCACCTTGCCTCTAGACTACCGTGTCGCCATGATGCTGTTCTAGTATAAAATCTATGTATCTGCATTTGGTTTACTTTTGCTAACATCTTGCCAATCATACATTTATGGGATCTGTGAGCGCATGTGGTGAAATGGGACTTAAGGTGAAGGACAAAATTCCTGAGAATACCCCTCCAAAGGGGTGGGGAAGGGGGGGGGGGGGTTGGGAGACATTTTCCATGGAAATTGAGATTTGTTTATATAATGAAAGATTACCTGTTTCCCTGCATTCAGATCCACTCAAAGTTGAGGTTCTCCTTTGTTTCAAGGCATTTTTTTTTTTTAACCCTGTTGTGCCCAGACACTGAATGTAACGTACACGAATTTGAAACCTGTTAAATATATTATTTAAAATGAATGGAAAAAAAAATAAAAAGAAAGGAAGAAAGACAATGTTGCCAAGTCAAATAATGCAGTGATAAATTAGAAATTGTCTCATACACATGTAGAACATTATTTTGACGCCGAGTGAGATTTCTGAGAGATGGTAAACCGGGCACTAGAGGGTTAAATGAAATCTCTCACGTGTTTGTTCCCGTGAAATTTCCTACTCTGCTCCGCTATTGTAAATTTTCCCCTATCTTGTTTTATAAGACATTAACTATTCTTCTTGTTGTTTCTTTCCAACTTGACACTTTGAGAAATACAACCCTTTTTGGTAGGGTGGGGAGGGGGAAGGGAGGGAGAGGGGCACATTTTAACTTCGTGCCCAACTGCCGCAGTCTCAGAGTTTTCATGCCGTACGTGTCCAAAAAAATACCAACACCTATGCATAACGTACGTCGTGGTGTCCAATCGACACCACACTCCCAAAGAACAGTTTATCAGGATACCCTCTTCAAAATTAAGGACTCTGTCAGACCCCAGAACATACGAGTAGGGATATAACAATAAAATCCCCTTTAGGAGTATGGTGTATCTGATACCCCAGGACATACGACTAAGGGTATTGTTATATGGTGATAACAAACAAAGATGTCAGTTGTAGCCGGGAGGATATGCAACTTTATTACGGTAATTTTTACAGGTCGTCAGTTATATACAGTATCGTAGTATATGTACATAATAATGCATAGAGTAATGATTGTCACCAAATATCAATAAAGATAAAGTCATTCACACACTTTCATACTTTAGAATCAGGTGACCTAATGTATAACCGACCTACTGAGAGTAATGCAACATGAAAAGTAGTGTAGGTAAAGTGGTGGTGTTAATTAATCACACAACGAATAAGAGGTAAATTATTTCCCTTACTACATAATTAAGTATAGGTCTAACCAAGGGCAGTAACTAAGTAAGTACATGTATGCATAATTTCCCTTGATTATATATGGATATATAACAGGTATGATAATAAAAGTGCACATCTTAAAATACCTGGAATTTCATTAATTTCAAGAAAAACTTCCCAGAAATAATATAACTACAAACGTTTTTAATTGGTTCTGTGTCCATTAGACAGACAGCTCAAGGCGAATATTGAAATGGTTTCCCTTCCCCAGTGAAAACATCCTGAAGGATACAGGCACCATTGCTGAATCTGGGGAAGTTCAGTGGGAACTTCTATTGGCCAACTTTGTGTCGTACATGGTTATTTTTCTAGTCTTGGTCAAGGGCATTGAAACTCTTGGCAAGGTAAGACATAATGTTATACTCTCCTGGCAATCCATCCACTCATCCATCCATCCATCCTTTCGTCTATCCATTCATTCATCTTTCCATCCATCCATCCATCCTCCTGTCCATCCATCCACCCATCCATCCATCCATCCTTCTGTCCATCCATCCATCCATTCATCCATCCATCCATCCATCCTTCTGTCCGCCCATCCATCCATTCATCCATTCATCCATCCATCCTTCTGTCCGCCCATCCATCCATTCATCCATCCATACATCCATCCATCCTTCTGTCCATCCATCCATCCTTCTGTCCGCCCATCCATCCATACATCCATCCATCCTTCTGTCCATCCATCCTTCTGTCCATCCATCCATCTATCCATCCATCCTTCTGTCCATCCATCCATCCACCCATTCATCCATCCATCCATCCTTCTGTCCGCCCATTCATTCATCCATCCATCCATCCATCCATCCATCCTTCTGTCCATCCATCCATCCATTTATCCATCCATCGTTCCATCCATCCTTCTGTCCACCCATCCAACCATCCATCCAGTTAAGATTCCATCCTTTCTCTCTTTATCTATACCTCCCTGCCTCTTGTCCACCATTCACCCACCTCCTACTCACCTACTCTTGCTTCTGACACGCTAAGTTTCAGCCAGGGTTCATTAATGTTTTTTTCTTTTTGTTTTAGTTTACCATTTCCTTCCAGCACAGCACAGTTTTACCGTTCACATTAAATACATGTCTAAAGCCATTCTGTACAGGGTGTTGTTGATATCATAACTAATAAAAGAGAGAAACTATGGCAATCTCTGAATTCTGAAGATACTGTTGTGTGTTTTTATGGTTGACTGTATGGACTAACTGACCCGAGCAAGCTAAACCCTGTTAATTCTTTCTAGCAAGCCCAACAGTACATCTAGATCCAGGGCACACTAACAACACGGCACTTGGATTCTACGCAAAGACTAACAGAAGTAACTGTTACACTATAATTCCTTTGCAGAATAAACGGGTCTGATAAGGTAGATTTTCGACGAGCAAGGTGTAAAGACAGGCGAAGGACGAAATTCCCGATCATACTTTTCGATTTTACTCGACGGAAACATATTTTGTTTTTTTGTCTTTGTTTGGGGGGGGGGGGGGGGGTTATTTGTTGGTGTTTTTTTTTTGCTGCTTATGAAAACAATTATTAAATGATACTAAAGACTCCATTTTGTCCAAAATGAATGTGTCAGCATAATTAATGGTCAATAATTGAATAAATACTCCACAATTTTTGGTCACACAGTTACGACGTTAGGTACTTACATGTTCACCCTCTAGCTCCATTATAGCAAAGATACTAGAGAGGATAAGATGAGACACCACTAAAAAAAAAGACGTGCAAACAATTTGCGCGCTGATTGGGGGTGTGGCAATTGCGCATGGCATGAATAGAATGCTTGATACAATGGTAAATTTATGATGCAAAATTGAGACAGTGCTGCGGTACTGCTGCCAAAGAAAAGAAAAAATAGCCAGTTTTCCCACAGCAATTGGGGTTATAATTCCACAATGAGTGACCTCAATCAAGGCCTGTAGCGATAAGTGAACAGTGAAAACAATTCAGTATTTTCCTTGTTTGGCTTTGTAAACGGCACTTTTCATGACTTCCGCGTGTTTGCCGCTAGGTGGCGGTGCTAAATCTGTACACGCTAAAAGCTGTCTTATCTTATCAATTCTAATAATCTTTGATTATAGTACTATATAATTATTGCCCACCAAAAAAAAATGTGCTGCCAACTGTTGATTTCAATTTCCATTGTCTTCCTGTTGACAGGTTGTCTATTTCACTGCCATCTTCCCTTACATTCTACTGACCATCCTGCTGGTCAGATGTGCATTGCTGGAGGGTGCGTACGATGGAATCATTTACTACTTAACCCCTAAATGGGACCGGCTGAGTGATGCCACGGTAAGGTGGTAGTTATAATCGCTAAAGAATTGTTTCTTTTGAAATCTAGAATCGCCCATCATCCCACTTTACGTCACAGTTTACGCGTAGTTCTCATTACGCATTCCAGGGCATGGTAATATTGTCAGCTTGTACTGTTATGCATTTTATATCTTTTGGGGGGTGGGGGGGGGGGGCATATTCCGTACCAAAGCTAGATGTAAGCCATATTTCACGTAGGCTCCCTACCATGAGTGACACTTCATCCATGCCTGTAATTGAATTTATTAAGTTGTGATATTTATATGCTTATGTAATGATGCGTAAGATGTGTAAAAACCTCGTATGAGCTTTTAAATGCTCTGTGAAAGAGAACTTCCCTCATTGGATAATTTAATGATTTTATTTTATCTTCTACAGCAAACACCAATGAAATCGTTTGGCAGGTCACGCGTGACTTATACAGCAAAAATCATGTAAACATTCTGACATAGGTCACACGCGGCCCAAAATAGCAAAAAAATCATGTAAAAATTCTAAATAGATCGCACGAGGTCTCTACAGCGAAAAAATCATGTAAAAATTCTGAAATAGGTGGCCTAGGCAGCAAAATTCGTACGAAAATGGTAAAGAGGACACACATTACCTCCGTATCGCTAGTTTTATCATTTGAAGAGATTAGTTCAAGATCAGAGTTAAGTCACATTGGAGTCATTTTGAAAAAAAAAAAAAAAAGCCAAAAAAACTTTGGACTTAACCACCTTTTTGCATTGTTGGGACCCACTTTGAAATCAAACTTTCTCAGGGCTGGTTTATGAGAGGAGGGTGATGTTACCGTAAATAGAATTTGATCTATTTGAATTGTGCGGTTCTGTTTTTAGCAAAATATAACTTAACTTCGTTCTTGAACTAACCTCTTCATTTGTTTCTCATAAAAGAACGTCACACGTGGCAGATATAGCAAAAATCATGTCAAAATTTTAAATACGTCACATGTGGCCTATAGACCAAAATTCATATATGAAAATTATGGTAAAGAGATCACATTGTTATGACGTTGGTGTCGTCAGTTTCATCATTTGCTTCTCATAAAATGAGGTCATTATGTAGCCTCTGTCGCACAATTCATACCAAAATGATAAAAAAAAAAAAGGTGACATACGACCTAAACATTGTTAGCTTTATCATTTCAAGGCATGCCTGCGCAGACAGTATCGCCAGTTTTGTAAATTTTACAGGAGAGCGATTTGAAAGTTTAACATGAAGTATCAAGAATGTCTGTTACAACCTTTACATCTTCATGAATGATTAGGTCAATTAAGTCTGTCATGGAATTCACATCATGCCAAAATGTAGGACTTACCAAGCTGAAACAGAGTATGCTTAAAAAACAAAAATCGAACATTTTCGAATTACGGTCTTTGCCCAAGCACCCCTAATTTTCGTCTCACAAAATGATACATCAATAAATGAAATAAATAGCTGTGTGTACGTATTCTGTTGTTATCTGTTGGCAGGTATGGAGCGACGCAGCCGTTCAGATTTTCTTCTCTCTCAGTTGTTGTATCGGTGGGCTCATTGCTATGTCCAGTTACAATCAGTTCCATAATAACATTATCAGGTATATTCAGGTTCTGCCGACTGTTCTTTCATTCGTCTATTCAGTCTGTCTGTCATCAATCCATTTATTCATTCTTCTGTCTATCTGTTCATCTATTCATCCATCCATCCATCCCTCCGTCCGTCTGTCTGTCCATCCATACGTCTGTTCATCCACCCATCCACCCATCCATACTCCGTCCATCCGGCTGTCGGCCCATCCATCCATCCATCCATCCATCATCCGTCTCTCCCACCGTCCACCCATCCATCCTTCCATCCATCCATTCATCCGTTCATCCATCCATCCATCCATCTATCGGTCAATCTATCTGTCCATCCATCCATCCATCCATCATCCGTCTCTCCGTCCGTCCACCCATACATCCATCCATCCATCCATCCGTTCATCCATCCATCCATCCATCCATCCATCCGTTCATCCATCCATCCATCCATCCATCCATCCGTTCATCCATCCATCCATCCATCCGTTCATCCATCCTTCCATCCATCCATCCATCCATCCGTTCATCCATCCATCCATCCATCCATCCATCCGTTCATACATCCATCCATCCATCCATCCATCCGTTCATCCGTTCATACATCCATCCATCCATCCGTTCATACATCCATCCATCCATCCATCCATCCATCCGTTCATACATCCATCCATCCATCCATCCGTTCATCCGTTCATACATCCATCCATCCATCCATCCATCCATCCATCCGTTCATACATCCATCCATCCATCCATCCGTTCATACATCCATCCATCCATCCATCCGTTCATCCATCCATCCATCCATCCATCCATCCATCCATCCATCCATCCATCCATCCATCCATCCATCCATCCATCCATCTATCCCTCAATCTATCTGTCCATCCATCCATCCATCCATCCATCCATCCATCCATCCGTCCATCTATCTGTCCATCCATCCATCCATCCATCCATCCATCCATCCGTCCATCTATCCGTCAATCTATCTGTCCATCCATCCATCCATCCATCCATCCATCCATCCATCCATCCATCCATCCATCCATCCATCCATCCATCCATCCATCTATCCCTTGTTTGTCTATCATACCATATGCACACACTTTTGTTCTTCTCTTTGTCACATGGCATTCTGCTCTTCATTCATCCAGATGTCCGTCTCGCCTCATGGCGATGTGTCAGTCATTTCATCCATCCATCCATCCATCCATCTATCCCTTGTTTATCTATCATACCATATGCACACACTTTTGTTCTTCTCTTTGTCACATGGCATTCTGCTCTTCATTCATCCAGATGTCTGTCTCGCCTCATGGCGATGTGTCAGTCATTTCATCCACCCATCCATCGATCCATCCATCCATCCATCCATCCATCCACCGGTATCATAGGAGAGACTCTTTCACGCCCTCCTGCATTTATCACAGTTTGTATAACACGTTCACCACTCTTCGTTGAAGTCACAGAAAAATCCACATATATTTGCCTAAAAACCCCACGTATTTGATCCCAGAGACGCCTTTCTGATCCCTATCATCAACTGTCTAACAAGTTTCTATGCTGGGTTTGTGGTATTTTCTACACTGGGTTATATGGCAAACATCAAAGGCGTCGACGTAAAGGACGTTACACAACAAGGTAAAATATGCAAAACAATATGTAGTTGTTTTTTTCCCTGTACTTGAGTGTTTAGACCAGTGTTTCATCACCCTCCTACTGTCATAAGACAATTAAAATGGTACTTCTTTTTTCATCCTTGGCCTGGCAAGGCGGACTGAATCAGCTTTCAGAACTGTATGCTTTGCTCAGGTTTCTCAATCCAAAACAGCACTCACTGGTCACTGGTCACTGATCCCATAACCCGCCGGGGTAGGGCGTTGCAGTGATGAACGCTGCACCAGCTGGCTCCATTTGTGGCGGTTGTGGGCGAGTGTCTGGGTTGCGGGAAAGCTCATCTTGGTCCATTTCGCAGTGTTGTCTGCCCATTTCTTCCTCGGTCTGCCTCCTCTTCTCTTCCCCTGCACTGTTCCTTGTAGTCACTGGCACAGTCAGGATTGGAGGGCGGACAATCACCAAAACAGCATCAGATGCTAAATTTGTATGATGAAGACTGGCAGTTCGAATACTCTTGGTGGGACACAATAACTCTATGCTGGCAACCAAAAGGCCTTATTACACGTTCACATGGACCGGATCAAGTTAGCCTTCGGCTGTGCTTGCGACTAATCGTAGACCGCTAGGTTGATTACACGTCATGATTGGCCGGACGACGGACCGGATGGAAACAAGGGATGCCACTGTGAATACACAACACACAACCCCGCCACTTTTGAAAAATTCAATGGCTATAAAGATAGATTTTTAAAATTATTTTTAGTAACCAATAAAACGAAGCACTCGCGACCAATTTGACTAATTTTGACACGCTGATTCCGAATTTGATATCAAATTCGCGCTAGCATGTCGTTTTCAGCAAATTTGTAAAACGACATGCCATCCCCGGCGAGGAAAAACTTCAAAGGCAAGCGGCGGCACCAACCATTCACTCAAACCGTACGACAAAATATCAGGAGACACCGGAAATTGATGGACGAGAGGTCGGCCGGCCGGCGTACCATATGGTTTCAGCTATTTTCCTTATTACACGTTACGATTAGTCATAGGCACAGCCGAAGGCCAAATTTCTTCCGGCCAGCGCCCGGTCCATCGTAACGTGTAATAGGGCTTAAAGGGTTTACCTTGTTTGTCCCACGGGGCCTCACCATGACCGGACAATGTTAGTATACTTATCTTAAACCCTTGAACCCGGAGTGGGGCATAGGTCGTCCACCAAGGCCCTCCATCTTGCTCTGTCCTGGGCTGCGGCCTCAATCTGGCCCCACGATAGTCCTAGGACTTTTTGTTTCGCTTTGCAGTTGATCTGTGCCATGTTGTCTTGGGACGCCAGCGGTTTCGTTTGCCTTGAGGGTTCCATTTGAGGGCCTGACGAACGATAGTGTTAGTATACAGTACATACAAAGAGATTTTTAAAAAATATTTATATCTTCAGTATGCATACCGGTACATTCAAAAGAAGTTTGAATTAAATTAAAACTTTGTTTCAAGCTTTATGCACTTGTTTTAGTTCGATGTTTTAATCCGAGCTGGACTAAGAAACCACCAATGGGACGTAAACAAACGACAGTTTATCTATACGGATAAAATGCACTATAAAATTAAGGTTTCTATGAAAAATCCCTACGCCCCGTTCTGAAGTCCCACGCTCTACCAAAATATTGCCTCCACCCATCTTGACAAACACTGGCTTAGACATCTTGTTGGTCATTCATGACAATTTTAACTGGTGTCTCATACAGTGTGATCTATAAATATGCAGCTTTAGTACTATGATAAGGAGTTAGACTAAATCGGAACCGTGAAACAGCTTTACGAATGCCACAACGCATTTTAAACAAGTGTCAAAGTGTGCATCTGTTATTCCTCTTCTACACACTTAAGAATCTCCAGTTTTTCAGAAAATGGATATAGAACGAACAAGAATTCAAGTCGCGACATGCCACTCAGCCAAACGGTATGGCGACCTTTTCCCCGGCCCTGTTTAGCTCGCCATTGCTCATTAGATCTGCCGCGTTGGTTTAAAAACGAAAAAAAAAAAAATTGGCACAGCGGGTGAAAGTTAAACCATTAAACGCACA
>OZ007583.1:7577373-7580223 GCA_963931925.1 Onchidella celtica | reverse complement strand
GACAAATTATCAGCCAATCTGTAGATATATCCAATACAGGACTGATTTCAACTCTTCTCCGTTCCTTTTTTTTTCCTCCACAGCAATCCCGAGCTAAGAAGCGCTGGATCGAGAGACGCAAACAGGGTGCTAAAAGTGACGTCAATGGTGTACCTGACGGGGTCTACGTCATTGACAAAGGCGACAAGTTGGGCGAATACACCATCACAGTCGGCAAAAATAGTGACCTGCCTACGACAAAAGATGGTTATACCAACGAAGGATTTATCACTGATTTCGGCATTTCCAAAGAAATAACGACCAACGGAGAAAAGTCCACACCATTTTAAAAAAACTTTCCTGAACTCAAAATGTCTAAAGTTTGAAAAATATTTTGAACCAATGTTTTCAATGCCGCTATTGTGATAGTTCAAATTATGGCAAAAGAGAGAAAAAATTGTATGTAGCAAAGCATCGCATGAGAAATAATACAGAAACGATGCAGTGAAATGTAAAGGAGAAAAGGAAGACAAATCAAGCTTGAGGTATATTAACCTTCACCAGGAAGAGAAAATGTACCAATAGGCTTCACCAATTTTACCAAAACGTCCCAAATTCTGTGCCCTTAACCTTGCTCTTAAGTGAGACAAACATTGCATTTCGTACTAGTCAGTTGATATGAGTAGTCTGAGCATAAGGGTACAAACATAGAGGCCACCGAATTCTGTCACCGAGCCACTAGGCGCTTTAGGTGAGAAGAATTGCACTATATAATTTCAACAACTGCACACAGAGCCCACCTAGATTCGGTCCGTTTCTATAGTGCAATTCTTCTCACCTAAGGCGCCTAGTTGCTCGGTGACAAAATTCGGTGACCTTTGTGTGGCTACCCTTAGTCATGGCCAGTTGTTTGCCTCACTTCTCCACCCACCACTCTTTTTGATGGCTGACCTAAATTCAACTAGCTGGGTTTTCCCCAAAATCTTGTTTTCTACTGCTACATACAAATTCTTTTTCTTGCCGCATTTTGATTTTACGACAAGCTTTGCTGCAACCCCATAGATTGAGGGGGGGGGGGTGTTTTTATAATATAATTATTGTGATACTTGTACAACCAGGAAAAATAACAAAAAACAAATGGTTTGACCAACCTGGTCAAATCCATATAGGCCCATTGCGCATATCGGCCATCTTTGTTGTAAGGACTGACGCATAACCATGGCGACGGCAGCGTTGATTTTGATTCGTTAGCTGATTTGCACTGCGAGCACTTCATGGGTCGCGAACCAATCGGAGGCGAACTAATATGCTGGGCAAAAGTGAGAGGGAGTAACTGATGGCAGAGGAGGCAGAAACAAAAGATGATAGAGAGGTAGTGAGAGTGTGAAAAGCGGGAGGGTAGGTAAGGAGGTGTGGAGAGACAAAGCCAAGGAAAGCGAGGCAGGGGGGGAGCGGGGAATAGAAAGAAAGAAAGAACGGGTTATGGAGAGAACGTTTGAAATGTAAGCACTTGAACTGGGAGAGATGGAGAGAGCGCAGAAGCATGGAGAGAAGGAAAGGGAGAGAGAGAGGAAGAAAGAAAGAAAGAAAGAGAGAGAGAGAGAGAGTGTGTGTGTGGAGAGAAACATAGTATTTGACCACATTTCATAACTTCTTGTTCCAAAACTATCTAGTTTTGAATAACTCCCTAACATGCCATTGTATATTACAAAATATTATTATCATAAGTAATAATCTTATATCTCTATCCAGTTTTTGTATCTAAGATATATGTGATGAAAGTGTTAAATACACCTGAACAAACCACAGTATTCTGTATTGATTATCTCAAAATAATAGAAAAATATCGATAATAATAATAATAATAATCAGATGTTATGTTTCTTCAGAAACGTATTTTTTGTCTTTCACACATTAATCAGTTTGAGGTAGGATCAATAAGGGACCAACAGAGTATTTGTTTATTTGTTTTAATTGCAAATATATATATAATATTTTGTGTTGACAATTTCGAACAAATGCAATGTTTGCCTAATGATGCGATGGTATTATTCAGACAGTTCACTGTAATAACCCATTTAAAGTTCATCCTTCTGACAAATACACATATTTGTCAGAAAAGTTCAGTTTCAAGTTGGTTTTTAAACGAAAACAGATCAATGAGTGAAGCGCGTCAAACCTATTTTTGCCTGTATCTAATAATAATAATAATAATAATATATTGCATTTATATAGCGCCCAACCCCGTCGATGACAAGCTCTGGGCGCTTTAACAAACTCTTACACACACACACACACACACACGCATACACAAAAGAAATTCAAAAATATTGTTGCTGCCGAAAAACACCTAGCCTAGTTTGTCTGAAAGAAATGGGTCTTCAGATGGCGTTTGAAAGAACCAATGTCATTAATTTCCCTGGTTGTCTTTGGAAGAGTGTTCCAGATGGTAGGGCCAAGAAATGAAAAGGACTTTTCTCCTACAGTGGACAGATTCATTTTAGGTACTTTCAATTTTGTAGTGTCAGATGATGATCTTAGTTGACGAGATGGAACATAGTAATCAGTTAAATCAACTAGGTACGATGGAGCAGTATTATTGACACATTTGTGACAAATGGATGACAATTTGTACATTATTCTTTTCTCGACTGGCAGCCAGTGCAAACTCTGCAGAAGTGGCAGTGCTGAATCTCTTTTCTTTTTCTTCAAAACAAGTCTCGCTGCATTGTTTTGAGCAATTTTGAGTTTTCTAATATTTTTTTGTGAAAACTTTATATTCTTTTCAAACTATCTCTGTCAGGAAAACAGAATCTACAATAATATGTTAGTGCTGTCAAAATTGGTAAGCATTTAAAAATGTTTAGATAT
>OZ007583.1:7527373-7572373 GCA_963931925.1 Onchidella celtica | reverse complement strand
GAGGTGTATGAAAAGAAACCACACCAATGGTCGTAACTTTGTTAGCCTACCGAAGAAGTACACGGCACAGCCTACAGAAAACGAATCTCGTCTATTAAGAAACGAGGATCTTTTACACCCTGGGTGTTGTAACATAACAAAGTCAAGAGAATTTCAGCTCTGCATGTTGGTGAGGTGTATGAAAAGAAATCACACCAATGGTCGTAACTTTGTTAGCCTACCGAAGAAGTACACGGCACAGCCTACAGAAAACAGAGAATCTCGTCTATTAAGAAATAGGGATCTTTAATTACACTTGCGTGTTGTAACATAACAAAGTCAAGAGAATTTCAACTCTGCATGTTGGTGAGATAGATGAAAAAAAAAATAATAATTTTAAAATATAGACAGCGACACAAAGCAAACGCAAGAAAAAACTCCCCACCATTTGGAGCCTCCAAATGTAAAAAAGAACCTTCTGTGGGGTGGAAGGAAGGCATCTTCAAAATTTCATGTAGTCTAAATCCGAGCTATATGGGCCAGTAGGTTTTACAAACACATAAACGCTTGTTCGTTTTTATTAATTTTATATATATATTAATATTAATAGGCGGTGGGACCAAAGCTGTAGCTTCTCATCCCTTTAGGAACCTCCAAGGGAAAATATATTTTGTTGTTGTTGTTGCTTTTTCGCATGCAAGTTCTCAATCACAAATAACTAGATCTAGTGTTGTAATTTCAAATGTTGTACATTTTGTGTAGACTATTTTTTTCATTTTAAAATAAAACGATAGTTAACGGTGCGAAGGACTGACTGTTTGACCCGTTCACGAAACGAAAATGGCGGTTTTTGTTTGTAAACATTATTTTAAAAAAAAAGAAAAGAAAAACTGAACTTCTTAGCACAACGAACCACGGGAGTGCTGCATTACATAATGTAATAAAATGCCTGGGAAAAAAAACCAACACAACGGTATTAACAAGGATGTGCACATTTTGCGAATGACATCATTTTGTTTTCCGTTCAAGGTGATCAAATGTAACATTTACCCATATTGAGATTTTCCATGTGCGGTACGTAATGAAACAGAAGACCTGTGTCCAGTGTTCCCTCTAAGCTGTGCGGCCGCGCAGTAGCTGTATTGGTGTCGCTCAAATTGAAAATGTTGCCTCTCATTTTAATTTGCAAAATACGATTGTTCAAAATATATTTGCTCAAAGTATGACAAAATTTCCGCTCAGTGGTTTGGGGAAATTTGACGGAACGTCACCTGTGTCTGTTTCAAATGAGGAGTTAAAAACCAAGACGTATTATGGGGTGAATTTGGTCTAAGCTGGCTACACACGTACAAATGTTTGCGCAAAGTTTGCACCAATAGTGTTTGCACAAACAGCATTTGACGTGTGTAGAGTGTTTGTGCTGAGCTTCAAATGTTTGTGCAAACGTTTGCGAGAAATCAAGTGTGCTTGATTTTATTTGTGCAAACAACGTGTTGGTCAACTTGAGTTTGCTCGTGTGTAGGCAATTTGCACAAACAGAACGTTTTTTCATCTAGATCTATCAGCACTCAACACTTAAATTTCATGTAACATGGCTTCAAACTGGACAAAAGACTTTATTGTAGATTTTATTGAGCTCTACAAAAGTCAAGATTCCTTGTGGAGAATAAAATCCAAGAACTATAGTAATAGATACAAAAAAGAGGAATCATACAGTTTGCTTGTGGAAAAATTGAAAGTATTCGATCCATCTGCCACCAAAGATATCGTTATAAAGAAAATCAACTCTCTACGAACTCAATACAGGAGGGAGCTGAAGAAAGTCGAAGCATCAAAACTATCAGGTTCATCTTGTAATGTGCGTTTGTTTGTGCAAAATTGGCACAAACATTTGAGTCGTGTGTAGGCGTTTCTAAATCTGTGTTTGTGCAAACTTTGCGCAAACATTTGTACGTGTGTAGCCAGCATAAGGCTAGGGACGCTCTGAGTCAAGTTTATTTCACGTCAGTTTTGTCTTGAACTTCGTTTGAATCTTCTGACCAGACGGAATGGTTCCAGTCCCACTAGAGCGCCGTAGTTCACAAAACCGAGGCAAAGTGATGCACTATGGGCCTAGCGATTCAGGGCCTTTGAGAATAGCAGCATTGTCGGTCTGTCTGTCTTCCTGATTGTCTGTCTGTTCGTCTGCCTGTCAGTCTGTGTGTCTCTCTGTCTATCTGCCTGCTGTCTGTCAGCCTGTCGGTCGGTCCGTGTGTCTATCTGCATGTCTGTCTGTCTCTTTATCTGTCTGTCGGTCGGTTTGTCTGTCTGTCTATCTGTCTGCCCGGGCTCGTCTGTCTGCCTGAATGTTTTGTCTGTCTGCATGCCTGCTGGCTTGCCTATCTGTCAGTCTGTTTGTCTGTCCACTTTCCTAACGACATATCATCTAGCCAGCCTGACCTGGTGTCTCTAACAAAATGGGATGATTACATTACTGGAGACACGTAGCGCTTTCCGCCCACTCTCAAACACCACTTGACTGCAGCAACATTGTGTTTACCGGTAACGCTGAACCACACCAACTTCCGCTCTCTCACGCCCCATTCATGAACACAAAAGCTGATCGAGTAAATTTTATACGATCATGTCACATACAAACCTTAAGGGAGTGTTGATTTGAGTCGCATCGAATTTGCATCTGTGAAAGAATTGTCTTCTGACGTGTACTCACAGCGCATCTTGTCACTTCTGAAAGAGGTCGAACTCTGCAAGTTGAATTAACAGACTTTTATCATATTTACAAAATTCATAGACATTCTTTACAGTAAGGGCCTTTTCCAGATAGATTTTTAACTCTGTGTGTGCTAAACACGTATATGTCGATTCTTCCGCTAGTCAAATTTTTTTTTATGCCAGTCACCAATGTAGCTGTGCACTAGAATGTTATGCTCTTTTGTTTCGGAAAGAAAGAAAGTCAATTTTCTGTTAATAGATGTTGCTTTAGTTAGTCTTCATTCACCCCCCCCCCCAACTATTTTCTTCCTGTATCGGCAAACGTGGAAGAATCCATGGCATATAAAGGGTTTGTTACGGACCTTTTCCCGTTAGATTTTTAACTTCACTTTTATCTCATCTTACTAATTGTCATTTGAGGGCTGAAAGCCAGCCCAAAGACAGATAACGAAAAATCCGTGGGGGGCGCAAGTGGCCGTTATCGTGCTGTACCATAGAGTATGTTGACTGCGGCGACCTAGTTTCGCTGTTTGGCGGAAGTGAGATCTCTCTATACATCTATACTCTCTGGTGAAAGGTGAAAGGTGAAATAAACAAACGTCCCTTAACAACGCCCATTATGCAAATCTGTTCTTTTGTATTCAAATGAAGGGATGAATTTTATACCATGCATAAGTCCACATGGACTCTAAAACAAACTGTCAGTGTGGGCATAGAGATCATAAGAGCCTATACTGCCTTCTGTGGAAAGCATATCGACGGGTACCTGCGCAAAGACCCTATCGCCAGTTTTGTAAATTTTACAGGAGAGCGATTTGAAAGTTTGACATGAAGTATCAAATATTTGTTACGACCTTTAAATCCTCATCAAGAATTAGGTCATTTGCTTCGATAATGGAATTCGCATCATGTTGAAATGTAGGACTTACTAAAGCAAAACAGTATAATATGCAAACAAACAAAAATAGAAAATTTTCGAGTTACGGTGTTTCCGCAGGCCCCCCTCGATTTTAACCCAGGACTGAGTATTAAAGTGAAGCACCTTGAAAGAATGGAAGTTTTTAAGAGACAGCTTAAAATCGAACAATCATACAGATTTACATGCAGACATGCATTAAAGAAAGTTATACCATAATGCATCTATCCTTTTATAGCTTTTATGGGTCTATCTGTTTGTTTACCCGCATATCCATCCATCCATCCATCTGTTCGTCCATCCATCCATCCATCCATCCATACATACATCTGTCAATCCATGTGTCCGTCCATCTGTCCATTCATCCCTATATCTATCTATCTATCTATCTATCTATCTATCTATCTATCTATCTATCTATCTATCTATCTATCTATCTATCTATCTATCTATCTATCTATCTATCTATCTATCTATCTATCTATCTATCTATCTATCTATCTATCTATCTACCTGTATGTCTGTCTGTCTGTCTGTCTGTCTGTCCGTTCGTGCGTCCGTTCGTCTGCCAGTCTGTATGTCGGTCGGTCTGACTATATATCCGTCTGCCTGCTTGTCAATCGTTTTGTTCTTTAAAAAAATAATATACGTGTATGTCTGTTCATTTAGTTCTCTGTCTTTCCGTCTTTCTCTCTGCCCATCTGTCCATCAATCGAACCACGCAAGCGACAAAGACAATTAAACCGTTCTTCGGTACTTCAAGTACATCACGAGCTTACGGCTCTAGCAAACGGATTTCCTCCCAGCAGCTGAAGTGTTTGGTGTCAAGGATGTACCAAGAAGGTTTTCCCGAGAGAACAGCTCCGGATTGGACTCGAGATGCAAATACAAGATGTCAACATTTTCTTGACGAGCTCTTCAAGTTTCAAGGACCTGCACCTGAAACTGTCGAAAGTATTTAGGTAATTTGTTTATACACGACTTTCTTCGTCATAAGTACTGAAAGGGCAGAACCTTTTGCGTGTCTTTCAATTAAAACATTTCTGTTACATTAGTCCACGCAGACTGGTGGCAATTGGCACAGAGCTCGTCCTCCTCTCCAGGGGATCACCACCGCTGGCGGCCAACGGCTCCCCACTGCGGCATAGCAAAACACAGTCCAAAACATCTGATCAGGTCGACCCGAAGGGACCTAACATTGTGGCCAGTTGGAGTGAATCTCCAGGCGTGAATCACATAATTACAGCAGCCACTGTGGATGTATCATATTGACCAGGTAGAGGTAACGGTGGTCAGTTCCTCTGCTCTGTTCTGTCGTTATGGCCAAGGGCCGCATAGTAGTTAAGTTTTAGCTCTTTATCTTAGGAGTTTCCGCTGCCCTTGGCATTTACACCTCACTTTTCTTGTTTTTATCTTTTTTTTTTAATGTTTTTGTGTGTTTTTGTGGTAGAGACTTTTTTTTTAAATTTTTGCCCGGGCAGCGACCTTGCTAGGTCTACTCTTCCTGACTTCCAACTGCCAATGTCTCTTTAACGTGCGAAACGTGGACACGGGCCCTCCAAGTTTTTCGTCCTTATTCGAGAAGACTGGGTGCTCGATTCTACGTACCGTACGATCAGGGACAGGACTTCCCCCCAAAATTCCAACATGCCTGCACCGACCAGCAATCGAACTCGGTACCTTCGGCATGAGAGGCCAGCATCTTGCCTCTCGATCAACGCGTCCCCTGCGGACTGTGCACGCCAAAAGACACAGTTTTATAGGGGCAGCGGAGGATCTACTATGAAAGTAATGAAGTTTAAGCTTCAGAGCCCCTAATCCCCCAGGGGATAAGAAAGAGAACGAGACGGGGGGAGGATGGGGGGTGGGAGAGAGAGAAAGAGTGAGAGTGGACGGGGGATTGAGGGAGAGTGTGTGTGTATGTGTGTGTGTCTATGTGTGTTTGTAAGTGGGTGTGTATATTTTATATGCTTACATGTTCACCTTATAGCCCCAGTATAGTATGATACGATATATTAGATCTTTCTATTATCTTTCTATATGTTGTTCCTATACAACTAACATTTTATTTTGAAGAAAGAACAAACCGTCGGGTATTGCCGTATTGTTGTATGTGCATTTTTTGCCTTTTCGAGAACATGAGGATTGAAGTTTGGTCGGCGAAAGGGCTAAAAACGCATAAAACATTTCGTCACAAACACATATCTCGAAAAGTTTTTGACTTGTTGGAATGACACTTTATACATAATAAAATTAGGAGAGAGAGAATCACTTTCATGACAAAACCTCAAAATCCGCAGAATGTCGCATACAAATACCACCGGAAACCATCCTGTCTTCTCTTAAAGCGGCTAAAATCTACAACTTGATTAAAATACGTATATACTCATTTACAAAAACTTTTTCAGGTCCCCACTACACTACTTTTGAGAATTTTACCAATACCGCTCAATTAAAAAAAAAGTATCTTTGTGTGAGAAGGTAAATTTAGTGATTTTGATAAAATTATACGGAAGTATTTAATTGTGTTGTGGAATTAAGTACCTCTGAATATGAAGCATAAATAACGTATGCTCCCAAATAGACCGCGAAAGGCGCAATGTGACCGTTATCGTGGCAATGAGCCGTAAACTCCAAACTCAAACTCAGCCTATTACACAATTATTGCGTGTCTTGCAAAAATTTGGCATTTCCCGTATACGACCCTTTTCCATGACACATCAGCGCTCCCGACTCTCTCCGGCATAAGGACACTCTAACACAGCATCCCTTTCCACACAACCCACGGAACTATCTGAAAGTGCTGTCTATTGTGTTTTGTTATTATTTATTGTACATACTGTGTTGTTATGCCACTTAGACTTGTCAGGGATACGGATCGTAATTACAAATGAGTCATGGCCAAATACATGGCCTGGCAATGTCTCGAATGACTTGCCCGACTTTGACCATTGGATAAACAGTATAGAAATTAAAGAAATAATTACTGGAATTGACTTTTCAAACATATTTTTAATAGAAATATATCTTCACATTCCTCCCTGTTTACTTACAGTAAATATGTGAGTGTGCATGAGAAAACCCACAATAAGTCGGCAACATAACATTTTGAGTTCTGTACATATAATAAAAGACAAGACATTTCTGATAAATTGGAGTCAGTGACCCCTCCCCCCCCCCCCCCCTAAAAAAAGATTTTGAGAAAACGGCATTTAACCCTATAAGTGGCAATAGCTAATTGGCCAAGTAATATTGGAGTGATTGTTGTTAGGAGACCGTAGTCTCATAACTAAGCCGTTATAGAGCTCATAGTCAGTAGTATTCACTGCTCATCTACAGTTTACCCTGTAACATGCCACGGTCCCTTAGACAGGGCCAAGTCGGAAGTTTTTGGTTCTTGTTAGGAGACCGTAGTCTAATTACAAAGCCGTTATAGAGATCATAGTGAGTGATGTTCACTGCTCGTCTACAGTTTACCCTGTAACATGCCACGGTCCCCTAAACAACCGCCAAGTTGGAGCTTTGTGTCGGACCCATATTTTCACTTCAAAGCCGTTTTTCTCAAAATCAGCTCTGCCGACTTAAGCCGGATTTTCTCATGCACTCACAATTTGTGAAGGTTTGAAACAATAGGGAGAAGAACTGGCCTTTCCCATGTCACCTCTAATACAAAATTTGACATGAAAACCAAACGTAATTTGAAAAGTCTTTTCAGGTTTTTCAGTGTTTCAAGCTTGACCGAAGTCCTTGGTGACTGGCAGCTGGCCCAGCTTGTATTGAGGTCTTTAGTTTAGGAGGATCTCTGGGTTGAGCATTTGCACCTCCTTTTTCTTGTTGCTTTTTCTCGTTGCTTTTTCTCGTTGCTTTTTCTCGTTGCTTTTTCTCGCTGCTTTTTCTCGTTGCTTTTTCTCGTTGCTTTTTCTCGTTGCTTTTTCTCGTTGCTTTTTCTCGTTGCTTTTTCTCGTTGCTTTTTCTCGTTGCTTTTTCTCGTTGCTTTTTCTCGTTGCTTTTTCTCGTTGCTTTTTCTCGTTGCTTTTTCTCGTTGCTTTTTCTCGTTGCTTTTTCTCGTTGCTTTTTCTCGTTGCTTTTTCTCGTTGCTTTTTCTCGTTGCTTTTTCTTGTTGCTTTTTCTTGTTGCTTTTTCTCGTTGCTTTTTCTCGTTGCTTTTTCTCGTTGCTTTTTCTTGTTGCTTTTTCTTGTTGCTTTTTCTCGTTGCTTTTTCTCGTTGCTTTTTCTTGTTGCTTTTTCTCGTTGCTTTTTCTCGTTGCTTTTTCTCGTTGCTTTTTCTCGTTGGGTTGTTGTTGCTCTTGTCCTTTGGCTTTCTAAGCCCTTAGAAGGGCTCCCATATGGGCATCTTCTTCCTTCTTTCTTTGACTTTCCTTCCTTTCCAGCTAGCCTAGCTTGTCTTAGTTTCATTCTTTTATAATTCATTGTATAGTTTTCCTGCTGTTTGGTTTTATGGAGTTTGTTGTGCAAACTATACATAATAATATAATTATATATTTTTTGCCGTTTTTTTTTTTTTTTTTATACATATCGCGATCTTAGATTTCGTTTGTTCCAACTCCACTTTTTTTTTTACGCAGCTGAGAAATTCGAGGTTAAATCTGTGCGGTTTTAGTAAAAATGTATTATGATAAGGAGTTAGACTGAATCGGAATTGTGAAGCAGTTTGATAAGTGCCACGGCTCGTTTTAACCAAGTGTCAAAATGTGCATTTTTTGTTAAATCTCTTCCACGTGCTAAAAGGCACAAGTTTTTCAGAAAAATAAGATAGAACAAAGGTCGCGAGATATTCAATAGTGTGACTGTATCTTACCTGGCAGAGATATAGAAAGTGCAACACTGCTAAAAAAAAAAAAAAGATTAAAAAACAACAGAAATTTACGAAAGATGTGCAGTAGTGGAGGTGTGTGGGCACTTTCGCAGTACAAATTCAATGTTCAAGTTTATTATATGCGTAACGACCAGTTCAAAATACACACAGAAGAAGCATGCAAACAATCTTTGAAAAACAAAACACGGTCATCCACTCTCTCCGTTCCTTGCTGCCTACTATAATTTATACATTTACTTACAATAATATGCAATAAAATATTACTTATAATTACCGGCAACAGTCATCATTTTTCAATCTCAACCCCCCTCCCCCCACCCCTCGATCTTTTTCCACCTTTATCTGTCGTGAATTTACTATACATAAAACCATCACTAAGATTTACATTCTCACACTAAGAAGAATTCAGTTTTCAGACCTCATCACGAAGCGCGTACAGGTAAATATTTTCAAGATTATGCCAAGTACGGCCAAGATCTGCTCCATCCTTGTTTTACTACATACGCAGGTTTAGTTGAGGGCTCAGTTTTTAGTTTTAATTCATACAGGTGTTGTTTGATCCATGTTGCAAAAGTATTCAGAATACCAGCTGGTATGGCATAGTTCCTAAAAGTGTTGTCTGTGGCGCGGCCATGTCCCCAACAATAATATTTGTCGTGATTAACTGTTAAACTTATTCCTAAATCAACACCTAAATCTATAGGCTTTCCAAATTATTCAATCTGAAATACACACACGCACGCACCTATACACACGCACCCACACACACACATACTAACACACGTACACACAGACACACGCACACTCACGAACGCACACTCACACGAACGCACACACGCGCACACACACACACACGCAAACACACACACACTTTGACACGTGAAAAGTTGCACTCTTCCCCTTAACAACAGAAAAAAGATGGCAAGAACGACGTAACGGAACTTTTGGTTAAAAAAGATCCTGTAGCGGATGTTACGGCAAACCTTCTCCCTACATCTCAAAGTTTCCTCTTACTGGGCTGGTTTCGCCCGCCTTTCGGGGATTTCAACAAGAGTTGACGTATTTAAAAGTGGGCAAAATAAAAAAATAAAAATCTGTCTCGTCATAAGAAGGAAATAGCCAATATGCATTTTAGAGCGTTACGACCTCCAACGGATGAACTTGGCGTCACGGCATCATCATGGATTTTTTCTCTATTTAAAGCAACACTTGTGCTAGTACACGTTGCATTGTCTAGAAGCAGCGAGAGAAGCAACATTGATTGTTCATTAAGCTAGATATTAGTTGGTGTCATTTGCAGTGAACTATTAGTGTATCACTAATTGTTAGCACAGTGCAAGGCCAGGGTATATTACGACATTAGGTAAGCCTAGCGTTAAATAATGGTATGGCTTTAACATACATTTTTTTAAAACACTTATTATGAGTTGAAGATGTTCATTCTAAACCATGCCGAAGTCCACTTGGGCTCCAAAAACAAACTGTATACCTGTGCAGAAAGATCAAAGAGTGTACTGTCTTCTGTGAAAAACATTAACCCTGGACTGATATAAATAGAGAGAGGCACCTTGAGAGAAATCGAGCAGTATTTTACTCTATAACTCAGGATTAGCTTGTGTGACTTTGGCACACTTTATAGAAGTGATATTTATATGATATTTTATAGAAGTTAGCCCATCAATAATATCATTATTATTTTATAATAATTTTAATTATTTTGTTTTGTTATTATATTTCTAAGTCTTTCATTTCCCTGTTTTGTTTCTTCATTTACTGTAAATTATTTCTGCTGACTGTTTATTGATATAAATATTTGTATCTTAGATAAAGTATCTTTTCTCTTGATTTCTTTCTTTCTCGACGTTTGTGTTTTCATGTGTACAGGAACGGAAGCGTCAGTGGAAGCGTTAAAACCCCTTTATATAAGTGAAATAGAGAGAATGTTTTCATGTGTGCGTTTCGGGCCACATTGAAACCCTCTTGTTTTTAATGCTAGAGGCATTTTTTCACGTTTCCGTTGCCATATCTGTTTCTGTTCCCTTGAAAACACAGCTTAATGCCACGAATGAGCGTAAAAGACCTTGGAGTACGAATTATGGTTGATTAAATCATTATTCTGTCCCTACGGGGGAAGGGGGGGGGGCGGTTGGGGGGGGGGGGCATCTTTTTGTACGGAGCCTTTAACTGAATCCAGTTTAATAGCACATCAAACCGTTTCGGTCTTTTGGAAAAAGTGCGTGGTGCATAAGAAATGTAGATATTATAACAAAAGATTACATTTGACCATGAATAAACGGGCGGTTTTACTTCACCTTTGTGGAAGTAAATTCCTCCCGTTGACAATGTCAGCAGTTATAAGGGTAATAGACAGAATGTAGGTTTCCTTTGTCTTACAAAACGTGACAGTGGGAGAGAAGAGGGGCAAAAAAGAGAACGAGACAGACGGGAGAGAGGGAGAAAGAGTGAGAGTGGGGGGAGGGGGAGAGAGAGAGCGTGTGTGCGTATGTGTTGTGAGTATGTGAGAGAGAGCGTGTGTGTGAGAGAGAGAGAGAGCGAGGGAGAGAGTGTGTGTGTGAGAGAGAGAGAGCAAGAGAGAGAGAGTGTGTGTGAGAGAGAGAGAGAGAGAGCGAGATGGAGAGAGAGAGCGTGTGTGAGAGAGAGCGAGAGAGAGAGAGTGTGTGTGAGAGAGAGAGAGAGAGAGTGTGTGTGTGTGAGAGAGAGAGAGAGAGTGTGTGTGTGTGTGAGAGAGAGAGAGAGAGAGAGTGTGTGTGTGAGAGAGAGAGAGAGAGAGTGTGTGTGTGAGAGAGAGAGAGAGAGAGAGAGTGTGTGTGAGAGAGAGAGAGAGAGAGAGAGAGAGTGTGTGTGAGAGAGCGAGAGAGCGAGAGAGAGAGAGTGTGTGTGTGAGAGAGAGAGAGAGCGAGACAGGGAGAGTGTATGTGAGAGAGAGAGAGCGAGAGAGAGAGAGAGAGAGAGAGAGTGTGTGTATGTGTGCTTGTGTGTCGGTATGTGTGTGAGATAGATAAATAGACAGACAGACAGACAGACAGATAGACAGACATACACACAGACAGACAGATAGATAGATAGATAGATAGATAGATAGATAGATAGATAGATAGATAGATAGATAGATAGATAGATAGATAGATAGATAGATAGATAGATAGATAGATAGATAGATAGAGAGAGAGAGAGAGAGAGAGAGAGAGGGTTGGTAAGAGTGAGAGAAAGTAAGTGAAAGAGAGAGTGTGAGTGTGTGTGTGCTTGAGAAAAAGAGAGAGAGAGAGAGAGAAAGTGTATAAGAGAGAGAAGTAGAGAGAAAAAGAGAGAGAGCTAGACAGAGAGAGACAGCACACCCATATAAACTATGTTAAGTACTTCCACACACACTTTAATCACAATAATCAAACCGAAAAAAACGACAACTCGAAAACAGACACATTAACATCCCTAGAATTTCCCCACCTCCGCAACTTGCACTAGTTCTTGTCGTGTCGCTCAAAGAAGTTCAACCCTCTTAATGTCTGCCAATGTGAACGTGAATCACTTACGATTAAAAGAAAGATAATATTATAGTATTCTTCTTGCGATAAAAATAACACACTAATTTTTCAGCCAACTTTCCAATACGTAGGTTTAGGAATTTCCAGATGTTTCCTAACTTCCTCTAAAGTCCTGGAAATATACGGAGATCTCACTTTCTCACGACAAATGCATGTAATTGAGAATAATTATTTGTATTTGTATTTGTATACATTTCCCAAATGGGATGAAAGAATTATACAACGTGATAATTCGCCTGAGCCCTCTTCTTAAATATCTCTTAAACGATTCCACCTAACTGATTGTATTAAATTTTTGCATGCCTTTGTCAAGCATTATTTTTGTCTTCACAGAATATTATTTTACGCGTGCTTTACTAAAGAAATAAATAGGCTAATGTTTTAAGGAGATGTTACCCCAGCACACAATGTTCGATTGTACTATCGGTTTTAGGGCAAACGGTCTTCCGAATATCTCAGTTATATTGATTGGAAACACTAATGTTGGTTAATCCAATATGTCAGTCTCGGGAACATTGATTGTTTAAAAAATTTGGCCCTTTTTGTTGCTTATGGTCACGTTTGTCAAATAACGTATTTTGTGAGAGTTTCTGTGAGTCATGACTAGGCTGTGATATTTGTGATGGAGGATCTCAGACTTTGAGCTCGTGATACTTGAAACGGATATTCATTTAGCAAGATAAGCATTATAATGAATGTGGCGACAATCCCCGCTTTCCATGTAATCGGTGAGCATCGTCGAGAGGCTGCGAGTACTTTTTCTTCTTCTCCTGGGCGATTACCATCTGATTGCCTTAGAATGACAAGGTTGTAACTCCCTTCCATCAACTTTTGAGAAATTGATGATTGAGGTTTCATGTGCCCATAGCTTTCAGAGGTACGACTTTTTCTTTTTAGTAATATTTACAAATAACACACCGTATCAGCTTGATATTTTGACATACAAAGGAGAAGGCCTGTAGAAGCAGTGTGTAGTGTGTAACTCAGTTCAGCCAAAAAGTGGGGATTCGTAGAACCTTGCCATTCAAATGGGACGATCTAGTGTGCGATTGGAGCAATAAGCGATAGAATGTTCGAATTAGATGGTAAAGTATTTTTAGGGAGACAGCTCACTGACTTCAGAAGGTTTTCAGTTACCAACCTGTGGCCAGGTTCCAAAAAAAAAAAAATTACCCTGGCCATTTGGCCAATGAAAAGATTATTATGGCCTGTTAGCAAGCCTTAATCCTAGCCTTAATCCTGAAAATTTCGACCCCAAAAGATAATCATTAAGCAAACAACGCCAAATCTGGCCACATGATGCCAATAATTACTGAATATTATTGTTATTATTATTATTATTATTATTGTTATCATAGCTTCTCAGGTAATCTCCACGGTTTTTGTTTCCAACTTTGTTAGCTGATGATTTGAAAAATACTAGGTATCGTAATATACTGGATCTATCCGGTTCGTGTTCAAATGTTAATTTTGGCAGTTACAAAAAAATAATGATAATAATAATAAATAATTTTTTTAAAGTTTCACCTTTTTCCAATTTTTTGTTGTTTTTGTTTTATCTGACAAAGGTTCTTAGTGACCAAAAACCTTTTTTAATATCCATTTAAAATGCTCTATGCGCTTTACAGAAACAACATGGCAACCACAGAGCAGAATGGAGCTGCCTGCGAAGCGCTCAACACACTACACGGCTTCTTTCTCTCTCCCTGTCTCGCTCACTCTCTCTGCTTCTCTCTATCTCAGAGCAAATTGTAACGCAGCCTGTTAGGCGCGGTTCACAACTCACAACAGTTCACAGCTCACATCACATATATCACAACTCATATCACAACTCAAATAATGTTTGAATATTTATTAATAATAATATAAAAAATATCTAATAATGGATAATAAATTTTGTTGTTGCTGGTGGGGGGGGGGGGGGATGATATGGATAAATTTTTAATCTATTAATTTCAATTTCAATTTTGCCCGTGAACACAAAAAAAATGGTTAAAATGTGTGTTATGTTCATTTATTTATTTATTATTTATTACTAGTAGAGAACCCGGGACTTCACTGGCCACGGACAAAACTGAATTTCCATGCACCTTAATAGTCTTGTTTTGATGTATCCGCTCCACTCCCATCTAATTCATTTTCGTATTGTCCGTGTGTCAAATACAACCTTTTATGCACGAGATTTATGGAAGAGAGCAAATGAGAAAAAAATGTATTTTACCGCGAAAAGAACGTTTTAAAAAGGTTCTTTAAAAAAGATAAGCCCAAACTTCAACGAACCCAATAATCTGACACAAAAGCGATTGGTTTGGATTATTTATTCAACACCAAAGAAAATTAGTTTTATAATTTTTGTCACTGTGATTCAAGCTGCAGCGTTAAGCAAAAACAGTTGCCAGATTGCACCACAGTGAAAATACTCCCGCCATATTTTTTTTAAATAATAAGCTAGCTCAATGACCGATAATTATCAGTCAACCTCAAAGGCCGGCCAAAGGTATCGCGTGGTGGACCGTGGGTTGCCCATGTCTGGTATCGTTTGCGCCAGGTGTGGACTGGCCCATGGGCGATAAAAGTCCGTATCCTGGATCTGTTTCTCTGATTGGCTTTCAGTCGCCAATGGGACTGACCCTCAAAAATCCTGCTAACCATCCAGATTTAATCCTTTGTTTCATTGTTTCATACACCACTTCGCACGTTCGAGGGGAGTGCGTGCGTGTCGACGTATGTGTTTTCTACAACTCCTTAGTTAAACACTTGGTGGTTTTTATCTTTCATATTGCAAGGAGTGGTAATTTTAGAGAGGATGAGTGTTGGGTATTGTCAAGAGAGCGTGGTTATAAAGGATTGAAATATAAAAATATTCAAGACGCTGGTAAAATTTGATGGACTGAGGAGCTTCGGACATTAGTTCTTGTTTGACAGAGTAAGAGAAATTTCAGTATGTTACTAAGTATGATATAAGTATACTATGTGAGAAGTAGTCTTTGTGAAAGCGTTAGATAATAATGACTTTTTAGAGGAATATTCGTGTCCCTGACTCTGTTTACGCAGTGCCTCTTTGCTTTCTTTTTGGAACCTTTTCTGGGATTAGGGTTACGGCGAGGATTAGGATTAATTAACTGGCCAAAACAGCGCTGCTGTTGGCCGCAATTATTTTTCTTTTAGCACGTAGGCACAGGTTGGTAACAAAAATTCAGTTGTGAATATTCTAGCTTCATAGCCCAAATACCTTCTGGGTTGTTTTTTTTTTGTTGCTTTTTTAAACCTCATTTTGGCTATGTTAAATGTTCAATAGAGACGATTGGAATATATTTATCCCGCGGCTTTTGCGTGAGACAGAAAGCCTGCCAATTTAGCTGCTCGCAAGTATTTTGTAGATCACAGATCTCTTTGATATCTGCCCTTTTTTTCTTTTTTCAAACTTCATTTTGGCCATATTAAATACCTAGCAGAGACTATTGTAACAGCCAAATAGCACTTAAACACCTTCTGATTCTAAGCCCCTCAGATTTATTATTTTTTTCCAGTAAACGTTGAGATGAATATTTGAACTGTCTGTAAAGCCAGGTCCAGTTATCTTTTTCGCTTAGCATGCATGGATTAATTTTGATGCTTTTTCTGTAAGGTCCTGAACGAAGGCGTATGTGCCATAGCCGCCTTCACATCATTATGAACCCCTAGATAAAGCAATAGGCTGCAGCCTGCTCATACTCAACGACTCAGACCCCCCCCCCCTCTACATACACACTACTCAGGTATGGGGCCCCTAAACCCTTGGGGCCCCTGGGCAACTACTGTCCAGTCTGTGCCCCTGCGTTAAGACGACTCTGGTGTGTGCAAACTGGCAAACTGAAAACGCCGTAACTGTTCATCAAATTCCGTGTTTAAGCTGCAAATTTCTACAATTGACAAAACAACGAAAGTTGATTTTGAACAACGTTAAATAAAGTAATCGCATCTTTTTGCCGTTACTGTAGTTTATGTTTCTTTCTTATTGTTATCGTGTTTGTCGACACACTCTTATTTATCCGTTTTCTTTGAATGAATATACACGTAATATCAGTTTCTATGTACAAATCTGTGTACGTCACGATCGCAGTTTTTTTTTTTTTTTTTGTCTCCATTTTCGGGAAAACCGGAGATCATTTAGTAGGCAGAAGAAGTATAACAACAACAACAAAAATTAATGCACACTTTGTCAATTGTTCAAAATGCGCCATGGCACTTATCAAGCTGTTTCACAGTTCCGGTCTATTCTAACTCCTTATCATGATACTTGAGCCACAAACGTTTAATGTTAAATTTCTCAGTTGTGCAAAAGTGGGGTTGGAACATTAAATAAGAACTTAAGTCTCGATGTGTTAAGTTTCATATTTTTATATCTCTGAACATTATCTTTCCCCAGGAGACAGATCTATGAGAGAAATATTGTACTGAAACTATAAGGAGAATATTAAACGAAAGCTACGTCAAGATGATCCTAAAGGAGTGTCTTCTTAAGCGGAGATGGGTAAGACTGATTTTTGTTGATGTTGTTGTTGTTAATTTTATATACTAGGCCGCTTATGTTTTTGCAACAAAGTTGTAACTTATGAATGAATTAGGTCATTTCAAAACTTTAAACAAATGAAATAAACAAAGGTTCCTGTGAAACAAGGATCTGTCATTAATTTCTAACAATGGCTTGGTGTCCTGTCTTGAACAACCAAACAACGAAGTTCAAAACTGCACCGTATTCGTATGAGATTTCAGCCTGTCAGGTCAAGTGTTTTGACCGTTCCTATCTTGCCTGAAATGCTCATTTAGATCCAGTTCATTAACGGGATCAATAGAATTTGAATTGAAGATGACGAGGACTTTTATTTCATTCAGTTATCTCCAGCGGTTTAAAGTTGCCGCTGTTTAAAAGTTTGTTTGCAAGACTTATTGCAGCCTGGTATATTTGCGACAGGGGACTAGTGTGTCAGTGTTGCCGGTCCTTGGGATTTTTTTTTTTTTTTGCCTCACTTTTGGATATTTACCTCATTTTGAGATTTTTTTAACCTCACTCTGGGATTTTTTTTTTAACCTTATTTTTGGATTTTCTTTAGCCTCATCTTGGAATTTTTTTTTTACCTCATCTTGGGACTTTTTAACCTCATCGGATTTTTTTTATCCTCATTGTGAATTTTTTTTACCTCATCTTGGGATTTTTTTATCCTCATCGTGGAATTTTTTACCTCATCTTGGGATTTTTTTTATCCTCATTGTGAATTTTTTTTACCTCATCTTGGGATTTTTTTATCCTCATCGTGGAATTTTTTTTACCTCATCTTGGGACTTTTTAACCTCATCGTGGAATTTTTACCTCGTCTTGGGATTTTTTAATCCTTATCATGGAATTTTTTTTTACCTCATCTTCGGATTTTTTTATCCTCATCGGAATTTTTTACCTTATCTTGGGATATTTTTATCCTTATCTTGGAATTTTTTTTTTACCTCATCTTGGGATTTTTTTTTATCCTTATCTTGGATTTTTTTTAACCTCATTTTGGGATTTTTTTATCCTCATCTTGGAATTTTTTACCTCATTTTGGGATTTTTTTACACGGGACTCTTGAGATTTTTGAAATTCTTCACCAGCAACGCTGCTAGTGACACTGTGAATCATACACCTTACAGTGAAAATATTGCGGATTTATTGCAGTTTTTCTATTGTCTGAAGGCATGTGATACTGTCAAGTTAATAATAATAATCATAGTCAATATGACTAACATCATCAACAACTACAGCAGCACAACACCATTACTACCATGGCCGGCCCACCACCAACACCAATAGCACCACTTTTAACAACAACAACAACAGCCACAACGACGACAACGCAGCACCACTACTACCACCAGCACCACCAACAGCACCACCAGACGCACCACTACTGTCACCAACTCCACACTATCTCCAAAAGCAACAGCGACGACAAAAGACAACACCATTACCACCACCACTACCACTACCACCACTGCTATCACTACTACCATCACCCAACGCCACACCATCTCCAACAGCAACAGCGACGATAATACAACACCACTACCACCACTATCACACCATCACCACCACCACCACCACTATCACCACCGCCCCCATAACTACCACCACCACCTACCACCACCACTACCACCATCACCAAAGCCACAATAATTATCTCCAACAGCAACAACAATAACAGGAACAGCAGTCACAGCAACAACAACCATACCACCGCCATCACTACTACCGCCAATAACAACAGCAACTACGACCCCTACTATTTCTTCAACACTTTAGTCAACAATGCTACAGCTGCGCTGGTACCAAACCATTAACATCAACAATACGAAAAAAAAAAGCCACTTGCAACAAAATTGCAAGTATTTGTTTAAAAACTACAACAAAATTACAACATTAATTCTGCTGTGTATGTCCACAGATTGCGGTCGCAGCTGCGTTAGCCTGTGCAACAATCGCCTTCGCTTCCTACGTCTTGTACAGGGAGTTATAGTGAGTAACATTCTGTATACTATCCTAAGTCTAGCAACAAACTTTAAACGGCTGTAAGTTTTAAACGAGTCAGGTCAATTCAAACATTTAAACAAATGAAATAGGCTGTTATTATAATTACGTAATGTACCCAAAAAGCATTTTGCGCTATTGGCGCATACGTATACATACCTAACTCTAACCCCGTCCTTATCATCAACCCTAACCCTGCACCCTACTTTTTCAACCAAAAAAAACAGTAGGAAAAGAACAAAAAAATCTGAAAGAATAATTAAGGCTGTTGTTGGGAGTATTTCTTAAGGAACTCTCTAGCTCTGGAGTCCTGGAGTCACAAAAGGCTTTAAAATACGTTCCCCCAGAGCAAAAAAGAACCTGGGGGACGTATCTGTAACAACAGTCAATGCAATAAACAAAGATTGTTCCCGTGAAAAAAAAATGGTTCATTAATGTTTCTAATGACTTGATGTCCTGTCTTGGCCCACCAAACAACGAGGTTCAGAACTACACGAGGTTTTAGCCCGTCGGGTCAAGTGTTTTGACCCTTTCCATCTTGCCTGCAATGCTCATTTAGATCTAGTTCATTCACGGGATCAACAGAACTTGAATTAAAAATGACAAGGCTTTTCATTTCAATTAGTTATCTCCGGCGGTTCAAAAGTAACAGCCGTCTGTGCAAGACGCAGGCCGCTGAGAATGTGATACAGCCCTGCCCAATCTCTCTTCGGAGGACCTTACTTCTTGTTTGTTCTATCACTATTTTGTGAAAAACCGGAGATTTTTTTATTATGTAGAAGAGGTATTAACAAATTGCACACTTTGACACTTGTTTAAAATGCATTGTGGCACTTATCGCGCTGTTTCACAGTTCCGGGTTATTCTAACTGCTGATCTTAAAATTACTACGCGTGCTGTTGAGCAAGTCCCTGGCTGCCCTACTTTTTCCCCCCAAATCCTCCTCCATTCGTGTTTTCTCCTCCCTATTGCCCCCTTTTTTTGGTTCCCCCCCCCCGTTCACCCTTTTATACCTTTCGCCCCCCTCCCCAACCAATATCGCCCACGTTGAGAACGTCTAAATTCTACGTTGTTGTGTAGGTATAAAAAAAAGTTCAGGAGAGCAAATTAAATAAGTTGGTAATTAGCCTGCTGGGGTAGACGGGATGAGTTAAGTTGGGATGAGTACAGTGAGGATGGGCTGTAATCAAGGGAAGATGGAGAAAATGAAGGGGGCGGTGGGGGTTGGGGGGGGGGGTCAAAAACATGAAAGGAGGACGATTTGGCGGATAAATATACGGCAGTCACTGATTTGTTCAAATGCACGATTAAATCGGTTTTGTAAACAGGAAAGGACTATTTTTCAGTTTTTATCAAGGAAAAACTAAGAAAAAGCAATAATAAGAAAAATTGGAAAATTTAACAGATAAAGCAGTCCAACAATAAAAGATTTGAATATATGCTCTCTCCCTCGCTCTCTCTCTCTCTCTCTCTCTCTCTCTCTCTCTTTTTTTTTTCCCTCTCTGTCTTTCTCTCCGCTCTCTCGCTCTCTCTCTTCCCTCTCCATCTCTCTCTTTCTCTCTCTCTCTCCCCTCTCTCTTTCTCTTTCCCTCTGTCTTCCTGTCTCTCTCACTCTCTCTCTCTCTTTCTCTCTCTCTCTCACACTCACACACACACACACACACACACTCCAATAAACTCGGCCCAGTTTCTAATCTCGCTTGCTCTCCGATACCCTCAGCAATCCAAACTCCCCACATAACCTGCGGTCCAGATACAGCTTCCTCTTCCGGCCTGTCCAGGACGTGGACTTTCTCAGTGACCAGATCCAGTCCAAACTCCGGCGTCTCCCTGTGAACAACACAGAGATCAACAGCACCAGCACCTGCTCCCTCCACTGTACCGACGCCTACCAGCCACCACCCAATGGCAAATACGGCGACAGTGTCTACGACCAACCCCTAATCCCATCATCAACGACGTTTGACAACCTTCCATCTAAACCTGACATTGATTACAGCGATGAAGACGATGAGGAAGTTATTTTCAAGGGATTGTTTTCCACTCTCGTTCCCCCTAACCCCCAAACCTCCGAAGGGGTCAAAGTTTCCAAGATCCGGCGTTTGGACCCCACACGATTCCAGGGTCAGACAACGCCGTTTGCTTCACCGGGAATCGGTCGCGTGGCTTCAAGTGATGATGGACGACAATACAGTTATCATGGCTGTTGCATTTCGTAAGTACATTCACTTTCGTACACACATTCACTTTCGTAAGTACATTCACTTTCGTAAGTACGTTCACTTTCGTACACACATTCACTTTCGTAAGTACATTCACTTTCGTAAGTACATTCACTTTCGTACACACATTCCCTTTCGTAAGCACATTCACTTTCTTCAGTACATTCACTTTCGTAAGCAAATTCACTTTCGTAAGCACACTCACTGTCGTAAACACATTCACTTTCGTTAACACATTCACTTTTGTAAGCACATTCACTTTCGTAAGCATGTTCACTTTCATAAGTATAGTCACTGCAAAAATGAACAACAACAAAAAAGTTGTTCTCCCTACATTGATTATTCAGGCTGAGAAATATCTAAACCCTCTTTTCCCTCACCTTTTGTCAAAACTCAATAAAACTATCATTGTAATGTGGCAAAAATAATAGTAGTAGTAATAATAATAATGAGAAAAGTAAAAATTTTCTGAAAAACTGAAGATCTTTTTAGTGTGTAGAAAAGATGCAACAAATGCACATTTTGACACTTGTGTAAAATGGGTTGTGGCACCTGTTTCACAGTTCAGATTTATTCTAACTCCTTATCATATCACTAAAGCCGCAAACGTTTAACGTCGAATTTCTTAGTTGTGCAAAATGTGGAGTTGGAACAAACAAGCACTGAAGTCGCGAAAAGTTTTGTTGCTTTTTTCTATGTGTGTGGTACCTCAAATTATCTTCCCGTCGTCTTTCGTTCCACAGGTATCAAGAGGTTATTTCCCCTGACCGGCTGAAGAACGTGGAGAACGAATGGCGCAGACTCATACAGTTCAAGAGTGAGCGACAGTATTTTCTGACTGATATTTGTCGGTGAGTACAGAAATAGTGGCGTTGATTGACAATAACTGCAACAGCAACCACAACTGCATACATGGCCAACATTGAAAATGTTAAGAGTAGAAAAGAGCAGGTTTAAGAGAGGATAAGAAAACATAAGATATGATGAGAAGACAAGAATCACTTCATATATATTTTTTTTTCGCGAGCAAAGTGTACAACTAAAAGCATACTCAGCAAAAGCCAGTGGAGCTAAGAATTCACATACAATCATTGAATAAACATCAAATGAGAAATCATACTATAATGGAGCTAAGGGTGAAAGTTCTGCCCTTAAAGGCCCTTTTTGGGAGGGCTCCAAAACTCTGGATGCATTCTCATCTCCCATAACTCGACTTATTGTGATGTAAGGGAATGATATAAAAATGCTGTAAACTCTGGGTAATTTGTTCCTTTTACATAATTCACACGTAAAATTCGCAACAAACACTTCCGACTCCATGCTTTTAGAACAGGGACACGCTATTATGATCTATTTCTAGTACCGTGACGCAATTTCCCTCATCGTTCGTTCGCTGAAGGAAGCAAATTATGGATTAACGAAAGTATGGATCGCCTGTAAACTTCAGCGAAAAAGGGTAAACAGACTCCAGAGTTGGCGCGGAATCCGAGTCGATACTGATTCTGTCATTGTATTTCTTTGTCTGTGGAAGGAACTTTACTTTGTGTCCTAGATCTAGATTAGATCATTATAAGTAATAAAGATATTTCTCCCGGGCAGGGCCGGGTCACTCAGTTAATTTGTTAAAATGACGGACCGTTAAAGAGAAAAAAAATGGTCACAGTACATCTCTAAAAATGGTATAATCGTACATTGTGCATACAAGGCACCAAAAAGTCATTTAACAGATAAATAATCGATTTGAAAACAGATATACGTACATATACCAATCCGACCTAAAATCACTTCATTATTCCACGAGCGAAATTCTCTTTCACAGAGGGTTTTGAGCACACATGGAGTACACATGTCTTACGCACCATTACATAAACAATCATAAATTATCATAACTCAATAAACTCAATAACAGGCGTACATGAAGTGACACAGTAACGAACCCTTAGTGAAATATGGCACAAATCTAGCTGTAGTGTCTTATTGAGGCGAATTGCGAGGGGTAAAACTTTCTTGTGTATCTCTCTGGTACAGTAGGCACTAAGTGGGCGGTTCCCAACACTTCCTATACCCCACACCCCTGATATATTCTCGCACCCCCTACAAAAGTAATATCTGGTTTGAAGATGAAGAAAGCCAATATATACTCAATTTAATCAAATCCAAGTTTTGGCAACCCCTGAAATAATAATTGTCTCGCACCCATAGGAAGTGCGAACGCTCCCTGTTGGGAACCCATTCACGAAGTAAACAGGTGTTTTAAATAATGAACACTGCGCAGTAGAAGATTAGTAAGATAAGATAAGATTAGATCAGATAAGGATGTTTCTTTTATCCCATGAGTGAAATTTATTTACACACAGCATTGAAGAGCACATAATTATCGAGGAGTGCCTGCGTAACATCGTAACTCGAAAATTATGATTTTTATTTTTTTTTGCATATTCTGTTCCGCCTTGGTAAGTACTACATTTTGACAGGATGCGAATTCCATTATCGAATTAATTCACCTAATTATTGATGAGGGTTTAAAGGTTGTAACAGACATGTCAAACTTTCAAATCGCTCTCCTGTAAAATTTACGAAACTGGCGACACTGTCTTTGCGCAGGCACCCCTCGATATATGATACACAGATCTTTTTTATTATTACATGAACATGATAATAACCTAATAACAGATTTAACACAATGAACTAAAAAGTAAATGTTTTTCATGACGACATCGTTCCAGACACGTGAATGGTTGTCAGAGACAATGTCGCTGCGAACAGCAGGAGATCATCGCCTTTGCGCTGGTGGTGGATGACGATGAGGGAAGCGGTCACTTTGACGAGGACTCCGACATTCAGAACGCTCGAGTGGAGTTTGTCAAGTTTCCTGGTTGGTGCAAATGTTTCAATGACTGATGTGTTCGGGTTTCCTGATTGGTGCAGATGGTTCAGTAACCAGCTTATCAAAATTAATGCTTGGTGCAAAGATTTCAATAACTGGTTTGTCAAGATTCCTTATTGGTGCAAATCGCTCAGAAACTGCCTGTGTCAGTTTCTCGACTGATGCAAATGTTCCAATAGCTGATTAATCAAGTCTCCTGACTGGTGCAAATGTTTTGATAATTGATGTGCTAGTTTAGCTGATTTGTGCAAATGTTTCAATGACTGATGTGTTGGATTTCTTGATTGGTGCAAATGTTTCAATGACTGATGTGTTGGGTTTCTTGATTGGTGCAAATGTTTCAATGACTGATGTGTTGGGTTTCTTGATTGGCGCAAATGTTTCAATGACTGATGTGTTGGGTTTCTTGATTGGTGCAAATGTTTTGATAATTGATGTGCTAGTTTAGCTGATTGGTGCAAATGTTTCAATGACTGATGTGTTGGGTTTCTTGATGGGTGCAAATGTTTCAATGACTAATGTGTTGGGTTTCTTGATGGGTGCAAATGTTTCAATGACTGATGTGTTGGGTTTCTTGATGGGTGCCAATTTAATGTTTCAATGACTGGTGTGTTGGGTTTCTTGATGGGTGCAAATGTTTCAACAACTGATTTATCAAGCTGTGTGGTTGGTGCAAATGTTTCAGTAACTGATGTGCCATGTTTGCTGGTTGGTGCAAATTTTCAGTACCTGATTTATCAAGATTCCTGATTGGTGTAAATGTGTCAAAATAATAATATTATTGTATGTCAAAGTTCGTG
The DNA here is from genome assembly GCA_963931925.1 of Onchidella celtica. Classification (NCBI taxonomy): domain Eukaryota; kingdom Metazoa; phylum Mollusca; class Gastropoda; order Systellommatophora; family Onchidiidae; genus Onchidella; species Onchidella celtica. Next base: position 7,547,920 of record OZ007583.1, on the reverse strand, counting down.
CTTGGTGAAAATGTTTGAATTATTTATTTAGAGATTTTGTTGGTGCATGTATTGTAAGACTTACGCCACATGAACTGTACGTGCAATGGTAAAGGTCACGACCTTCATTCCAAGGATTCTAAGATAATGAAGGGGCCAAGGACACCGGATAGGATATCATCTCTGCTTCACGCTAATGGTATTATTAAGTCATTTTTGACACTTGAGATGCTACGAAAAAACTGTTTCTTTATCCCGTCTGTTGGTGAGTTATACCTTTATGATTCTGTTGGATTATTACATTTTCCTATTTGTCGCATTTTTCTCTTTATAGCATTTTCTGATAGCCCTCTTGCTCAGGAATGCAATGGATCGTCAGATTGCTCGTGGCATAAAGTCTGACTTATACCATTATCGTAGAGCAGAGATCTTATAGAAAAATTCCCGAAGCCCTGCTCCCATTATAGTCATAAATGTGTATAGCGACAAAGTCACTGGGAAAGTCAGGTCAGCGGTTCCCAGAATCCGTTTTCCAGAACCCCAGGGTTATCGACGAGTGTTGTTTCAGGCGAGTAGGAAAGATTTCAAGAAATTACCGTGCTATTCGGAGAATATTCCGAGAAGCCGTGAAATCGGCAATTTCAGTAATCTTATTCGCTATAGGTAGAATGCGCATGACGTCACAGAGTTTTTGTTTTGTACTTCCGCCAAACAAGATGGCCGATGGATCAGCTGACGAGTGTAACTTCGAGATGTGTTTACTAAGAGGTTAAAATGCCTGCTGGTTGCATTGCAGTTGTCTGTTGTGACAGGGGTGGAAAGGATGGATCCAAACTGGTCAGATTCCCTGCCATCCGTGTAAACAAGAGAAAGGAAGTCAAAGAATTGACCGAACGTCTCCCATGTGCGTATACACACGTGTCATTGTTTACAGTAAGGAACTTTTTTAAAACTCGCCGCCGATTGGTTCGCGACGCCTTAAATGGGTCCGGACAGACAAGATGGTGGATATGCGCATTCTACCTATAAACGCAACCAGTGTCGCAATGTAGCTACCTTCGTTCTGGTTTGTTCCAAATCTACTTTGTCCATAAAAGAAAAATTCGACGTTGAACGTTTGTGGGTTTCGTTATGATGATAAGGAATTAGAATAAATCGGAACTGTGAAACAGCTTGAGAAGTGCCATAAGGCATTTTAAACAAGTGTCATAGTGTGCAGTTGTTATACTTCTTCTACATACTAAAAGATCTCCAGTTTTTCACAAAATGGGGATAGAACAAACACGACCTAAGGTGGCTATGTACCCAGGCTCAGTAGAGGCACGCTAGACATGACAGTGTCTGAGTACAATCTCTCACACACATGTCTCCAGGATTTAAATGGTAACGACAAAATATTTATTAGCATATAACTTTGTTTTTACAATGTATGTAAAATGTACATGTCAATTTACGCGTCTTGGACAGAATTTCGTCACTCTACTTGGATGTTCCTGGATTCAGTTTGTTACCAGGTTCTGCGAGATGGCGAAAGAGCTTCCGTTGCTCCTAAAGTTTCCGGAACACTGAGTCAGGGGTCGCAAACCTCAAGCAGGATATGGTTAAAATCCTGATGTCCTGTTTCAGTAATAGCCATGTAAACACAAATGCCATAACCTTGCGTGAACAGTTGTTTTAATGTAATGTGAACAGCATTGGCAGCTGAAATACAATGTTTCTCAGCGTGGGCGATATCGTTTCATGGAGGTCGATTTCGATTTCCAGGAGGGCGAAAACGAAGGAAATGGCGACAATGGGCCGAAAACGATGAATGGGGCGATCTGCGCGGGGGGGGGGGAAGAAGTTGGGGGGGGGGGGGCGAAAGCATGAATGGAGGATGATCTGGGAGCAAGTACAGGGCAGCCACTGCCTTGTTCAACGGCATGCTTAGCTGGGTTTTTTTAACAGAACAGGCCCTATGTTTTTGTTTTTTTGTGTGCATTTGAAAAAGAATTCTTTCTGTTTTCTACTGAATAATCAACGCGTTAATTGTCATTCATACGGTTTTGAAAAATGACATGTGAACTGTATCTGTTGGGTTTAAGTAGGGATTTTGTGGGAGGGGCCCCGGGGGGGGGGAGGCGATAACAGAAATTTTGGAGCCCAGGGAGGCGATTGCCTGATAAAGATTGAAAACCACTGCTGTAAAATACAATGATGTCTCACTTTGACACTTCAGTGTGATAATAGGCAGTCAGCGAAATAAAGTTTACTTTTTACTATGATCATAAAATATCGAAATGAGAAAATGAAAGTATGTCTTCAAATTGCAGTGATATGAAAAACTGAGAAACTTAAATAAATCGATGATTCTTGAGCTTTCGATAACTTTTCACATAATGCAGCCGTAGTCCTTGATTGTTCCAACTCCACATTTTGCGCTACTGAGAAAGTTGATGCTAACCTTTCCCTGCATTAGCATTGTGATAAGGAGTTAGAATGAATTGGAACTGTGAAACAGGTTCGTAAGTCCCACAACACATTTTAACCAAGTGTCAGTGTGCGCATTTCTTATACCTCTTCCACATAGTAAAACTAAAAGATCTCCGGTTTTGTTTTCTCTGAAAATGGAGACAGAACAAACAAGAATTGAAATCGTGATCAGGAACGCTGTTTACGTAAGGGCGTCATAGCGGCGTCAGTTCCATGACGTGCTATGAGTCATTCTTCTCGAAATAAACACACAGGGATAGTGGCGTAAGGGGGAAAAAAATGATCCCGGAACGAAAGTGACGTGGTATTTTTAGTGCCCTGTGGTCCTGGAGTGAATGTCACGCTGTGCGAGTTATCGGACTTCTTGTGATAAAAGTTTCATTTCCGGTGCATCCGTACTGAGCCTAAGAAACGCATGTTTTGAAAGGGGGGGGGGGGGTGTTACTGTATCACACAGATATTTCGTTGCCTAAAAATGACTGGGTTTTATCTCCACTGTTTGGCTGGAATGAGTCTACACCATTACACACTACTTCCACAGGCCTTCTCCATTGTGTGTCAAAGTATCAAGCAGATTCGGTGTGTTATTTGAAAGCATTACTAAAAAGAGAAAGAGAAAAAGTCGTGCCTCTAAAAACCATGACCACATGGAACTTCAATCATCGATTGGTCAAAAGTTGATAGAAGGGAACTGGAAACTCGACATTCTAAGAGGACGACTTTCCGGCCCACACCTGTCAGTAAGAGTCACAAAACAGCCGGATGTCCTATTCTATTAAGTCAACTCTAGTCCAGCGTTTCCCATCCAGTTTTGTCCCATGCCCCACTTCAAATTTTCCAGAAAAACGTGAGCCCCCACCAGGATCTGACAAAGTTGGTTTATAGTTTATAAAAAGATTTAAAAAATATTCGATGTGTTTAATCCAAGTTGAACAAGAAAATCACAAACATGACATTTATAGCAAACAACAGTTTATATGAACAGTTAAGTTAAAAATACACTATGAAATTAAGATTTCTATGAAAAAGTACCTATGCCCCATTCCAAAGTTGTCTGCCCCATTCCAAAGTTGTCTGCCCTATTCCAAAGTTGTCTGTCCCATTCCAAAGTTGTCTGCCCTATTCTGAATTCCCACGCCCCACCAAAATATTCCCATACTCCACCGGTGGGGCATTTGTCCTGCCTTGATAAACACTGCTCTGGAGTCCAGAGGCAGTTAGAAACCTTGACATCTTATACGAAACATGTATTCTATCTGAATTAAATGTATTTATTTTATTTCAACTGGATATATTAATATATTCGTTGCATTTAACCTGAATCTTAATGCATTCATTGCATCCCATGTACAGCTGTTATTCAGATATGTTCATTGCATTTCATCTTAATTTTTATTGTATTCATTGCATTTCATGTGAAATCTTGTGCACATTTACATGTGCAGCTAGTACACGAGCGAGAGAGAGAAAGAGAGAACAGGAAGAGAGAGAGTGAGAGAAAGGGAAAAGAGACAAAGAAAGAGAAGAGAGGGGGAATGAAAGAGAGAGAGAGAGGGGTGTGGGGGGTGGGGGGGGGAGGCGAGTGAGAAACAGAGAAGAGGAAAAAGAGGGGTGCTACAAAGAGCAGGGAGATGTAGAGAGTGAACCAAAAGTTATACATTACCACAGTAATTTTAACACATTTATAAATGATTTCAACTAAATAAAATGTACACCAATTATATTTCAACTCAATAAAGTGTACACCAGTTACATTTTAAGTAAGTGGAGTGTGCACCAATTACATTTCAGGTAAATAAAGTGTACACCGATTATATTTCAGCTGAAAATAGTGTACACCATTTATATTCAACTAAATGAAGTGTACCTCACTGAAATGAAATTCTTAAACCAAAAATTAAAGCTCAAATGCATATATTATAATGCAGTATGAAACACCAATTGTTTAAGTTGTAATAAAATGTATTAATAAAATAATATTATGGTAAAGTAATCGTTGGCCTACCTTGTATACATACTATGGTACACCCTTCTAGAGCAGTACTTTAGAAAGACTGTCGTGATAGAACTGAATCCATTTTTTAAAATGTTTTTCCTCGGTGAATGAAGGAAACAGAATGTGCATACAAGTTATTGCTTTATTTGCTATTGTACATTTGTGAGGGAACGAATGAATGGAGGGTGGGAAAGTAAACCATTTATAAACTCGACTTTTTTTTTCAGAAATTGAGATACAATGTATTTGCCCTGCTTGTAGCTCTTGGTTGTCCTCAGTGTCGCGATGTGGGTTAGATGGGGATATTTCGACTGACACTCTTTCGAGGTCCGCTCCCACAATCGACGAACACACAAAAAAAAAATACTTGCACTCTAAAAACTAAATAAATCAATTGCTTTGATTTTTAGCAGAACTGTAGGGCAGTTTAATTACAGGAATTAATGTAACAAATATAATTATAAATATAAATATCAATTCAAAGGCAACTGAATCTAACTAATGAAACTACAGCTTTCTATAAAGACTAACGTATTCAATCTAACTACTTGCAGGTCATATGAGTTATATGCCAAATAGAATCCGCGCACGTGGCGACGGATATAACAGTTTAAATTCTATTAATTCAATGAGACATGTTATGATATGGACATTTCCTCTAGACACGCCATGGAGAATGTTTGTACAACCATGCGTTGTCTGGCGGTAGCTCTGAAACTGTCTTCAAAAGTAAGTAGAACGGTTCACTTTCATCATTACAAATTAGTATGGACTCTCACCATGAGGCCCTCACTGGGAGTGAGAGCGCTGGATGTAAACGCTGTGGGTTTATATCAAACCAAGTAGCTTAGGCTCTGGAGCTTTAAATCAGGCTCCTCACAATGGACTGCTCAACTGCGTCTCTATGCCTCTCATCTGGCTGAGGACTATCGCCGACCACCTCGTAAATGGATTGTCTACATGTGGCCCAGAACTAAGTTCTGTATGGCCTTAAATACTGGTCTGCATCCTCAGCTTACCGTCTAATTCCTGGATTGTGATTGGTGCAACCACTTCTAGCTCAGCTGCCGAACTGAGTTATTTTAAGTAACAACCCTACGCAACGACCTTGGGTCGACATCAAAGGTCGAATCAGTCAATACAATATAATGTAATTTTATAGCAATAAATTCTTAACATGTTCAAAACCCCGAGCTTTTACTCTGGATCACGGATTTTCTGTACGTCAATCGACGTCTCAACAACATTTAATTCCTACTCACCCCTTCCCTCTCTACTAAACCTAGTTCAAAACACGAGATATAAAAAGTGCTCAGTCATGCACACCTACGCTGTCCGTCTATCCTTCCCCACATCTTCTGTCTATCTATTATAAAAAAAAACTGTTCAAAACAAATTGTTTACGAGACCAAGTTATGCTGGCTCGCACAATAATTACGTTTGTAAAAATTACTCACTGCTCTCTCCCAAAAATTTAGTCAGTGGAAACATTTATGAATTAAATCTGTTCTTGACACTCAGTTTCTGTTACATGTTGGGGGGGGGGGGGGTAATTTTGAAATCTGAGGGCTGAATAATGTATACATTTTTATTTTTTTTTAAAGATATTAATTTAACTCTTAAGTCTGATAGAGAAAGTCATTCGGGTTTTCTTTTGTTCTTCGACATACGATTGTTGACCATGTGGCCCTGGGAATGAACACTAAAAATGTTTTTTGACTTCATACGAGAGCGCGACCTTAGTTCTTGTTTGTTCCAACTCCACTTTTTGCACAACTGAGACATTTCGATAATGCGGCTTTAGTATTGTTATAAGGAGTTGCAATAAATCGGAACTGTGACACAGCTTGACAAGTGCCACCACACATTTTAAACAAGTGTTAAAGCGTGTATTTGTTATACATCTTCTACATACGAAAAGATCTTCAGTTTTTCCAGAAAATGGAGATGGAACAAACGAGAACTGAAAGTCGACAGATGGGCCAGTGTTTGTTAACCAACTGTTACTTATCTGGGACTTCTGAATAGGGATTTTTATCATTGTAATGATAGTATTTGTGCTCTTCAGAAGTCTGTAGTTTCTTACTGCATTGATGATATTGTATGTTATATTTTGATTGTGTGCGATATTTTTATTGCTAATGTTTTTGTTTTATGATTCTATGGTGATCTGGTGTCACTTTTTGAGAGGCAATAAAATAATTATAGTTTCGAATATTTCACTGAAATGGTCTATGCGTCTATTTATGTGTGTGTGCGTGAGTGTGTGTGTGTGTCAAGATCAAATGTGGTCAAAGGGAAATAACTTAATTAATACAACCTAGAGTGGGATGTCAAGATTAAATATGCTGGCCTAAGAGTAAATGTAACCGGATGTCAAGATTAAATACGTTGGCCTAAGAGTAAATGTAACGGGATGTCAAGATTAAATACGTTGGCCTTAGAGTAAATGTAACTATTGTGAAAAACCAAGATATCTATTAGAGTGGCCTTAAAGAATTGTCGTCTGCTATGTCAATTTGTAACTTTTAACAAATTAGAATAGACGGGAAATTAGCATAGGAGAAAGTTTGCACCAGGAACAGAAATCTTCGTATATTGATAATAATAAGAAAAGTAAAAGTAAACATGTATATTGGTAGCTAGTAAAGAGTTAAATAAAAGCCGTTAAGGTTTAGAGGGAAGATTAGCGCCCCAGTTTTAATTTGAAGAGGGGATTATGTTTTTGCCGACGTCATGGACGGTTAAAGGGCTGACCAATCAAGGCAGGCGTATTGATAGCAATTGGGGAGCTGGGAAAGCAGCTGACGAGGGAACGGCATTCTAAGCAGAGCATTCGACTGCGATAGAGTCAGTGTAGATTCCACTTGAGCGAATCATTTAATACTTCCAAAGTACAACATGTCTAGATGTGGATCTAGTCATTGAGATATCCATATGGCTGATTTGAAATTGAACAACGCTATTGTCCACTGTTCCCTGGCCTGGCGCCAGGACAAATCGTGAGTAATTTATCTCTTGATGACATTGACAATGAATGAGGCGAAGAGCATGGCATTTATCCGTTAGGAGAGTCTTGATGAATCTACCAGGAGTGATTGCCGGAGAATGCAAGATGCAAAGTCAAACTGTCACCTAGAGCTGCAACTAGTATTAATGTATGAAATATATAACTGTGATTGAATTGTCTGGGTGAGGCTGGGAGATGCCAGCCCATCCTAGAGTGTATTTAACTGTGCCGACGTCACCTGACGGGCCAGACCTATAAGTCTAAATATCTGAGATAACCTTATGACACTTATGTCTCCAGAGACTATATTAGTATAGTAATTGCCATACAGGAAGCAGTCCAGATCTTAAATATATAACTAATTAGTTAGATAATTAGTGAGAACAAAAGTCCATGATATTATAGGAAACCTAGAGCTAGACTTGTAATGAAGTATTATTGATTATGGATTTGATGCTGCTAATATTTATCCTTACTACATAAAGAGATCTAGTCGAGATGGTTAGTGTACTTAACGTAATTAAAATGTGGCCCTGCAGGCCTGCTTGTTGAAATTTACTCACTTTGTTCCTTAGTATTTGACATGGTCTGGAAGTTAAAATTAAATTTAATATTAAAAATATGCAGTCGAACAAACACACCAACACAACATTATAATACCATCTATAACATCGGGGTGGGATTATAACAGTGTGTGTGTGTGAGAGAGTGTGTGAGTGTGTGTTGTGTAGTGTATGCATATGCTTGATTTGAAGTGGGGGCTTTTCTAAAGAAATTTGTAAGACGCCCATAGATAGATAAGTAAATAAATAGATCAATAGATCTGGAAACAGAAACAAAGAAGGAAAGAAAGAAACAAAGAAAGAAAAATAGAAAGAAAGAAAGACAGAAAGAAAGAAAATGAAAGAAACAAAGAAAGAAAGACAGAAAGAAAGAAAGACAGATAGAAAGAAAGAAAGACAGACAGAAAGAAAGAAAGACAGACAGAAAGAACGAACCAAAGAAAATGAAAGAAACAAAGAAAGAACGAAAAAAGAAAAAGAAAAAAGAAAGAAAGAAAAAGCAGGAAAGAAAGAAAGAACGAACCAAAGAAAGAAAGAACGAACGAATGAAAGAAAGAAAGAAAGTAAAAAAGGAATGAAAGAGAGGAGCAAAACAGAAATATAAAGAAAGAAAGGAAAAATGAAAGAAAGACAGAAGACAGGAACAAGCAAAACAGAGAGAAATGAGGTATGAAAAGACAGAGAGAAAACTAAAAGGAAAAAAAACAGAGAAAGATGTAAACACAGAACAAACTGACATGTTTTCTCTATCATCTTCTTCATTCTCGTCCGGATCAGCTGCTTTACCACCTTCTCGTCTTCTCTCCTGTTCTCTTTCTCTGCTCTTCCGCTGCCGTATTGGTTATTTTTTCCCCCTCCCCTTTCCATCTTTCTTTCACCCAGACCACTGTGAAGAGAGGTAATTGGGCATTTAAATCAAAGAAAGAAAGACAGAAAGAAAGAAAGAAAGAGAGAAGGAAGGAAAGAAAGAAGAAAAAAAAAGACAGAGAAAAAGAGAGCGAGGGAAAGAATTAACAGCATGAGTGAAGGAAAGAAAGAGAGAAAGGAAAACAAAGAAAAGGGATTAAAGGAAAGAAAGAAAGAAAGAAAGAAAGAAAGAATGAATGAAAGAAAGAAAGAAAGAAAGAAAGAAAGAAAGAAAGAAAGAAAGAAAGAAAGAAAGCAAAAAGAACGAAAGAACAATACATTAAAAGGAGTCATAATCAAAGTATTATCTATTATATATTTCAGTAACTTGCAACCTTTTACCATGACTAACTGACCAAACTATACACTCTTCAGGCCTTAAATTTGGCAGGAAGGCGGCAATTGAGATAAGGAAGATGATGGCTATAATTAAAAGTTGTTTACTTCAAGCATGTATTTTTAAGAAATAACAATGTTTATTGCTATGTAACATCTGTATTTTTGCATGTTTGTTCCGTAATATTATAGTACCGTCCATATCATAAAAAGTAACCGTATAAAGCGTTCAGTCTGGTGCGTAGTGTTCTGGTGCGCATGAGTTCTGAAGCAGAACTGCAGATTACTGTTTTTATTGTCAGAGAGAGAGAGAAAGGCACGGGGCGATGGGGCACATGATTGTTTATTCCGGCAATGCCCGGTAGGTCATCTTGTAGTGGATAATCCGCCACTGCGGAATCGTGATTGCAGGGGAAATAACCTGTACAACATACACGTCAACCAAGTATTAACTCGGTCATTTCCCTTGCTCTATGCTCAGTAGCAGAAAATCTTAGCAAAATGACAATGGAACTCCTGTTCACTTTTTGACTTTAAAATGACATTAATTGTTGCTGTTACTATTGTTATTGTTTTGTTGTTCTAATTGCTATTTATGTTATGCTAGCTCCTCTTACTGTTCATGTTATTGTTGTCGCAAAAATCTAAATTGCTTTATAAACACATTTCTTGGTGTACTCCCATATTTCATTCCACTGAGAAATCTCGCGAATTGTTCACAGGAAACAGCATCTACCTGGCAAGGTTTACAGCTTAAACGAAAAAAAGGTGTTTGAAACTGGCTTTTCAAAACAATCATTAATTTTTAAAGGTGAAGATGCATGAAAAAGTATCATATTAATTAATTTATTTATTTATTTATTATATCTGTTTGTCTGTCTGTGCATCTCTGTCCGTTCACCTGTCCGTCTCTCCGTCTGTCCTTCTGTCTATATATCTCTCTACCTTTCAAATGGCTACTGTCTGTCTTTCTGTTTGTGTGTCTGTCTCTCTGACCGTCTGCCTGTCTAACTGTCTATCTGTCTGTCTGTCTGTCTATCTGTCTGTCTGTCTGTCTGTCTGTCTTTCTGTCTGTCTTGCTGTCTGTCCGTCTAAGAGGGGCTTAGAGTTGAGAGACATAAAGCATACTTCAACTTCTTCAAAATGCTCGTCCTCAGCTCCTTCTCCCCTCCTACTCTATCTGTCCATCCATCTCCCATCCCCACCCCTGTAATTATCGCCTCCCTCCCCCCCCCCCCCTCCGACCCCCTCCCCCGCCCTCTCCATTTACCAAGATCCGCATTTTAATTCACCCCCTCTTCACCCCATAGAAACATTTATTGTAAAACTACGTAACCATAACCATTGAGGCAACGTGTACTTCTCTCCAGTAATGAACAACAGACGGCCATCTCAGTGTTTGTTTCATTCCTTTGATGTCAGTTTAAGTACTTTTTCAAAAGTCTGCTGTTTCTAATTTTACGACATTCTTCACTCAGTTTTGCCAAGGATTACTGTTGCTATTTTCACAACCAAGAGAACTAAATGTCTGATCATGAAGTTTGTGATGGCCAGGCGTGACCTCGCTAAGTGTAGTCTAGCTGGTAACACCCGGCAGCCAAATTTAAAATTGAAACCTCGGGGGGCATGGGGTCCAGGAGCAAGGACTGATGCTCGCCTCCCATGTCGAGGGTACCGGGTTCGATTCCCGGTCGGTGCAGGCATGTCGGAATTTTGGGGGAATTTCCTGTCCCTAACCCTATGGTAGGTAGGATGGAGCGCCCAGTCTTCTCGGATAAGGATGAAGATCTCGGAGGGTCAATCTACACGTTTGAGCACGTTAAAGATTACCTTGGCAGTTGGAAATCGAGAAGAGCAGGCCTGATGGGTCCGTTGTCCTGGCAAAATGAAATGAAAACTAATCCCCCCCCCCTCCCCCCCCCCCCCCAAAAAACCAAGAAGAAGAAAAGTAAAAAAAAACAAGACAGAGAAAGGTGCAAGTGCCAAGGCCAGAGATCCACCGAAAAATAAAAGAGTTTGTACAAGGTGGGGAAACTCCGCTGGTGCATTGTCAAATTAAACTTGAAACAACATCAATGTATGTATGCAAATCTGAATGATGGGAATGATCGTTATCGGCCAGCTTGGTGGTTCTCAAGCCTGGAGCACTTGGTTGCCAGGGGATGAATTTCAAATCAAAAATGGTTTGTTGATGGTGTTGTTGTTCTTGTTGTTGTTGTTTTGGATGGAGGGGGGGAGTCCGGGGGGGGGGGAATTTCAAATAACAAAATGGGGATGGGGTTTGTTGTTGTTGTTGCTGTTTTGGGGGTCGGGGGGGGGGGGGGGGAGTCCAGGGGGAAATTTGAAATAAAAAATGCGGTTTGTTGTTGTTGGTTTTGGGAAGGGAGGGGGGGGGGCAGTCCAGGAGTCCAGGGGGGAATTTCAAATTTCAGTCAGAGAAGGAATTTCAGACATAGGAGGAATTTCAGTTAGACTAGGAATTTCAGTCAGAGGAGGAATTTCAGACTTAGGAGGAATTTCAGTCAGAGGAGGAATTTCAGTCAGAGGAGGAATTTCAGTCAGAGGAGGAATTCCAAAACTGGGGTTTGAGTTTGAGTTTGAGTTCGCAGAAATCGTGCACAAGGACACGATAACGGTGACATGGTGCTGGGAAGAAGCAAGAAAACGAACAGAGTAATTAGCACAAGGATAGGAAAGAAGGAGAGCCTGCCAGAGCCCCCCCCCACCCCACCTCTCCACCCCTGGCCCCCCACCCCACCCCATCACCCCCCAGCCTCCCCATCACCTTCCAACACTGGGGAATGTACGCTGCATATTGTGTACTTGATTAGTCTTCTTCTTCTTCTTCTTCCGTTCACCAATCTAAATCTGCAGATTTGTTCTTTTAAGAAAATCTACGGTTTTCTGCAGTTCTGGCAAAGCACCGTAGAGTTTGATAATTATTCAGGTCGGTGGGTTTGGGCCAGTATTGATTAGTCTAAATGTTTTCTTTTCTCATTTGATTGCACTTGATAATGAAATTTAGTCTCATAATTATTTCAATAATTACCACTGTAAAAAATTTCATTTCAGGAAAAAAAAATTCAGGTCAATTCTCTCTTTGTATTTGTCTCTCTCTCTTCCCCTCTCTGCATCTCTCTCTCACTCTGTCTCTCTCTGTCTCTCTGTCTGTCTCTGTCTGTTTGTGTGTCTGTCTGTCTGTCTCTCTCTCTCTCTCTCTCTCTCTCTCTTGCTGTGTCCTTAACTTCATGAACATCGCAAAAGAAGAGAGCCTTTATCATTTTAAAATTCGTAATACACAAAAATTGCTCGTTACATCAGCGTTGTCAGGGGTCAAGGCCACGGATGTCCTTAACAGGTCCAGATCAATACTCTGGTTCGGTTCAACAACAGGGCATGGGGTCGATCCCGCCCTGCAGTGTCATCAGGAATCTCTCCCAGAGCAAAGTAACCATACAAGAAAAAAAAATTATAATAATAAATTTGCCCTCTTTGGTCTGGGACGATCAAACGACAGGGAAAAGTCGAAAAACGCGGTTGCGTGTCTCTTTGTTTGTTAGTAACTTTGTTCTAGTGCAATTCATTATTTAACCTTTTCGTTCCAGGAATGGAAAGGAGACAAGTCATATTTAAGCTGGTCTGAAATATAGGCCAGGGGAATTACAGTTTCATTGCGACAACGCTATTCCATGTTATCATAATTATTTCACGTAGAAAATGACACTGATTTTAAGTAACATAATTATGTTGTGTGGCTCTGCAATATGTCTGTATGTCTGTCAGCCTATTTGGTTGTCTGTCTGTATGCCTGTCTGTCTATCTGTCTATATCTATTTATCTGTCTGCCTGCCTGCCTGTCAGCCTATCTGGTCTGATCGTCTGTCTGTTTGTTTCAGGATATCTGGTCTGATTGTCTGTCTGCTTTTTAGCCTATCTCTCTGTCTGCCTGCCTGTCAACCTATCTGTCTGATCATCTGTCTGTCTGTCATTCTGTCTTTCCGCCTGCCTTCATGTAGGCCTATCTGTCCGGCCGTCTATCTGTCAGCCTATCTGTTTGTTTTTCTGTGTGTCTGTGTATGTATGGCTGTGTGTCTATCAGACTGTCTGTCTATCTTTCTATGTTCATTGCACCTGAAACCTACACAGTACTAACCTCTGCCCGTACAGAAAGTTTGCATAGTTGGACATTGTAATATCGAGTTTTCACCTAGAGCAGAGGGCGTGGTAGTTTCTCTTATGGAACTCTATTAGTTTTACAGAGCGACTGTTTGTTTCATGTTATTACATCAAGTTTTCCTTTTACAGTACATTTTTATTAAAACGTTTTAGTGTTAGAATTACTGTTAGAATTAGGTTTAGATAAGTCGCAACCTTTGTTCTATTTGGTTCTATCTCCAATTTCTGAGAAACTGGAGATCTTTTAGTATGTAGAAGATGTATCACAAATCCATACTTTGACAAGTGTTTAAAATGCGTTGTGGCACTTGTCAAGCTGTTTCCCCAGTTCCGATTTATTCTGAATCATTATCGTAATAAGTAGAGCCGCAAACGTTTCACGTTGAATTTCTCAGTCGTGCCAAAAGGGGCGTAGGCACAAACAAGAACTAAGGTCTCCAATTGGCCACAGCAACCGTTTCCATGGAGACACGACCACAATAACATTATCGGAAATAGATCACAAACTGGTTACAGAAACCTTATGCTGGGTATTTTTTTGGCTGTATCGCACTATTGTAGAATGACATACAGAAAAGTAAAAGAAAATTCATGTATGTGAAGAGGAAAAAAACTAAGAAAAAAAAGTACGCAGTGGGCGGGGGAAATAATCGCAGCGCTGTCTGGAGACTGAAAAGAACTCCGTACACACAAGACCATAAACTAGTTTACCATTATTATTATTATTATTATTATTATTATTATTATTATTACCATTATAATTATTATTATTATTATTATTATTATTATTATTACCATTATTATTATTATTATTATTATTATTATTATTATTATTATTATTATTATTATTATTATTATTATTATTACCATTATTATTATTATTATTATTATTATTATTATTATGATTATTATTACTGTAACATAGTTATTTTTCAACTAAAATTAGGATTTGAAAATAGTAAGAGAAACAAATACATATGATTGAGATTGAAAAAAATAATCATAAAATAAAGGGGAGACGTACCCGATCACAATCATTCCCATCACTCACATTTTGCATGCATAAAATGTTTTTTCAAGTTTGTTTAGTTGTTGTTGTTGTTTTTTTTTTTTTCCTTGGGACGGTGTCAAAATTTGTATCGGCACTAAAAGCTTAAAATTTTGGAAGGAACAAAAGAAATGGAAGTAGAATTAACCCACGTGAGTTCTAGTAGGTCATCAAAATTTATTACCAGGCGACTTTGGTTTGTCCAGCGCAGATGTCTTGTAAGTGCTAACGTCAATGGAACGTGACGTCCGTATACCATCTGGAGAAGCTGAGAATAGAGAAAACTAGCGCTGAATTCATGAAGCTGATTTAGGTCAATTTAGACGTGACAATGTGAAATTAAATACAGGATGCCAGACATTAATTGACCAACCTAAGGTAATTTATAATTAATTCTGTTTCTGGGGAATCTATCTATCTATCTATCTATCTATCTGTCTGTCTATCTATCTATCTATCTATCTATCTATCTATCTATCTATCTATCTATCTATATCTATCTATCTATCTATCTATCTATCTATCTATCTATCTATCTATCTATCTATCTATCTATCTATCTATCTATCTATCTGTCTGTCTGTCTGTCTGTCTATCTATCTATCTATCTATATATCTATCTATCTATCTATCTATCTATCTATCTATCTGTCTACCTATCTATCTATCTATCTATCTATTTGTCTGTCTGTCTGTCTGTCTGTCTGTCCGTCCGTCCGTCATCCATCCATCCATCCATCCATTTCTCTGTCTGCCTGTCTGTTTGTCTGTCTATCTGTCAGTCTATCTCTCTCTCTTTCTATCTATCTGTCTGCCGGCCTGTCTGTCTGTCTGTTTGTCTGTCTGTCTTCACAACTGTTTCCTAAATGGGGATAATTCAGAAATGCCAGATTTGCACTTTTATTAAAGAGTTGAAACTGACGATTTGTGACGCCTCAGAAAATCGGTACTCGCCACTTGGAAATGCTGAAAATCTTAATGTGTTTATGTCCTAAAAGTCCACAGTTGGAAATCAAACTATAGGTCGTTTCATTTTAAAAGAAAAAAAAAAGTTTTTTGGTCGGAATACCTTTTTTACCATTGGACAAATTCTTCCTAAAATTTTGCATAAGGCCTCATAATAATTTGTCATAATGATGGAATTTTTTCTAGTTTGATCCGTTGGTTTTTGGGCCTTTTTTTTTTTTTCTTTGTCCTTGTATTGCACATTGGACTCTGTGCAGAAATTTGAACGTTTGTACCGTAAAGAGATTTCGCGAACCTCGTTGTTGAATACTCTCGAGGCAAAGCACCGTGGGTATCGTTCTTGTGTATTTGCGCGCATTTAACAAAATATAATTATTTGTAAATAAATTTTGAAAAATGCACATGTTTAAAATGGATGTGATAAGCAACTCCTCAGGCGGAGTGAGACAGATGACGATCTTCAGAGGAAGAGTGGATTCTTTCATCAGATGTTTCGGCCTTTAACTTCCTGACATCTTCTAGGAACCCGGCTACACCGAGTTCATGTATCTCGGTGTTTGTCTCCCAGCTTTTTTTTTTTCTTTGGGTTTGAACCGGTACCGCTGGTTTCTGTTTTTTATGTTGTTGTTGTTGTTTTTTGTGCATCTCCACCCAACTGCGGTGAGCACAACTGCTCACTAAAAATGACTAGAGAACAGTACTCAAATTGTAAACCAAATAGAGAAATCACTATGGAGTTGTATTCACTGTTCAGTTATAAAAACTTACTGTTTTAAATCGTACGGTCCCCTACACAGCCTTTTCTTTCTCAACAGGATGCATTTTGTACGTAATTAATATGTCTAGCTGTTGCTATGGGACCGCAGACTAATATTACAATACCGAATAGAGAAAATTTGTGTTCAATTTTCTATCTATAACTTACTGTGTGAAATCCTACGGTTCTTAACCACAGCCACCAGTACGTTTAACCTTTTGAATAATGAGGCCGCGAAAGGTAGATTTTCCCCAAGTCCAGTTTATTATTAAGCTTCACGTATTTCAGTTATTTTCAATGGTAAATATGAATCTTAACTCTTTGTATGCTATGAAGTTTTTCCACGTTTGCAGATACAGGAAGGAAACAGCGTCAGAGATGAATGAAGACTACCTACAGCAACATTTATGAACAGAAAACCGACCTCCTTTCTTCCGGAAACGAAATAGCCCAACATTCTTGTGCACCAATACATCGGTGATTGGCACAAATGTTACCAGCAGAAGAGCCGATTCATCAGCTATTGGCACACAAATATTAATCTGTATTTAAAAGCGAGTAATGGAGGAACAAAACCTGTAATTGATGCAGCAGTAAAGAGATAGCAGCACTGTTGTTTCAGTACTGAACGGGTTAAGTTTCTCAGTTGTAACTGAATGTGTAGACTTCATACATAACCATCCGAAGAAGGCGCTATGACTACGGATCCATGAAAGAATTCTTTTTCTGACGTCGACCCGCAACTCATCATGTCCTTTCTGAGAGAGAGGCAAAGATCTACAACTTGATTTAATAACTTTTATACTCGTTTTCATCAAAAGTCAAAGGACGAATCAAACATGAAATTGGGCCATATGACGACCTCTTGACACTGGTCAGAAAACGCAAAATGAGTTGGTATGGACACGTCACCCGTTCAACAGGCCTTGCCAAGACCAACTTGCAGGGCAAAGTCCAGGGAGGAAGAAGAAGAGGCAGACAAAAGAAGAGATGGGAAGACAACATCAGAGACTGGACGGGCATGGAACTCAGAGAGACGCTCAGAAAAGCTGAAAACCGAGAGGAATGGAGAGGGATTGTTGCAAAGTCATCAGAGGTGCCCCGACGGACGTCTAAGGGCTCTTGCACACACATCGACTTTTCGCCGTCCGCTGTGGACGACACGGCGCCGTGCATTGAAATAACCACTACAGTCTATGGGCACTTACATACACATCGACCACGGCATCTCGCCGTGTACGACCGCCGTGGTTAGGACGGCGCATATTTCATTCCGACACGACGCCGTGCCGTCTACGGCGTTGAAATATACATTGGAGTCTATGAGTGTGTTCATACTTGTCGACTTCCCGCCGTCGACGTTGCAGTTCCCGCACACACACTTTCTAACTAAACATGTGGTTTCAGCACTTTTCCTATCATGAAGGACATAGACACAGAACTTCTGATCACATTAGTACATGGCAGACCTGTTCTTTGGGACAAAAGTCTGGAAATTTACAAATAAAGCCAATGTGAGACTTTGCACATATAGGGGGTGAATCCAACGAGTTCTTCGGCATTTTTTTTTTTTTCAGATACAGATAATATAAGTACCCCAGTTCCATACGACTGTCCATAATGATAAACTAAACCCAAGTGATGGACTAAAGCCAATGATAATCAACGCCGTCCATAACACGGCTAAAAATAAGTCGATGTGTGTGAACGAAGACGCCGTGTCGATCACGGCACGCCGTGAACGGCGGACGGCGTTTCGTCGATGTGTGTGAACGAGGCCTTAGGGATTCGTGATCGTGATCGTGATCGTGATACTCTTTTAAAAACTTTGTCCAGATCTATACAAAACAACTTTTTAGAATTTTACCAATGTGTTAAAATTATATGAATGTATTTAATGCCATGTTAAACTTAACAGCTCTGAATACAAAACATAAATAAAGAAAATGTACCCAAATAGACCGTGAGGGCGCAGAGTGGCCGTTCGTGCCGATCCGCCGTAATACCTAAACCCAAAACTCAAACTCTGTTGTTAGAGGACCGTGGTATTGTACAGTGTAAGCCATAGCTTAACAGTGAACACAACTCAGTATTTTCTTTATTTGGCTTTGTAATTAGACGACACGGTCCCCTAACACAACAGCCACATTAATAGCTTTACACTTTCCCGTCCTCAATATATTTCAGTCCGGTTCCTGGTTCAAGTCACGAATTTATTCAGCATTCGTTTTGTTTTTCTACTGTGATTTGTATTTCTTGGCAGCGGTCAGCACTGGCCTCGACTTATCTTGCCTAGGTCCAGGTCATTAGAAATGGACACATCTCCTATTGAAAACTGATAGTTAGCAAGTAGGTTACAGTCCTGTAGATGGGTCAGCTGAAAGCGATAACAGGCAGATAAGGGTCATTTGTCCACGGCTTCGTTACAACGGCTTATCAATCTAGACCGACGACATGGTTTTGATCCGGTTAGCTCGACTGACCGCTGTCATAAGAGGAAATTATTGGGTTACATATGTTACAACATATCCGTCATTTTCCATACACCGTTATGTCTGTCTGTCTGTTCTGTTTATCTACCTATCTGTCTGTCTGTCTATCTCTTTGTCTCTCTTTGAGTCTGTCCGTCTGTCTGTAATCTGTCTATCTGCCCCCCCTCTCTCTGTCTCTATCCACCCCCCACCTCCCCGCATGGCTATATGCATTAGATTGTTATAGTTCTGTTGTTTTGTATGTATGTGTGTATGCCTTTCTATTTCAATGTGTTATTCTCTCTCTCTCTCTCTCTCTCTCTCTCTCTCTCTCTCTCTCTCTTTCTCTTTCTCTCTCTCTCTCTCTTTCTCTCTCTCTCTCTCTTTCTCTCTCTCTCTCTTTCTCTCTCTCTCTCTCTTTCTTTTTCTCTCTCTCTTTTTCTCTCTCTCTTTCTCTTTCTCTCTCTCTTTCTCTCTCTCTCTCTTTCTCTCTCTCTCTCTGTCTCTCTCTCTTTCTCTCTCTCTCACTTTCTCTCTCTCTCTCTCTCTCTCTCTCTCTCTCTTCCTCTCTCTCTTTCTCTCTCTCTCTCTTTCTCTCTCAGACATTTTTTTATAATTATTATTGTCAGGAACAGATTAGTATCATAAATGCCGTGCTAGGTCACAACTTCAGTGAGTTAATTTTTACGATCTTGTTAATTATAACCAGCGTAATTTGTCCTTGAGCTGTTCGCGTGAACAGTTTGTTTTGAAACACTTTTTTCTTATAGATGGAGAGAAGGTGGAGCGAGACAGACTAAATGTATAACTAGGAATGACAGAGCAGTTCTCGACCCCGTTAACACAGAGAAGGGGCGATTAAGGGTAGTTTTATTTTGACGCTTAGTTGGCGTTCAGAAATTCGTGCATAAGAGTAGAAGCACGAAGTTTAAAGATTTTAGTAATTATTTTTCACATTTAAAATTTTATGGTCTAGGTAAATTGACCTTGATTTTGGCGCAAGGCCGTGACTAGAATAAATTAATACTGCAGGCTGAGCCCGCATGGCTGCACTTAATGTATGAATCTGGACGGAAGGTTGCAGATGTGACTTTAGTATTTAAACACGTACAGAACTTAGATAGTTGCCACATGTAGACCATCCATCTGCGAAGTGGACGGCGATAGTCCTAAGCCAGATGAGAGACATAGAGACGCAGTTAAGCAGTCCATGTTATGAGGAGCGTTGATCCATTGAAGCTCCAGAGCCTAAGCCCACTTGGTTTGATATATGAACCCACAGCGATGATATCCACCGCTCTCACTCTTACTGAGGGCCGCATGGTGAGAGTCAATTACTAATTTGTCATAATGCAATTGAAACGTTCCAGCTACTTTGAAGACTGTTGAAGAGCTACCACCAGACAACGCACTGTTGTACAAGCACGTGTGATTGGGATTCTCCATGGCGTGTACTGAGGAACTTTAATATTATAACATGTCTCATTGGAAATAAGAAATAATAGAATTTAAATTGTATTATCCGTCGCCACGTGCGCGGATCCTTTTTTGGTATTTAAGCTTCATATGAGCTGCAAATAATGAGATTAAGTTACCAGTATTATAGAAAGTTTTAGTTCCACAGCTTAGTTAGAAATTCAGTTGCCTTTGAATTAATATTTATATTTATATCCATCATTGTTACATACTGTAATTAAACTGCCCTACAGTTCTGCCGAAATTCAAATCAATTGATTTATTTAGTTTTTAGAATGAAAGTATTTTCTTTGTGTGTTCGTCGATTGTGGGAGCTTACCTCGAAAGAGTGTCAGTCGAATTTCCCCCTTAACCCACATCGCGACAATTATTATTATTGTCTCTCTATAGA